>JAGDYQ010000225.1:767500-895081 GCA_021962125.1 Bulinus truncatus
TAAAAATACAAACTCTCTCTAAATGTGACCGTCATTGTACCTATGGCGCATTTCCAGCCATTCCAAAGTGTGTTATAAAAACATAACCGACTTGTGGTCGTTACAGAAGGCTTGGTCACGGCAGCGTGTGGCGGTTACAGCTAGTATTTAATATTTAGTCTTAAAATAAAAAAAAATGGAAACTCGTTTGGGGCCCAGCTCAAGCAGGGCCCGGGGGGGACGTTCTAATTTGGACCCCCCACCCTAGTTACGCCTCTGGTGTTTGTGTGTGTGTGTGTCTTATTTAATGCTATGTATTTTAATGTAAAAAAATTAAATTCCTTTGCTAAGGTTTGTTTAAGTGACGAATGTAGAATAACCAGTGAATACATACAAAACAACATAAATATGTCAGCTGACCCTTGTGTGGACTGGTACAATTTCGCCTGCGGAGGATGGTTGAAACAAAACGATATACCCGCAGACGTGTATAAGTGGTCACCAATAGTAGAGGTGGGGAAAAAGATAGAAAAGCAACTGATTGATGTAAGTACTTTTAATAAAAATGTTCTTATCACAGTAGTGGTCTTTTAAAATGGCAACTATAACAACACTATGACCTTCCAATATCACGCAAAGTGGGACGGATGGCCGAGTGGTGTAGATACTCGACTGAGAGTCCTGGGTTCAATCCTCGGTGAGGCCCATGGAATTTTTCCACGTGAAATTTGGTGCACAGTCGTCCCACAAGTCCACCCAGCTTTAAATGCATACCTAACTTAAGTTGGGAAGTAAATGCGGCTGGGCTAACGAGACAATCCCTTTATATGCCAAGGTTATAGAAACAGATGAATTCTATACACTTCATCTGCCCCGATAGCCCATTATGGCTAAGGGAACTAAAAAGAAATCACAGAAATGAATTTAAAATTTATTTAAAACAAAAAAAAAAAACAACAACATTTTCTTTTTCCAACTTTAACAATAGCTCGGGGTATATATAGCTAGCATTACCAAACATTTGTATACGATACTAGTAAACGAAGACTCTGTTCTTAGACAGAGAGTAGGCAGGCATACAGTTGGAATTAAAAATAGTGAAAAATGTATTTCAGTGCGTTAACAAATATGTCTACTCGCAGTGGTCCCAAGGACATGAACAGATTATTGTAACCAAAATACGTTTCATAATAGGGACACTTAATAATACATCAAATGAAGTTCACATGTTAAATAGTTCATCCCAATTAGAATAATCCTCACTATGTGTACACAATCTTAACAAAAACAATCCCCGATGATTAAACTCTTAAAATCTTCAAAAACTCCTTTCCAAACAGTTCTTCATTTAATGTTTAATGATTTTCAACATGACGTATTTAAAAAAGAGAGAGAGAGACGTGAGAGAGTGCATGTAAGATGAGCGAAACGCTACATGTTTAGCAGAAGTTTTATTTAGTATTATACACATTGTAGCATAGTACAATTAACTAAGAAATATTGCTGACCCGGCAGTGCCGAACGTATGGATTTAGGGGCGCCTCTGCATTATGACATTCGACACCAAGACATGAGATACTTTTTTGGTCCCCCTCAAGCTGGGTCTTGGGGAGAGCGAATCGTTGTGTAGCTTTTATCTGACCTTCACTTCAAAAAAAAAACAATATTCCATCAATCCAGTTGAGGTCACAGACGCAGAAAACACCAAGCCTTTTAAAAAATGGAAATATCAAAGCTTTAAAAATTATAGTTCTGTGAAGCCAGTGCCGAACATAGTGATATGTCGCTTGGCCTCTTCGGGGGCCCCTGTATTTTGACATGAGATAATGTACTTCATATTTAATGTAAAAAAAGATTGCTGGGGACCCCCTTTAATGTGTGGTCGGGGGGACTTTCGAATTTTGACCAGACACGATATCGTGTACAGATGCGATCATGTTTGACAGATACTGGTTTGCCGACATAGCAGTATATATTTTTTTGTATTGTTGAATACTCTTCTACTGTTTATTAAACTAAAACACAGGCATGAGTTATTTTCCAAGAGTATTTACTAATCATAAAAAAGACAACAACAATCTTGGCCACTGTTCTTGCCGGCTTCGACGTCACTTTCTTCTCTAGTCTCTTTCCTACGTCATCGCGTTCAATGCCTAGACTGCACGGTGCGCTGACGCTACGAGGGAGGCATAACAGTATCATCATCATATATAATAATATTCATTTCCAGTGTGCGTTAAAATGAAAGCGGAAAACAAGAAATTCAAAATGGCGTCTTGACCGCGTATCGATTCGAGAAATGTTTTTTAAGAATCTACAGTTTTAAATCGTTATTGAGATTTTTATTATGAAATATAAAATTCCCAAATATTAAAAAGTAAAAATTAACATATAATATCATTCAAATTGTTGTAGTTTTTATTACAACAGATATCATTTCAAAATCGTCAAACGTAAACAATAGTAAAAATGGAAAATCTCCGACGATAGTAAAATTAATACTAGCAAGCGCGTTTTCGTATCTAATTTCGTAAATAAAGTTCATTTTTTAAAAGTCGATATAATATAAAAAAAATTCTGCATATTTCTATACGAATTAAGTTCTCAGCTATTATACTATTTCATTTTTTTAAATATAAATAGGGCTTCGATTTATTTTAAATTACAAAATAAGACTATAGGCCTGAAACTAAGTCAAAAGTGAAAACATAACCGAGCAATTTATTTTTAATAGTACATTGTAATTGTGGAGATTTTGTGTGGCGTGGTGGCTGAATGGTAGCTGCATGGGCCCAATTCACTTTTATGATGCCTGTCCAGGTTCGATTCTTCCCTGAGACTTTTTTTTAATTTTTTTTCGAATGTATCCTTTTAGTTGTTTTAATGAAAAGTAATTAATCAGATCTCTCTGACATTTGTTTATTGAAATAATTTATCTTTTAGGATGTTGTAAGAAAAAGTAACAACTACTAATTAGATTTTTTATTATTACATAACTTAAAAAAAAAATAGGCGTCCTAGGCTAGGGTGGGGTGAGGGTGGGTCCAAAATCGAAAGTCCCGCCGGCCCCAGCTTGAGGGAAAACCCCCCAAAATTTTTTTTATATTAAAATATTAAGTACATAATCTTATGTCATGGTATAGAGAGTCAAAATGCAGGGGCCCAAAAGAGGATAAGCCCCGGGCCCCAAAGGCCTGGGTTTGGCACTGGCTTTACAGTAGTCGATCTGTATGCAAAGGCTTTGCAGGATACAACTTGGTTGTGTGACGTGGTGGCTGAATTGCTAAGCAACTTGGGTTATACTTTTTATGCTGACTATCCAAGTTCGATACCTCTCTTGGACATTTAGAATGTATCCTTTTAGTTGTTTTAATGAAAAGTAACTAATTAAATCTCTTTGACATTTTTTAAATTGAAATAATTTGTAAGAAAAAGAAACAACAACTAATTAGGTTTTTACTTATTTCATAACTTAAAAAAAAATGTGAAAAGATGTATTAAATCTGAACACAGAGGCGTAACTAGGATAGGGGTGGGTCCAAAAAGAAAAAAAAATCCCGCTGGGATCCAGCTTGAGGGAAGCCCCCAAATTTATTTTTTACATTAAATATTAAGTGCATAAACTCATGTCATGGTATCGAACGTCAAAATGCAGGGCCCCCAAATCCTAGGTTCGGCACTGGCTTTACAATAGTCTATCTTCCTGCAAAGGCTTTGCAGGGTACAGCTAGTTATGAATAAAAGTCATTGTTAAGATATAGAAAGATAAAAAAAATAATATGTAATAAAAATAAAAAAAAAAAAAGAACTTTAACATGGGGGTCATGCTTCTTTAAAAACACAGCTGCTGATTCAAATCCTCAATACATGACTCGTTCTGAACATCAGAAGACAGTCATAAAGTCATATGACACTTTCTGAACATCAGAAGACAGTCATAAAGTCATATGACACTTTCTGAACATCAGAAGACAGTCATAAAGTCATATGACACTTTCTGAACATCAGAAGACAGTCATAAAGTCATATGACACTTTCTGAACATCAGAAGACAGTCATAAAGTCATATGACACTTTCTGAACATCAGAAGACAGTCATAAAGTCACATGACTCGTTCTGAACATCAGAAGACAGTCGTAAAGTCATATGACACTTTCTGAATATCAGAAGACAGTCATAAAGTCACATGACTCGTTCTGAACATCAGAAGACAGTCATAAAGTCATATGACACTTTCTGAACATCAGAAGACAGTCATAAAGTCACATGACACTTTCTGAACTTCAGAAGACAGTCATAAAGTCACATGACTCGTTCTGAACATCAGAAGACAGTCATAAAGTCACATGACTCGTTCTGAACATCAGAAGACAGTCATAAAGTCACATGACTCGTTCTGAACATCAGAAGACAGTCATAAAGTCACATGACTCGTTCTGAACATCAGAAGACAGTCATAAAGTCACATGACTCGTTCTGAACATCAGAAGACAGTCATAAAGTCACATGACTCGTTCTTAACATCAAAAGACAGTCATAAAGTGGAAAGGGAAAAATACCAACGTATTAAAAATATTCGCAGTGGCTAGAGTTCTGTCTAGACGGGCTCCGCATTATTTTTTTTCGGGATCTGTCTATAAATGTGCGCATGCGCGACTAGACGGACTCCGTATTATTTTTTTTCGGGGTCCGTCTATAGATATTTCGCCTTACCCTATTCCTAACCCTAGTCATAACCCTAACCCTAATCATAACCATTATCATAACCCTATTCCTAACCCTAATCCCAACTCTAGCCCTAGCCCCGAAAAAAACAAATAATACGCAGTCCGTCTAGACGGCCTGTAGCCACTTTCTAAAATATTTAATGGGTCAATTGCATTATAAGGCCAGCTTGTCTTTAATTAAATTCCGTCATCTCCTTTTGGAGCAAAGGTCCTCCGTAACCACTCAACAGCGCACTCTTATTTTTTGGGAGGGTTTTGTTTTTCTCCACCTACATTGGTTGTAGCTTTTCATCTCTCTTGTTCGCAAAGTGGTGTTTGGGTGAACAAACTTTCTTTGCCCTCGAGGTTTCCTCTGCAGATCCATTTTTCCTAATGTCTTCTGGAGACTTTCTGAGTGACTATCCCATTGCCATTCTCCAAAAAATGTCTTTAAAGTTTACATGCCTTACTCTAAACACAAATATAGTTTTTTGCTAGGTACCCCAAACTGACGAAAAACATCGATTTTCGGACACGATAATAATTTTAAGCCCTTTTTAAAAAAAATAATATTGTATAATAAAATAATTTATAATTTATGAATGATAAAAAAAAATCTTCGTTTATTTTAATTTTTAAAACGTAGTTTTAATTAATTTTCACGCAAATATTTAATTTGGATTAATTTATAAACAATCGTTAGAAAGCTGGATTTTTTTTTCTATACAGTTGTTATAAATATGTGTGTGTGTGTGTGTGAAGTCCCTGTGAGGATGGGATGAAACATTTTAGATACTATAACAACTTATCCTCAGCATAGCCAATATGTATGTGTGTGTGTGTGTAAAGTCCATGTGAGCATGGGATAAAACATCTTTGATCCTATAACATCTAATCCTCAGCATAGCCAGTATGTGAAGTCCCAGTTAGAATGGGATGAAAAACCTTTGATCATATATTAACTTACCCTCTGCATAGCCATCTTAGATCCTATAAAAGACTAATCCTCAGCATAGCCAATATGTGTGTGTGTGTGTGTGTGAAGTCCCTGTGAGGATGGCATGAAACATCTTAGATCATATAACAACTAATCCTCAGCATAGCGTGAAGTCCATGTGAGAATGCGATAAAACATCTTTGATCCTATAACATCTAATCCTCAGCATAGCTAATAGGTGTGTAAGTGAAGTAACTGTTAGGATGGAATAAAACATCTTTGATCATAAAACAACTAATCCTCAGCATGGACAATATATTTGTGTGTGTGAAGTCCCTGTGAGGATGGCATGAAATATATTACATCCTATAACAACTGATCTTCAGCATTGCCAATATGTGTGTTTGTGTGTGATGTCCCTGTGAGGATGGGATGAAACATCCAAGATCCTATTACAACTAATCCTCAGCATAGCCAATATGTGTGTATGTGTGTGAAGTCTCTGTGAGGATGTGATGAAACATCTTTGATCCTTTAACAACTATTCCTCAGCATAGCCAATATGTGTGTGCGATTGATTAATCCCTGTGAGAATAAGATGAAACATCTTATATCCTATAACAACTAATGCTCAGCATAGCCAATATCTGTGTGTGTGTGTGTGTGTGTGTGTGTGTGAAGTCCCCGTCATAAATTGATTAAACATCTTTAATCCTTTAACAACTATTCCTCAGCATGGCCAATATGTGTGTGTGTAAAGTCGCTGTAAGGATGTGATGAAACATCTTTGATCCTATAACAACTATTCCTCAGCATAGACAATATGTGTGTGTGATTATGTAATCCCTGTGAGAATAAGATGAAACATCTTATATCCTATAACAACTAATCCTCAGCATAGCCAATATGTATGTGTGTGTGTGTGTAAAGTCCCGTTGAGAATTGTATAAAACATCATAGATCATATAACAACTAATCCTCAGCACAGCCTATATGTGTCTGTGTTTGTAAAGTCCCTGTGAGTATGGGATGAAACAACTTGGACCATAAAACAACTAACCCTCAGCATAGCCAATATGTGTGTTTGTTTGTGTGTGTGTGTCTGTGAAGTTATTGTGAGAATGGGTTGAAACATCTTTTATCCTATAACAACTATTCCTCAGCATAGCCAATAGGTTTGTGTGTGTGAAGTCCCTGTGAGGATGGGATGAAACATCTTAGATCCTATAACAACTAAACCTGAGCAAAGCCAATATGTTTATGTGTTTGTTTACTGCCTGTGAGGATAAGATGAAACATCTTATATCCTATAAAAACTTATTCTCAGCATAGCCAATATGTGTATGTGAAGTCCCTGTAAGGATTTGATGAAACAACTCAGGTTATAAAACAACTAATCCTCAGTATAGCCAATTTGTGTATGTATGTGTGTGTGTGTGTGTGAAGTCCCTTTGAGGATAGGATGACACATTGTAGATTTAATAACAACTTATCCTCAGCATAGCCAATATGTATGTGTGTGTGTGTGTAAAGTCCATGTGAGCATTGGATAAAACATCTTTGATCCTATAACATCTAATCCTCAGCATAGCCAATAAGTGTGTAAGTGAAGTCCCTGTTAGGATAGGATGAAAAACCTTTGATCATATATTAACTTATCCTCTGCATAGCCAATATGTTTGTGTGTCTTTGTGAAGTCCTGTGAGGATGGGGTGAAACATCTTAGATCCTACAACAACTAATCCTCAGCATAGCCAAAATGTGTTTTTTTGTGTGTGAAGTCCCTGTGAAAATGGGATGAAACATCTTAGATCATATATTAACTAACCCTCAGCATAGCCAATGTGTGTGTATGTGTGTGTGTGTCTTTTTGAAGTTCATGTGAGGATGGCATGAAACATCTTAGATCCTATAACAAATAATCCTCAACATAGCCAATATTTATGTGTTTGTGTGTGTGTATGTGTGAAGTCCTTGTGAGGGTGGGATGAAACATCTTAGATCATGTAATAACTAACCCTCAGCATAGCCAATATGTGTGTGTGTGTGTGTGTGTCTTTGTGAAGTCCCTGTGAGGATGTGATCGAACATCTTAGATCCTATAACAACTAATTCTTCAGCATATTCAATATGTGTGTGTGTGTGTGTGTGTGTGTGTGTGTGTGTGAGGTCCATGTGAGGATGGGGTGAAACATCTTAGATCTATTAACAACTAATTTTCAGCATAACCAATATTTGTTTGTGTGAAGTCCCTGTGAAGATAGGATGAAACATTTTAGATCCTATAACAACTAACCCTCAGCATAGCCAATATGTATGTGTGTGTGTGAGTGTAAAGTCCCTGTGAGGATGGGATGAAACATCTTTGATCCTATAACATCTAATCCTCAGCATAGCCAATATGTGTGTAAGTGAAGTCCCTGTTAGGATGGGATGAAAAACCTTTGAGCATATATTAACTTACCCTCAGCATAGCCAATATGTGTGTGTGTGTGTGTCTTTGCGAAGTCTCTGTGAGGATGGGATGAAACATTTTAGATCCTTTAAAAAACTAATCCTCAGCATAGCCAATATGAGTGTGTCAGTGAAGTCCATGTGAGGATGGGATGAAACATCTTAGATCATATATTAACTTACCATCAGCATAGCCAATATGTGTGTGTGTCTTTGCGAAGTCTCTGTGAGGATGGGATGAAACATTTTAGATCCTTTAACAACTTATCCAATATGTATGTGTGTGTGTGTGTGTGTAATGTCCATGTGAGCATGGGATAAAACATTTTGATCCTATAATTTCTAATCATCAGCATAGCCAATAAGTGTGTAAGTGAAGTCCCTGTAAGGATGGGATTAAACATTTTAGATCCTATAACAACTAATCCTCAGCATAGCCAATATTTCTGTGTTTGTGTGTGTGTGTGTGTGTGTGTGAAGTCGATGTGAGGATGGGATGAAACATCTTAGATCATATAACAACTAATCCTCAGCATAGCCAATATATGTGTGTGTTAGTGAAGTCCTTGTGAGGATGGGATGAAACATCTTAGATCCTATAACAACCAATTCTCAGCATAGCCAATTGTTCAATGGCCTAAACATCCTATAATTCGCTAACCTTAATGGGATATTTTTTAGGTTTTATAGTGCCCTTTTTTCATCCCCATTAGAGCCAGTAGTGTAATGGGAATGGTGGCACCACGGGAGACATGAAGATAACTTCTGCCAATACCTGAACATTTTTCTTACCGTAGATTGAAGCAGGTACCTTTGAGCTCTTTACCGCACGACCATCCGACCCGCCCCCCCCCCTCCAAATTTGAGATCACAATAGTTGTAGGGATATTTATACCATTTGAGATTACTCTAGTTTTAGGGATATTTATACAATTTGAGATTACGCTAGTTGTAAGGATATTTATATTGGTATTTTATTTTTTTTCAGATTTTAGATGATAAAAGTTGGGAATTTAAACATAGAAACTCTACCGCTGTGAGAAAAATAAAACATTTATACTGGTCTTGCAAAGATTTTTCGACTACACAAAGCAAAAAATCCGAGCCTCTAAGAAAGGTAAATAATATACCACAACCTTTGCGGTAACAATAAAAAGCTTACAGTGAACAAAACATGAACAGCAGCAAACTTCTCTATTGTCTAATAAACAATTATATTTGTTAGTTTTATATGAAATGGGTGCCAAGTATATTCATAGGCCAATATAATGGTGTTTTTGTTCTAATCACTACAATTAAATACGTAACGGCGAAGCTTTCATAGTATAACTTGAGACACTTTTAAAAGACATTAAACATATGTTAAAATAAACGTCTCCACACTTTTTTTTTCATAACTAAAATACCTTTCTCATGGTTCATCAGCTGATTGACGAATACGGTTCCTGGACTGTGGCGCCCACAAACACGTCATGGAGCAGACGAGATTGGACCCTACAAGAGGCATTACAACGAGCACACAATCTTACGGGAACAAGTTTCTTTTCCATTGACGTTCATGTGGACCAAAAGAATAGTTCCAGAAATATAATATATGTAAATAAAATAAAAAAAGACATATATAGACAAATCAAAATAGCACTTAAAAATTATAAATATATCGTTATTAAAATTGTGATACAATATTATATATATATATATATTAGGGTGCATCACCAAAAAAAAAATTTAATAATTGATCTGTCTGCTATTTAAATTTGTTCCATTGATCAAAAAAAGCATTGTGTAAAAAAAATAAAAAATATTTGACAATATTTAGAGGTCCCCCGGACTTCAACAAAGTTTGCATAATTAAGCGAAAACTAGATAAAACCATCCTTCTTGTAAAGTCTTACAGACTTACATACAAAAAGTGAAGCGCTATATAAATTATTTCATAGTCTTTGGTTTTATAATGTTTGGTAGCTATGATTGATTTTGATAAGTAGTTGTGCTAGAAATAAAATTTAAATTTCACATTTTATTAGCAAAAACAACACTTTTCCTTACCGCATATTGATGACCAAGGCAAGCATTTTAATTTCTTTATTTATATTATTTTAATTTCTGATACACAGGACCTATAAAATCAGAACATGGAAATGATATGAAAAACAACAATAAAATGTTTACACCTTCTAAGGAAATGCTGGCTGACCCTGGCATCACTTCAACAGTTGCATATCCAGTTATTACTGCGTCTCCTGCCTCGCGAAGAAAGGAACCACAAACTCTTCTGAAAACTGAACTGTTTGGCATTGGCCCTGCAATCTGTGTTGATGATGCTATAATTACTGGAATTCTTCGACTACCAACTTGTTTACAAGTTTTGAGTTGCATGATGTATCGCTGCAATGTAGCAGCACACAGTGAGCGTCCAGGTTCTCTTGGTGCATCTCGATTTACAACTGCCAAAATTGTGCTGAATCAAGTTACTGCTTTCTACGAAAAAGCAAACATTCCAATGGTGACAGAGAGGAAAGATTGTGAGAAGATTGTTCAGCTTCTTGATGAATATAATAAACTTCGTTCAATTGATAAAAGTCGCCGAAACACACCAGCCACCAAACGTAAACTGGAACAAATGAAATCTATGTTGGCAACAACTTTTCAACTGTAGTAACCAAATGTCGAGACTATTATCGAGAATGCAGAAGATCTAGCATTCTTGAGGTCTATGAAAGGAGACAGGTCTTCCAGCTTTGGATCATTTGACAAAACACGTTTGTAGTTCGTTTACGTTAGCTGATCATGATCTGAAGGCTCAAGAGCGACTGACGATAATGAGAGATGCGATAATTGCACATGCCAACTCTAGTAAACAAACCGAATTCTTGCGAGACGAATACCACGAATTCCTTAAGCTTTCCCTTGTTTACATGAATGCTACAAATAAGGAGGTTAACTTTAAAAGACCAGGTGCCCTGCACAAAGCACGATGGATGACAAAGCTGAACTATTGTCTCAAGATTGCACTGTGTGAGAAACAAATTCAATTATTGCCTCCAGGTACTATTACCATACGTGATCAAGTGCCAAAGATTCGTGCATTTGCTACATTTGTAACACATGTTTATGTCGTGTGGTGGCTCACTTGCAAAAAGAGTGTGGATGCACCATGGAATGATCTAAAGCTCTACAAGCGACTTTTGGATTACAACGATGTCAACAGAGACATATCTAAGTCAGCAATCCGTGCCCTGAATAGGCTACTGTGGTACATCACTGCTGAAATGATCCCACTTGCTCTGTTCAGCAATGAAGTACCTTTGTTGGAAAAGCGAGCTCTAGCAGATGCTCTGCTAAGGCTTCGACCAGTAGTTGCCCTCCAAACTCCACAGAATCGATTTGGGAATGGTTGGGGAAAACCAAGATTCCAAACAATTGATTCTAAAACTCGGTTATGTGATCTGGCTGGAGTTGACTCGTGGTTTACTAAATACAGACTTCAACTGGACACAGGATTCCTCCAACTGCCTGTTGATGATTGGTGCCAAAAAGCCTCTTACATTGCCAGTGCAGAAAATGTTGCTGCTATTAACGTTGTTAACCATTGTGCCGAGAGAGGAGTGAAACTGGCATCTGACTTTGTTGAAGCAGCGCGAACGGATGAACATTTTTAAAACATTGTCAAGTGGTAGAAATGGACCGCAAAAACATCTCAAATGTGCGTAAACCTTACAAACGTGCAACAAAGTGACACTGAATTAAATGCAACAGTAATACATAATTTAATACTTTAATGTAATTTTTATATAGGCTAGAATAAACTTTTTTTTTCTTTACATGTTGTGTGATTTCTTGGGGGGGGGGACCTCTAAATCAACTCTGATTTGAAAAATATTTTACACAAGTTATTATTAATGATATTGGAACAAATTAGAAACATAGACAGCTCAAAAACAAACAATCAATTTTTTCCTCTATTGTGGTGATGCACCCTAATATATATATATATATATATATATATATATATATATATATATATATATATATATTAATTTTCCACACAACTTTACAAGTTTTACCAATCTGGACTAACGTTTAAGAGAAGGACCTCTGAGTATTCTGATACAACGTTGAGAAATGATTTCATGACAGCGGGCACTACTGTTGGTCTAAATTTGGGTGGATGTAACGAGACAGTG
This sequence comes from Bulinus truncatus, assembly GCA_021962125.1. Taxonomy (NCBI): domain Eukaryota; kingdom Metazoa; phylum Mollusca; class Gastropoda; family Planorbidae; genus Bulinus; species Bulinus truncatus. The sequence continues at coordinate 779,765 of JAGDYQ010000225.1, forward strand.
AGGATTAAAATGTATCAAGTTTATCAATTGGAAAGAGCTCTGGCAAGGGTATGTTATACATCACATACTAGCGATATAAACAATGTATGATAAATGTAAAGAATAAATTAACATTTGAAATATATTTGTATTTAAGGAATATAATGAGTCAGAAGGTTCTATAACGATCTTTCTGCTATTTTTAAAAAAAAGTCAGTCTTCATTCCGCATTTTAAAATTATATTATTTATATATTAGTCATATTGAATGTATATGGAAAGAGTTATACAAAAAAGAAAAATAATATAATTTTTTATGTTTAGAAATGTACTAAAATAAAAATTTTTTTACCATTTATTAGAAAGCAAGTTTTTAGCTATTACGAGTGTAGAATTCATCTGTTTCTAAAACCTCGGCAGATAAAGTGTAGAATTCATCTGTTTCTGTAGCCTCGGCAGATGAAGTGTAGAATTAATCTGTTTCTGTAGCCTCGGCTGATGAAGTGTAGAATGCAATCTGTTTCTATAACCTCGACATATGAAGTGTAGAATTCATCTGTTTCTATATCCTCGGCATATGAAGTGTAAAATTCATCTGTTTCTATAACCTCGGCATATGAAAGGATTGTGTGGTTAGCACAGCGCCCAGCCGCCTTTACTTTCTTCAACTTAAGCCAGGTACACATTTAAAGCAGGGTTGACTTGTGGGACGACTTTGCACCAAATTTCCCCTGGAAATTTCATGGGCTTCACCGGGGATCAAACCCAGGACTCTCAGTTTGACAATCTAGTATCTACGCCACTCGGCCATCCGTCCAACTTCTAGCTATTATGCCATGAAATAATATTTTTTTCTCAGATTAAATATTTAAAAAAAAAAGAAAACAAGTCAGTTGTCGCAGTATTTATAAGTATGTGCAATCCCGCTAATTGTAGGGATATTTATACGATTTGACATCACGCTAGTTGTAGGGATATTTATACAATTTGAGATCATGCTAGATGTCGGAATTTTTATACGATTTGAGATCACGCTAATTGTAGGGATTTTTATACAATTTGACATCAAGCTTGTTTAGGGATATTTATACAATTTGAGTTCTTAATAGTTGTAGTGATATTTATACAATTTGAGTTCTTAATAGTTGTAGTGATATTTATACAATTTGAGTTCTTAATAGTTGTACTGATATTTATACAATTTGAGATCACAACAATATTAGGGATGTTTATATGATGTTCAGTCGATTATTGTTAAAATATATTGAAATACTTCTCAAACTTTTATTTCTGGCTACCCGTTTCAATTAAATAAGTTGGAGTCAGGAAATACTATATATAAAAGCAATTCGGCATCTGCTTAAAATGGAAAGTAAAGTATTAATATAACAGTATTCCCAGTTGAAAATACAATAATGAAAGTAATCGGATCTGCCGCAAACCAAAAAATAGCCAAGCCTACCGATCTAGCCTAAGGGGATATAACTCTATGCTAGGTTTTGCATGGTACAGATTAGTGTTAAATAATCATAATCTTTTGAACCTGATGCAAATGTAATGTTATAATTGAACTCTGACCACATTTTCTACAAAAGAAATTAATAAAATCATTATTTGATGTATTTGGTAGTCTCTCGTATGATGCCTAGGATAAATCTCTTAGTAAAAATATCCATTTTTCGAGAAAAGTGCTGCCTGGAATGAATCTTTTTGTTACAAATATCAATTATTTAAAATTGTGCTACCTGTCGTATCTCTTCAGAAGGCTAAATACTCCCTTGAGTATTGGGAGCTTAGTATCTTAAGTTCTCTTCAGCTGTTATTCTCATCCTGACACAGGTGTCCATTAATAAAGACAATCACAGGCACTGTTTAACAAGTTAATATTTATTTACACGACATCAGCAAACTTATTGAAATAGATCCATGTAAGAAAACATAAGTACATATCATCACTTCCACATAACTTCACTAACAACTGTTTCAGAAAACCATCCTACAACTTTAACTGTTAATATCCAACTTGTACAACACATCTTTTCTCTTAGCTGTCCTAGCACTCACTGACTCTTTTCTCTTAGCTGTCCTAGCACTCACTGACTCTTTTCTCTTAGCTGTCCTAGCACTCACTGACTCTTTTCTCTTAGCTGTCCTAGCACTCACTGACTCTTTTCTCTTAGCTGTCCTAGCACTCACTGACTCTTTTCTCTTAGCTGTCCTAGCACTCACTGACTCTTTTCTCTTAGCTATCCTAGCAATCACTGACTCTTTTCTCTTAGCTGTCCTAGCACTGACTCTTTTCTCTTAGCTGTCCTAGCAATCACTGACTCTTTTCTCTTAGCTGTCCTAGCACTCACTCTTTTCTCTTAGCTGTCCTAGCACTCACTGACTCTTTTCTCTTAGCTGTCCTAGCACTCACTGACTCTTTTCTCTTAGCTGTCCTAGCACTCACTGACTCTTTTCTCTTAGCTGTCCTAGCACTCACTGACTCTTTTCTCTTAGCTATCCTAGCACTCACCCCGTTGTCCACCATGGTCTGTAAGTGGCTCGTTTGATTTGTCTTAAGAACATATGGCTACCTTGATTAGTTTTCGTTAAGTATATTTGGCTACCAGATTGTGGGGGTTAACCAGTGAGAAGGCATGACGTTTCTTGATATCGACACCCATCTTAGGATTGCTTAGATCAACCCCCGGGTCGATGTCCCGTACGGCCCAAAAAACATTATTTATTCCCCCGTGTATCTCTCTCAGGTTTGTGTGAGTTTCCGTGGATGAGCTGAGAGGTTAACGATGAGCGAAGCGGCTGTGAGTGACATTGTCAATAGTAAATAAAACCAATCTAATATGTAAAAAATAAACGCGCTCCTCCTCGTCCTTTTCGGGCCGCGGTGAGATTACACTGTTCAGATTACAGTGGTCAGATTACACTGGTCAGATTACATTGGTCAGAATACACTGGTCAGATTACAGTGGTCAGATTACACTGGTCTGGTTAGATTACATTGGTCAGATTACACTGGTCAGATTACACTGGTCAGAATACACTGGTCAGATTACAGTGGTCAGATTACACTGGTCAGATTACACTGGTCAGATTACACTGGTCAGAATACATTGGTCAGATTACAGTGGTCAGATTACACTGATTAGATTACATTGGTCAAATTACACTGGTCAGATTGCAGTGGTCAAATTACAGTGGTCAAAATACACTGGTCAGATTACAGTGGTCAGATTCCACTGGTTAGACTACATTGGTCAAATTATACTGGTCAGATTACATTGGTCAGATTACACTGGTCAGATTACATTGGTCAGATTACACTGGTCAGATTACATTGGTCAAATTACACTGGTCAGATTACACTGGTTAGATTACATTGGTCAAATTACACTGGTCAAATTACGTTGGTCAGCGTTTAGATTTTTTTTATAAGGTCTTTTTTTTTTTAAAATGTTTCCAGATTAATTTGTTCCGCTGATTTCAAATACGTCATTTGGTTTTTTTTTTCAATCGCGTCAAGTTTTTTATTTGAAATCCCAGTAAATATTTTACTGTTGTAATGTACATTGAAGAATAGATGTAGAATTGTTTTTATGAGTTATTATGGAAGTAATGTTTTTTTTTCAAAGAATTTAATAGGTGATATGCGTCGGGATCATCTCTTTTGAGGCACCAGCAGTAGTTAGGAAGTATATTTACATTTAAGCGTCCCTGGTTAAGCGCTTCCCTCACACAGATGTGTGGATGGAAACGCTCGCCCCTGTTCTTCACTCATATCAACAATGCTGTCTGGAAAATAGTCTAAAATATGTGAGCAGAGGAAATGCATTTTCACAGACATGCGTGCTCCAAGAGCTTTGAAGTAACTCCTCAACCATCAATTCGTAGTCTGGACTTCAGTAGTTACCATGAAGATATTCTGGACAATAGACTTCATCGCATACCATGTATTGAGTTGATTTTTTTATTCAAACTTGGAATCTTTTACTAACTCGTTAATTTAGGTGTCATCGTACCGTTAAATCTCTACTTCCTATTATATCCATTATACGTGGAAATTATTTATTTACTAGCTGTTCCCTGCAAAATCTTTGCATAGAGTTATATCCCCTTAGGCTTGATCGGTAGGCTAGGTTATTTTTTTGGTTTCGGGCAGATCCGATTTTTTCATGATTGTATTTTAAACTGGAATACTGTTGTATTAATTCTGTACTTTCGATTAAACGCACACTGGAAATGAGTATTATTATTATATTTATTCACAAGTTTAAACTACACATTTTGAAAGTAGAAAGGTATTTGTAGCTAGGCACCGTTCATTGTAAGATACATTTGTTGTGCGCGTTTTTAATTTAAAGTCACAGTCAGCATCACGAGCGTTACTCTTTGCCATCTATTACATGTCCTTGCATTATATTCATCTCACAGAGGAACAGATAATCTATAATGTATTTTTCAGCAAACAATAATGTAGTCTATCATTTGTGTATTTTTACATCTCGGATATATCCTTGTTGTCTTGTATTTGTTGGCTATTCTATGTACTGATGAGTTTAGAAGCTAAATCCTGACTTAGAAGTAGGCAGTTATTGTATTTAATGTTTCTTTCTCACATTTCCCCATCATTATTTCCCACCTATTTTAGTGGAATTAATGGGACAATTGTATTAAAGGTAAAAATATTGATATGCTTGTAAAACTAACCTACATAAATAGCGTCGCTTCTTTTTAATTTTTTCAAGTATAAAAATTAATAGCAATAATGACGTCATTGCCCGCACCAGTTGGTTTTAGAATATTATTTAGAACGCACGATTAAATTAAGAATGTTGTTGGCAAAATTATGTATTTATCCCGCATTTTAAGTCCCTCACAATGGATTAAACGGGCGACTGGACATTTCTCTGCTGATATTATATATTATTTATCCGGTCAGCGGCATTTCAAAGTAATATTTAAAAAATAACAAAATTTTTGACATCCAATCTTTGTTTTTCGCCTATAAATATCATCTTCGTTTTTTCGCTTATATAAATATCATCATTTTACGCCTCTAAAATAGCTTGACTTAATATCACTGCAGTAAACGTACAATTTATACAAAAAATACCAACTTCAACATATAATAAAACTGTTCACAAGAAATCTAATGTTAACTACGTTAAATTTCACTGTGCGCGAGAAATCTAGTGTTAACAAAGTTCACCTTTCACTGTGCACAAAATTCTAGTGTTAACAACGTTACCTTTCACAGTGCACAAAAATCTAGTGTTAACAACGTTACCTTTCACTGTGCACAAGAAATCTAGTGTTAACAAATTTACCTTTCACTGTGCACAAAAAATCTAGTGTTAACAACGTTACCTTTCACTGTGCACAAGAAATCTAGTGTTAACAACGTTACCTTTCACTGTGCACAAAAAATCTATTGTTAACAAAGTTACCTTTCACTGTGCACAAAATCTAGTTTTAACAACGTTACCTTTCACTGTGCACAAAAATCTAGTGTTAACAACGTTACCTTTCACTGTGCACAAGAAATCTAGTGTTAACAACGTTACCTTTCACTGTGCACAAAAAATCTAGTGTTAACAAAGTTCACCTTTCACTGTGCACAAGAAATCTAGTGTTAACAAAATTACCTTTCACCTTTTTACTATTAGTCGGTTGCTTTGGTAAATGAAGTTTTTGTTGGTTTAAAACTTTTAAATAATATCCCTTATTATAAATCAACTCATTTAGAAATGCAAACAAATTAATACTTTCACATGTTTGTTGACATATATATTCAATAAAAATTTATTGTATTAAAAAATATATAGCTTACAAACTAACATCAAACACGAAGAATGGAAAAATTTTTTTTATGAAATATGTGTTCATTTTATTTTTATATTAAAACTCAGTCAAAATTACATATTATAACACCAAACTCAATGAAATCTATCAATAAAAAAATGTATTGACATTTATATAAAACACACACGCATTTAGTGAGCCAAAATTATGAGATATCCAAAACAAAAACAACAAAAAATGTAAAATGAAAAAAAATGCCACATATTACATAACATTGAGAGCAGAAATGCAGAATGTTTTATCTTTTATTAGATTACTTTAGACAACTTTTTTAATAATGATTTTCTGATCTGTAAAATGTAGTAAAAAAGACCGTTTTACACTTGATTAACAAAAACATAGAAAAAAAACTGGTAAAAATATTTAGTTTTATATCAATGCCTGAAATTCTTATGTTTATATTAAATATACATTAAAAATACACAACATACTTAGGATTCATAAATATTTATCCACAAATAAATAAAAAAATCATTTTTAGTAAAACATGCATAAACATTCCTCTTTGCATCAAATATTTCTATTTTCTATCCATCAAAGATTTCTATATTCTATTAAATTGTGTAAAAGCGTAATATTTTTATAAGTCAGATAGACTTAAAAGTGATGGTAAGATAGTCAGGAAATCCAGAGCAGTTGAATCATCTGAGACAAAAAACAGAGGCGCTTTGAATCTGATAAATTGCGTTGAAAGGGAAACACGCTTAGAGTATCGCATGATTCAATATCAACTTAAAAAGAAAAAAAAATCATGGGTTTTTAGATGCAGTTAGTAATGATGTAGAGGTGAAAGAATTGAACTGTTGAAGAATGACAGAAGTATCTAATTTATAACAGGCAAAATATTTTCTCAAATAACTAAATTGTTTAAAGCAATTTAATTCCTGTTGTCATGCTGAAAATGTACAGTTATCTTCTCTGCATGAATCTCCTGAAATTATAAAAATTTTTACTAACTTAGGACTCTCCATAAGGAAAACTTTTAGTTACCAAATACGGCAGTATAATAGTTCTTTTGCTTTTGCATCGATGGGAGCTAAAGTAGAGATACCATCGGGAAAGGGACCATACTGGTACAGAATCCACGGGCAAGTTTATCATGCTGTAGAACCATTGCATGGATAAACCTTTCTTATACTCAACTTTAAATTCTTGATTCCACGGAAGCAATGAATTTCAGGTGCAATCGAAAAAAATGCACAGAGGAGCTTTTGATAATAATTGATGAACTGATAAAAATATTAATACTTTTGCCTCTGCATTTAAGTATATGTTTGAAGTTGAAAAAAACAGAAATCCAGGCTGATCCAAATGAAGGAAGAAAAGCATAAGAGGTAAAATGCATTTAAAATCCGATGTGAGAGATGATCAAAGGCGCTATAATGCTCCAAGCTCAAATGGATTTTCCGACATAGCAGCAGTGTTTGTCGGTAACTCTCCTCTTAATAGAGATATATGTATTCACCCTCGTGGAGATATTTGTCAAAAAATTCATGTACTTAATATGTGAACCTATGACATATCCTCTATTTCCTTATGGGGAGACAGGTTGGTGAGTAAATAAGGAACACTTTGAAGGGCGGAGAACATCTGTTAGAAACAAGGAAACCACTTTTCAGTTTTTATGTTTTTAGACTTGTTGTAAGAGAAGGCTTTAGCATTTTGCATTGTTGTGGAAATTGTTTCAGCAGTACTTGGTTGATGCTTATGTCAGGGTTGAAGGAAACAGGCTAAACTATGTTAAAAAAATAAAAAAAGAAAGCTTAAGGGTTGAGCTTTACTAAGGTCTTTTGGATTTCTTGCATAGTGAAGCAGTTACAAGAAACGTCAGGCCTGGCAATTTATTCATTTTGACTTCAACATTTCAAGGAAGTCCTAAAGCTATGACATTGCTACATTTGTTACGGCAGAATTTCATGAACAACAAAGAAGTCTGTTTGAAATAGTTAAACAAAATATCGTAATGCCCCTTGTGACATTCTAAACCCTAATTCACCACGAAAGGGTGTACTCAGTGTATGAACAAATTTTCCAAGCAGTTTTGTGATGAAAGTGAGGACAACTTAAATTGTTACCCAAAACATAGACGACGAGATACCAACTGGGCTGTAAAAGTAGGAAAATATGATGTTAATAACCGTTGGGTAGTGTCTTACAATCCTTACTGAAGTCTAAACTACAATGCACATATTAATGTAGAGGTCTGCTCTTCAATTAAAAGTGTGAAATTTTAATATAAATATGTTTACAGGGGACATGATTGTGCAAATAAAGATGTGATACCACACACTGAAGATAATTGTATGAGCTGTAGTGTCTACTTACCTTGATGCCCGTTATGTTAGTGCTCCAGAAGCAGTTTGGAGATTGTTTGAATACATAATAGATGACCAGTCCCTTTCAGTCACCAGAATGCAAGTTTACCTACCCAACATGCAGCCAGTTTATTATGAGGAAGATCAAAAACAAGAAGCTGCTTAACGATCATAAAAATAAAAAACACCATGCTCACAGCTTACTTTAAACTAAACATGGACTGTGTATCTGCAAGAGATTATTTATACCATGAGATTCCAAATTATTTTGTGTTTGACGAAAAGCAAAGAATATGGAGACAAAGAAAAAAAGATGGGGGAAATGTAATTGGGAGAATGGTAACTGTTGAGCCACGAGATGAAGAACGATTTTATTTAAGAGTTCTTTTGCTGCACATTAAAAGTGCAAAATCATTTCAAGATCTTTTGACAATTATAAAAAGCAATGGTGATCAAAAGGTTTGCAGTACATTTAAATCCGCAGATATTTGATATGGGATTCTTGAAAACGGTTCTGAGTGTGAGGAGACATTATTGAATGCCACTCTACATTCAATGCCTTCTCAACTTAGAAATCTTTGCCACTATTTGTTTATGTTGAAATCATAAAGACCATCTTTATTTATGGAATAAATTTCAGAATTCAATGAGTGAAGACTTTTTTAAATACCTGAAAGAACTGCTTATTTGGTGCACCTTTTCAGATAGCAATGATTTGAATTTAGACTGCCTTATTGCCATTTAACAAAAACAATAGTTCACGGGGATCATTCTGACATTTTAGAAGAAACAGCAAAAGAAAATAATAACGAAGAAAAACTTAATAGCGAGCGAGAAGCAATAGTGGAAGAGGTACTGCACTCAATTTATGAGGGGGGAACACAAAACTTTCTTTGTAGAATGACCAGCAGGAACTGGAAAAACAATTTGTTTAATACATTATCCATATAATTAGAGGTAAAGGAGATATAGTTTTGCCTTGCTCTTCAACTGGAATAGCTGCTACACTTTTCATTGGAGGCAGAACGGCACATTCTCTATTTAAAATCCCAATTCCCATAAATGAAAGCTCAACATGCAAGCTTAAAGGCAATTCATATGAAGCAGACCTTATAAAAAATTCAAAACTGATTATATGGGATGAAGCTCCAATGTTACCCACTCATTGTTTTATTGCTGTGGATAGATTACTGAAAGATTTAATGGAAAGTGATGCATTATTCGGAGGGAAAGTTATTTTGATGGGAGGAGATTTCCGACAGCTTCTACCAGTTATTCCAAGATCATCAATATATTGTAGGGAGTTGTATTAAACAAAGGCATCTAAGGTCTAAATTAAAAAAAAAAAAACTTAGAACATGAGAACAACGTCAAGTGAAAAAAAAATTGCAGACTTGCTTCTGAAATTAGGAGATGGTATGTTGGGGGAATCCATTATAATGCCAGAAGACTGTTTTGCTAAATATACAGATTGTGTTAATTTTTTATTAGGGGAAAATGTTGACTTAAATGACACAATCTATTATTCAAAAGCTATCTATCCTATGTGCAAAAAAATGATGACTCCATAGACCTGAAAGAACAGGTTTTAGATAAATTATCAGGAGAATTAAGAGAATATTGCAGTGTTGATTCAAAAGATGAGGAGGATAAACAATGTCTGTACCCTGTCGAGTTTTTCCAGTCTTAAAAATTCCATACAAATTAAAACTTGAAGAAGGAAAAAACCATTATATTGTAAAGGAATTTTAATCCAAAACAAGGACTATGTAATGGTATAAGACTGATAATAAGAAAGCTTTTCCCATCAGTCTGAGATGCTTAAATTATAACTGGCATATTTCATGGGAACATAGTATTTATACCACAATAAGCTATAGATACGTCAGATACAAATTTGCCTTTTCAACTGAGAAGAAAACAGTTCACTATAAGGCTGTTCTGCTCAATGACCATAAATAAGTCACAGGGACAGACTTTTGACAAAATGTGTATTTATATACCCAAGCCAGTTTTTACTCATGGTCAACTTTACGTTACTTTTCCTAGGGTTAGGAGTTTTGATTCTGTCCAAGTATATGGAGAACAAATACTAAAACATCCTGTGTATAAAGAAGTCTTGATCCAATAAAAAAATCGTATACACATATTTAAAAAAAAGTAACAGTTTAACTGTAGCTAACCACCACCAGATATTTTATCTAAAAGGTCCCATTTAGGTCGACTATCTTTTATTGTATTTAACGGTCCTTATTATGGCCATATTTTGAATCTTCTAGGTATTTTTCAGGGCTAATGAACATTTTATAATTAGCTTGAGGTTGCTCGCGACCATGAGTTTTAAAAAAAATGGTCATTTATAGGACCATCTAAAACTAAATTTCATTTAATAAGGTGCGTTTATAAGTAAAATATGAACATTGTTCAGCTTAATTCATAGTTATTAGTATTTTCAAAAGTGGTGCAAATGTTTTGCGGGTGCACTAGTATGCATATAAAAGAAAATGGGTTTCTTTATTAAATCGAAAGTATAGAATTTAAACAACAGTATTTCAGTTTAAATTACAATCATGAAAAAATAGGATCTGTTCTTAAAGAAAAAATAAAGCTAGCCTACCGATCAAGACTGAGGAAATATAACTAAATCTAAATGTTTTGCAGTTCACATCTAGTAATGTATCTTGCTAATCATGCTTTTTTTATTGATGAACATTTTGTAAAACAATTTTTATGATCTAAGCAAAAGGAATATTTTAAAAAATAAATAAATGTTTTTCCATTATTACCAACTCTCTTTTTTAACAAAATAATTCTTTCGAAATCCACTCATTATCAGCGGATCTCTAGCTATTAAGCAACTTTATTTCAACCAGCCTATAAAGAAAATCTTTGATATATATATATATATACAAACGTCATTTATTTTTCATCTAAAGGTGTCTTTGTGTAATACATATTTTCTAGATTCTAAAGCTGTCCATATGCACACACATATTTTTTTAGATTCTAAAGCTGTCCATGTGCACACACATATTTTCTAGATTCTAAAGCTGTCCATGTGCACACACATATTTTTTAGATTCTAAAGCTGTCCATGTGCACACACATATTTTCTAGATTCTAAAGCTGTCCATGTGCACACACATATTTTTTTAGATTCTGAAGCTGTCCATGTGCACACACATATTTTCTAGATTCTAAAGCTGTCCATGTGCACACACATATTTTTTTAGATTCTAAAGCTGTCCACTTGCACACACACATATTTTTTTAGATTCTAAAGCTGTCCATGTGCACACACATATTTTCTAGATTCTAAAGCTGTCCATGTGCGCACACATATTTTCTAGATTCTAAAGCTGTCCATGTGCGCACACATATTTTTTTAGATTCTAAAGCTGTCCACTTGCACACACACATGTTCTAGATTTTAAAGTTGTTCATGTGCACAGACTTAAATTCTAGAGTCTAAAGATGTCCATGTGCACATACATATTCTCTAGAGGTATGAATTTGATAAAATACAATGTCGCGACCAGTTTAAAATATGTTAGCGTCAACCTGTGGGTTGTGTCCAATACTTGTAGAATCTGTTCAATATACCCTTGTTTTGTTATTTCAGATATTTATTAGTGACGAATATGCAAAAGACCTAAACAACTTATATAACCCGATGAATCTGACTGAATTCCAGAGGATGCTGGGAAATTGGGTAAATTATTACATTTATATGATTTTTTATTAAAAATAATTTTTCGAGATTACTTCCATCTTTTAACCAAGCCTATGTTCAGTACTCAATACACTTTCAGTAGATGACGCCTATGTCCAATACACTGTCAGTAGATGACCCCTAAGTTCAATATACTGTCAGCATATGACCCCCTAAGTTCAATATACCGTCAGTAGATGACCCCTAAGTTCAATATACCGTCAGTAGATGACCCCTAAGTTCAATATACCGTCAGTAGATGACCCCTAAGTTCAATATACCGTCAGTAGATGACCCCCTAAGTTCAATATACCGTCAGTAGATGACCCCTAAGTTCAATATACCGTCAGTAGATGACCCCTAAGTTCAATATACCGTCAGTAGATGACCCCCTAAGTTCAATTTACCGTCAATAGATGACGCCTAAGTTTAATATACTGTCAGTAGATGACACCTATATTCAGTGTTCAATACACTGTCAGTAGATGACCCCTAAGTTCAATATACTGTCAGTAGATGACACCTATATTCAGTGTTCAATACACTGTTATTAGATGACCCCTAAGTTCAATATACCGTCAGTAGATGACCCCCTAAGTTCAATATACCGTCAGTAGATGACCCCTAAGTTCAATATTCCGTCAGTAGATGACCCCCTAAGTTCAATATACCGTCAGTAGATGACCCCCTAAGTTCAATATTCCGTCAGTAGATGACCCCCTAAGTTCAATATACCGTCAGTAGATGACCCCCTAAGTTCAATATTCCGTCAGTAGATGACCCCCTAAGCTCAATATACCGTCAGTAGATGACCCCCTAAGTTCAATACACTGTCAGTAGATGACCCCTAAGTTCAATATTCCGTCAGTAGATGACCCCTAAGTTCAATACACTGTCAGTAGATGACGCCTAAGTTCAATATACTGTCAGTAGATGACCCCTAAGTTCAATATACTGTCAGTAGATGACGCCTATATCCAATACACTGTCAATAGTTGATGCCTATATTCAATACACTGTCAGTAGATGACACCTATGTTCAATATATCGATTGATTTCAAAGCTTACACATATGTTATTTTCCCCATTTAAAAAGAGTAAAAGGTCTTTTTGATAGATGTGTGTCCATTATTTACATCTGCTTACAGATTGACATTGAAGAATACATGAATGCGATTTTCGGCCCTGGAGTTATCACCGCTGATGAACAGATAATAGTGCAAACGCCAACCTACTTTAGACAGCTTGGTGATATCATATTGCTAACCGATACAGAGTAGGTATTAATTCAGATCATTGTGTAAATCTCTTATGGTCAGCCAGTAATTAGAGACACATTCAAAACCATTCTAATGGATAAGCAATATACATGGCAATTAGTTGCACGAACCAGTTTTAAGATAGTGAAACTTCGTGTCTAGATGGGGAATACATTAATTTACGGGTAGGGTAACTATGTGTCTAGATGTGGAATACAGAGTTAAACGTATAGAAAAAAGTATGTGACCGGCTGGGGAATACACTGGTTTGGGGCCTGAAAATGTTGACTTTAATAAACTTTAAGGATGTAGCGTGAGCTCTGTGTTACTAATAGCGTCATAGCAAATTTTAATAAACAGCCAGAAGCCAAAAAGCCACCAAACTAGGGCTGTACCAGAATCCGATTCCGGTTCCTGTTAAGCCGGATTCCGGCAGTTTTAATAAATCCGGTCCCGATTCCGGCTCCGATTAAAATTTGTCGGATTTAAGCCGGATTTCTTTATTTAATATTTTGGTGTAAGAATTTGTTTTTGGCGCAACTTAATTTTGAAATATTTAGCATTATACAATTAAATTAAAACAATAACTTTCTTTCTTCCTGCATTAAAAAAATACAATAAAGTCGATCACCTTTAGTTTTATATTTAATTAAAAATATATTAAAAAGGAAGATTTGAATCGTATTCAGTCTAGTAACACTTAAACTTACCCTCCGCTACTTTTGATTCCGTGTTTTCTATAAACTATAATTAGCTATAAAAGTTTAACTCCTTTAAAGTGCAGACAACGATCTATTTTTGGGTGTTAACAGTTTAAAAATAGTTCAATAATTTATTGTTTTGCAATTTTTCTAATTTTGTGGATTTTGTCACGATTTGGATAAAATTCCTCGCATATTTAGATTAATTAGTTAAATATACATTTTTAATTGGACATTTAAGTGATATTGATATAGATTTGAAATGCATTTTAGTTTGCGTTCTTATGGGAAATAGTCAGATAATGATTTGAAGGAAAGTATGAATGAAATAACACGGTTTGGTGAGGTCACTGTGGAAAACTAAAAAAAAGCTATCGGTTGGTGCCACAGTATATATATAATATATATATATACATGGGATTAATTTATTAATAAACATTAGGGTGGCCCAAAATAACTTTTTGTCAAATTGTTTTGAAGCATTTTGTTGTTTGCGTTGCCTTTACCTTCAAAACAGCATGTAAACAATTTCATGAATATATGACTTTATTTTGTATTGTCTCATCGACACTGAAATTTTAACTCATTTTAAATGAATTTTGAATGTAAGTATGTATATATAAAGCACACAGAAATTTCTAGAAGGTTCTGGAATTTTTAGAAAAAAAATGATACCATTCTAGAAGGTTCTGGAAAGTTATATGAAATCTCTAGAAGGTTCTAGAATCTTCTAGAAACACGTAGAAAACATGAGAAGGTTCCGGTAAATTCTAGAAATTTCTAGAAGTTTTGATTTTCATATCAATTTAGTTATAAAAATCAAGTGTTATAAGATCAAATGTTGCGGCTATATAAATATCATTCATTTAAGTATCACTACTAGGTCGAAAAGTGTTGTTCATTTAACTTGCATAGAAGTTGAAAACACTCCTGTTATTGAGCTAGGTACTTCCCTTAATTGAGGCTACTGGCCAATGGTATGTTTACAAACAGAGCCGTCTGGCAGATAGTTGGTACAATGTTTTCATGACCTATTTCTTTGCTTGTATACTGTCCAATGGACATGCCAATGTGTTTTGAGCTAGGTATTTCTCCTAATTTAGACTACTGGCCAATGGTATGTTCACAAACACAGCCGTATTCAATAAGACATTTGGGGGGTAGTGCAACTGGACCGGATGTGCTGATATTCAAGCGCTATAAGAATTTGGGCCAAAAATAAGACAGACAGAATTTAGTATATGCCACGAAGTTCGACTGGAGCAAAATCTCAAGCCATTAAAAGAAGAAGTCATCACATTTTGTTCAAATATCCTCTCTATAAAAGACAACTCAAGATATTTGCCACGTGAAGATTACAAAGAACTTCTGACTGAATCTTATCTTCATGGGAGAAATTCCCCCGCTTGGGGCGCGTTTTCGTGTTCAGAGAGCTTTATCTCTTCCGTCATCAATTCCAGCTGACTAAGCATGAAGACATATCAATTGCAGAATAACTTTGCATCCTTGGTTTACATTAAAGCTTGGATTCGGTGTCCCATTCTAGCAGACCCACCTTTAAATTATCTGGATTTCATCAAGATTCCTATTAATTATAATTATATATTTATTATTATTTATCAGACTGCATTGAAAACGATTGGCCGAATTTCTGGTTCCTTTGTGTAGAGCTCATTCCTCTGGTTCTCTTTTCTCAAAGTGTATCAGTGAGAAAACCAGACTTGCTACTTGCTTAATGGCAATTCACGGAAAAATCTTTTGATGATTAGAAAGAAGAAATGTGTATCTGCAGAACAAATGATCCTTCAGCTCTTCCTATTGTGACATTAAAAGATTTTGTGACCTCGTCATCGTTGCTATATGCTCTTCTGCTTCCCACATATTTTCTCATGATTGAAGATTCCACCTGGAAACAAACTCCATCATTTCAGATGGCAACGGCAATGGTCTCTTCCTTGAAAGTTATTAAAGATTGTGCCGAGCAGGAAATTACACTAACGTTATCATTCAACTCATCTCTCATCAAATCAGAGGAGGAAAAGCAGTAGTAAAGTAGTACAAAGTAGTAAGCTAAGAGTTTCCAGATGCTAAAAAAATCAACTGTGCTGAAGAGATCGCAACTTGAAGACCTTCAGGACTCAGAAAGCACAGATGCATTATTTATAGCAGCACAAATGTTGTGAAATTCGGTATATAAATGTCTTAAATCACAATGAACAAGAAAACTAAAATGCTCATGATAAAAATTCAACTTTATTTTTTTCCATTATAAAGTGAGCCACCCTAATAAACATGTTTATTATAATTTCTAATATATGTTACCCATTTCTTTGATTGTAATAGAAATCAAGTTCAATTAGGTACAGCTTTATTTAAAAAAAAATTAAAACAAAGAACCTGTTATATTGACAGAGTTATCTTTCTTAACTCAAGAATGGGGAAGGGGTTTCAGTCACATTCTTCATGATCGAAATGGTTAATACTGTTTATTGTTATCTAGAACTTAAAAACTAAGTTTTTATTTTATTTTTCATTCTTATAACTTTTTTATGTTAGGCAACAAGTTACCACTTCGTTCGGAAGAATTACTGTTTAATTCGGTATAATCCGGTTCCTGTTCCAATCCCTGCAGGATCTAAAAAATACAATCCGGTACAGCCCTATTACAAACCCAATGAAAATATGTCCCAAACTCCAAATAGTAATATTTTATTTCTGCTGTCAATTTTTAAGAAAAGATCATCTATACTTTTAATGCTTTTTGGTAGCTGAATATTTTAATTCATATCAATTTTAAAGTTTTGATGTTCAATTTACGTGACTACATTTTTAATCTACGGAAAGCTTCAATTTTTATACATAAGTTGTATAGGAATTACAATCTATACATTCTGAGCCTTGCTTCTGTGAACGAAATAGTCTAAACGGCTTGGGTATTAATGTTATTGTTTACTGACAATGTCTAGAAGTTTAGTTAATGTAGATGTTAACAGATAACGTATATTTTTCATTATAATGTCAATGATAACTGATAAAGTATTAGTGGTATTGTTATATTTATGTTTCATACTTTCCTTACATCTCAGGGTTTTGGCCAACTACATTATGTGGAATCTAGTACTCCCCACCATGGGCTACCTCTCCAGTGATTTCTACAAAGCCGACGTCGAGCTTCAATCTCAATTCGGGACGAAAATTAATGCACAACAATCTAAGTCTTACACTTGGTCTGTTCAATGTTTTATGGAATCTAAAAAAATTATGCCCTTTGTCTCCAGCGCCTTGTTTGTAGACAGACACTACTCTCAGGAATTTAATATCAAGGTACCACAAACTACTATACATCTATTGTTGTTATAGTTAAGTAATAATATTAAGAATCGATACATTTTATTCAACCTTTATTGACATTTCATTTAGGTATCATACGTTACAATTTTTTTTTTATGTTTGTTTGATTTAAGGTAGCTACTGCAATGGACAACATAGAACATGCATTTATCAACAATCTGGACCAGCTGTCTTGGATAGACGAAGAGACAAAGATAAATCTAACAGAGAAAGCAAGAGCCTTGACCAATCTAGTGGGATATCCAGACTGGATTCTAGACCCATGCAAACTGGATGCCAAATATGAAGATCTGGTGATAGAGGAAGGGGAATTTTTCCAAAACTTTCTTTACTATACAAAATTTGAGAAAGACAATTCAAAAAGACAACTGAGACATCCACCAGATAGGAAAAAGTAAGTAAGATTAAACAAAGAAATGTTTTTATGATTAACAATGACAATGTGTAAATGTCTCAAGCGCAAAAAAGACAGTCTGGGCTAATGTCACAAGCCCAACAAGGACAGTCTGGCAAGTGTCACAAGCCCTGTGCAAAACTGCATAGCTTTCATCGAGCTTTACGTTTTCTCATTAGCAAGCAGTGGATTTCAATAGTGATCTTGCATATTTTTCCATGATAAACTTTTCCACCCAAATTTACATTTACTAAAAGCCATAAATTTACCTTTCAGAGAACGCCTAAATTACTTACCTCAGTTTACCATTAGCCGACAAAAAAACTCAGGCTCTCTTAGTACAGGAATACAGAAGGCACTGAAATTAGATGCAATAGACATGACAATAAACGTAACTTTGTGTAGTATACTTCATGCAGTTGCGTCTTTCTGTGGGAGGTGCGATAGATACAAATTTAACGCATATTTTTTTGTTTTATTCGTCCGACTTTATTAGGCTTGGGCAGAACCCTAAAAAAGTAATAAAGAAAAACTGCCGTGTATGCGCACATCTTTACTCTTAATTTTAGACATATATCCTGACAACTAAAAGGATACATTCTGAAAAAAAAAACATTAAGAAGATGTCTTTCAGAGGAATCAAACCTCTGGATATAGCCAGCATAAAACATTAGTCATGGCCAAGCGTTTAAACCACTCTGCTAGCGCGCCACACAAACTAAGCAACAATTTTAATGTACTACTAGCTGTACCCTGCAAAGCCTTTGCATAAAGGTAGACTATTATAAAGCCAGTGCCAAACCTAGGGATTTGGGGGCCCTGGGGCTTGGCCTCTTTTGGGGCCCTGCATTTTGACGTTCGATAACATGACATGAAATTATGTACTTAATATTTAATGTAAAAAATACTTGTTGGGGGCTCTTCTCAAGCTGGGGCCCGGCGGGACTTTCGATTTTGGACCCCCTCCCCCACCCTACGTACGCCTCTGTGTTCAGCTTTGACACACATTTTCAAAACTATACCTAATTAGTTGTTGTTTCTTTTTCTTACAACATCCTAAAGGATAAATCATTTCAATAAAATATTTCAAAGAGATCTAATAAGTAACTTTTCATTAAAACAATCAAAAGGATAAATTCTAAAAAAAAAAAAAACAATAAATAAATAAAAATGTCAAAGAGAGATATCGAACTTGGATAGTCAGAATAAAAAGAAAACCCCAAGTGCTTAGCCATTCAGCCACCACGTCACACAATCATATTGTACTCTGCAAAGCCTTTGCGTAGAGATAGACTATTGTTTATCCAGTGCCGAACCTAGGGATTTTGGGGCCCGGGGACTTTGCCTCTTTTGACATTCGATACCAGGACATGAGATTATAAACTTAATATTTAATATAAAAAATTATTTTGGGGGCTCCCCTCAACTGGGCCCGGCGGGACTTTCGATTTTGAACCCCCTCCCCCATCCTAGGTACGCCTCTTTGTTCAGCTTTGATGCATATTTTCAAAATATTTTTCTTCAAGTTATAAAAATCTAATTAGTTGTTGTCTCTTTTTCTTACAACATCATAAAAGATAAATTATTTAATAAAATAATTTCAAAGAGATCGAATTAGTTACTTTTCATTAAAACAACTAAAAGAATTCATTCTGAAAAAAAAAAAAAAACAATAAAAAAATATGTCCCTATAACAGCGGTCGGGGAACTTTTTTAATCATTACCCCAAAATATTTTTGTGTAGTTTGATGTTACCCCTCAGGGACGAGGCGCGATTGGTGCCGGTCTAACTCTTAGAGAAAAATTGATTGATGTTATTATAGCTATATACAAAGCACAAACGAACAAATATCTATATATTTGTATAAAGTATTGGACTAATAATAAACTAAAAAAATTATATGTTAATTATTACCTTTTAATATTTTGGACTTAAACATTTCATAATGTCAACACAGAAACTATTTAAAACTGTAGATTTTTCAAAAAGAAATATCGAATCGAGGACTCGGGCAAGATGCCATTTTGAATTCTTGTTTTACGCTTTCGATTTAACGCAGACATTAAAATGAATAATATGTATATAGATTAAAAAAAAATGTGCTCGGTTATGTTTTCACTTTCTTTTGACCTAGTTTTAGGCCTATATTCTTATTTTGTAATTTAAAATAATTCAAAGCCGTATTTATTTAAAAAAATAAATATTATAAAAGCTGAGAACTTAATTTGTATAGAAATTAGTAGAATTTCTTTTTTTTTTAACATTATATCGCTAAAAATACAGAATCCCGAAAGTCGCGCATGCGCACTAGGGTGATAACTATTTTAATTATTTTTCGTAACGAACATGAAACCCCTTACATTCGAGGAACAATTGTATGTAGATGACAGTAGCAACATTAATTTTTTTTTAAATTGAAAAAAGTTCCCCCACCTTTTCATTTTTGTTTTCACATATCGCGCAATTAGACTATCGGTTTCAATTTCACACTGAATTTTTACATGATTTACTAGACTGCTTTTAATCACATTCCAGTCAGTTGATTCCGTTTGTTTATAAAGAAGACATCTACCCTCATCTTCTAAACAGAATAAAGACCCGAGAATTCCATCTGTTGAAAAGCTAATCAATATCACACGGATGCCTACAAACCGTCAAATTCTTGGAAACTTCACTTTTCTGTTCAATAGCCAGAAACGGTGACTCGATCGAATCAAAATTATGATAACGGATATAAAATTGCTCTTGAGGGAAATTCTAGACTTTCCACTATTAGCCAGCGCACTAATCAGAAAGAAACTCAATTGTCTGTTTGATTTATATGACAAAAACAAAAATAAACCGTCTGATAAATTTACTACAACACTTTCTCAGTTATTTGATGTCACCAACGTTAATGGAGAATGCAAAAGCGAGGAGGATAAAGAGCTCTACCAGCGGCAAGTTAAGAGTGGAGGAAAGATTGGTTATTCAATGGTCAAACAAGCCCCTTTAGAATCAACCCACCCAAGAAAACGAATCAGACTATCCAAAACTCAATCTCAAGCCAGCTCTTCTCAATCACAACCTATACAAACACATACAACTGTTTTCACAACCTAAACAAACACATACAACTTTCTCACAACCTACACAAACACATACAACTGTCTCACAACCTACACAAACACATACAACTGTCTCAGAATCTTCGGATTCTGAAACTTCTGCTTCTTCACCCGACTCGACAACCTATTCTTGCACGTCATCTTTTCCTGAATGCAAACCGAAATACCAAAGAGCAAGCACTACAACAGCGTGTTTGCTAGTACTGAAAAGCAACATTTCTACACATAAAGCACATGACGTTCTTGCAACCATTGCTGAACAGGGTCATGATGTGCCGGTTCCAAGTCAGGCGGGTGTTTGGAAACGAGTAATCTCTGAAGGACGGAAAATGAAAACCAAAATTGTTCAAAAACTTCAAAGCAAAGATCCCTATTGCCTCCAGTTTGATGGTAAAAGAGTGCAAGAGGAAGAGTATCAAGTAGTTCTGCTGAAAATATGACAACAGAAATCAAACTCGGTACTCTTAAATGTGAGAGTGGTTCTGCCGCGGTCATTCACAAGGAATTGCATCAGCTAATTGATGAATATGATGCTTGGGAAAATATTTGCGTGATAATATGCGACACGACCGCAGTAAATACTGGTCGTTTGCACGGGATTGTAAAGCTCATACAGGATAATGTCTTGAGCAAGGGCTTTCAGGAGCCACAATATATTGGCTGTCAGCAACATGTACCCGGTACTCGACCTCTTTCTGAAACATGTCATGCATTTTCTTATTCAAGAGCTAACGAGCAAACCAGAACTCAACTATTCCTTCATTGACAAATGAACGAACACTATGCTATTCTTCAGGCTGATTACCGCCTCGTTGTGACAGATGATGTTAGCATAGGCAAGAACCCTGGATGGCGAGATGATTTCAAGTTCCTTTTATAAATTATGTCAGGCATATCGTCATTACAAAACAACTTCACTTTGGCCTCGCATCAGCTGGAATAAACTACCAAATTTACAGTAGGCAAGATGGAACTCACATGCGATATATACTATTATAGCATTATTTCTGATACCAGAGTGGCGCAACATCCTCGCTCCTGCTTGCAACTTCATCTGCTACAAATGGTCAATTGCTTGATTCCATTTCCATCACTATGAATGAAGCGTCCTTCAATGAACTGTTTACCTCACTCATCAGGATAAAATGCAAGAAGGCAATTAAAGTGTTTAAAGACGCATTGGTCAGTCTAGAAGTCATTAATTGAAATTTCCAGACCTAACCAAATTGCTGAACGTGCTGTGAAACTGATGGAGGAACTTCATGCCAAAAAGAGAAAAATTTCAATTTTTGAATCTGAAGTTCATAGGAAATAATATGTTTTAAACATGTCTTGTACATTCTGTACATATTACTAACTGATCTGTATCTTATTTGTTAATAAATGTTGATTAGTTATTATTATTACTCGTTTGAATTAAGCTAAAAAAAAAAACTTGTCCTTTTTTTGAAAAAAAAAATATTTTTTCACTTTTTTCTTCCGAAAAAGGGGGAGGAGGGGGAACTTTTTTTAAAAAATCAAAAATGCAATTGATATTCTTAAATTACACATAAAAGTTCCTCGATTGCAAGTGGTTTCATAAAAATATTTTTTTTGTTATCACCCTAATGCGCACATATATGGATGGTACCTGGACAAAAATAATACGGCTTCTGTCAGGGACAGAACCGTAGCCACTGCGTTTACTTTATAGTGATTTTCCCGAAAACAGCAGTATAACCTTCATCCTACAGTACCTACACTATTGAGTGTAATTATATAATTATAGTATTAAATTTACCGCGACGGGGGATAAATGAAATAGTTTCGTATTTAGAGCACATAAAACAATGTTACGACCAAATAATAATGTTTTAAAAATTACTGGAGCTGTCTAGACATGAAATACTATTTGTACAACCACCACTTTGCTCATATTGCTTAATATATTTCACTAAATAAAAGGCCAAAACGTCATATAAGAAATTAAAATTAATTGGTTTTATAAAAGAAATAATAAAAAAAAAAAACGTGCTTGATGTGATGTATTTGGAATTCCACAAATCTATAAATAGTCTTGCAGGCTGGTGAAAAAATGCGAGTTGTCGAACGTGGTTGAATGTGTCTTGCTCAATGTGATGTATTTGGAATTCCACAAATTTATAAATAGTCTTGCAGGCTGGTGAAACAAGAGAGTGTCTATTTGTAACAAACTACAAATAGGGTAGGCTATTTGTAGTTCACGCATGCGCAGTTAGATGTTAACCATTTACCTTAGCTCTTAACCTTAAAAAAACAAATCACATGTAAGTGAAGCTGTAGTAGAGTGGTCAAGGGGCTAGATTAGTGTTTTGTTTTTTATGTCCGAGGTGTGGTTCGAATCTCGACACAATTAGAGGATTTTTTTTTTAAATCTATAGCTTATCATAGGTATTATTATTAAGTGTCATTCGATTTCTCTATAATCTCCAAACATTCTTTTTTTACTTAAAATCAACAATAAAATTACTCAAATTCGGAAATTTTCGTTAAAGCTATGTAGGTGTGTGTTGGGGGAATGTTGGGCGTATGGCGTAATTAGGTTGGGGCGCAGGGGGTGAGGCACTCCAACAGTAGCGTCATTTCACCAAAATGTTGGGGGGGGGGGAATAAAGGGATAGCGTCTGGTTTTCATTTGTACGTCAATTAAGTCATCAAAATCCATTGATTTAACCAATTAATTTAATTATTTTAAGAATCTTGCCCCCCCCCCCAAATGACGCCACTGCACTCCAACCTGACCAGCGCTTAAAGTATTTTACTTACTATAAGGCGCACCCAGTTTGTAGATCACTATAACAAGAAATAAATATCTAGCCTTGCTAAACTGCATCCCGACTATACGATGCACCCAAATTGTATCCCTCTGTTTGACGTGTGTGTGTTTGTTCAGGGTAGGGGGGGGGGTCTTTTAGGGGCAATATTTCACAAGTTTAATACCTTTTGTCACATTATTGGGTGGCATCTTTAGATGGAGGAGGGGTAATAAAACATGCTTATAATGAGTTCATACTGTGTCCTCTCTGGTGCTCGTCTCACTGTGGGTCTTCTCTGTGTGTGATTAATCGGTCTATTACTGGCTGTTTCTCTTAGTACTCATTGAGTCACAGCACGGTGCCTCTTATAGACAAACCGCCCACGCTGAAGGCGTCATCATTTTCCCGTCAAAACTTATGGTGGTGGTCATTGCGTGGATGTGCAAGAATAGGTGATGAATTATACTATTTCATCATTTGTATCAAGGCAGGAGTGAACCATCAAATAATAATGCGTATGCCGGTGTATACAAGTCTTTAAGGGGGCCGATATGGGGCGAGGTTTCATAGACAAAATACGTTTTATAGGCCTAGGCAATGATATTTTTGGAGACCACCGGCAAAGGGATATTTAGGCCCATAGCGTGCAGGAGCCGGGCCCCCCTGCGTTTGTTTGGCCCCTTCTGGTTGTTTGCTCTTCTTAGTAACATTTATTTCCTACCCCCTCCCCCTGCTATTGGCCTGGCTCTGCTGTAGAATGCCTGGCCACTGCTGTATAATTTTCACGCTACGGGGCTGACGCAAAGGTACATTTTAGGCTCCTTAGCAAAAAACGATGTTAAGACTGCCACATGCAAATATTAAGCCCCCAATAATGGTAAGATAGCTAGTGTTCTCAAGACGACCGCTAACTCTTAAATACTTTTATCCAGAGCCCCTGTTAAATTGAGTCTTATTATTGGACAGCATAAAATAAACAAACATCAAAGTCACCCGGTAAATAGTGTTTGTGTAGACATGTTGAGTCCTCTATCTCACACTAAATAGTGTTTGTGTAGACATGTTGAGTCCTCTATCTCACACTAAATAGTGTTTGTGTAGACATGTTGAGTCCTCTATCTCACACTAAATAGTGTTTGTGTAGACATGTTGAGTCCTCTATCTCACACTAAATAGTGTTTGTGTAGACATGTTGAGTCCTCTATCTCACACTAAATAGTGTTTGTGTAGACATGTTGAGTCCTCTATCTCACACTAAATAGTGTTTGTGTAGACATGTTGAGTCCTCTATCTCACACTAAATAGTGTTTGTGTAGACATGTTGAGTCCTCTATCTCACACTAAATAGTGTTTGTGTAGACATGTTGAGTCCTCTATCTCACACTAAATAGTGTTTGTGTAGACATGTTGAGTCCTCTATCTCACACTAAATAGTGTTTGTGTAGACATGTTGAGTCCTCTATCTCACACTAAATAGTGTTTGTGTAGACATGTTGAGTCCTCTATCTCACACTAAATAGTGTTTGTGTAGACATGTTGAGTCCTCTATCTCACACTAAATAGGGATGAGCGTATCAGCCCCCCCCCCCCCAAAAAAAAAACTTTTGAGATTCCCTGCTAGGCTCAGCTATATACCTTTTTGTTGTATTTTTACTGGTCCACTGTTTTCTTTTGCACCCGACCAACCTATAGTACGCCTCTGTTCAAAGATGAAAACACCTTTTCCACCTAATGAATTGGCGTGTTTTGATCAGGGAGGCCCTATTGGGTGGAGATTGCATGGTATTAGAAAACTAATTAGGCATTGTAAGAAATAGGACTACTAATCATGAGATTTAAGAAGTACTAATTTTGAGATATGAGCAGATACCCAGAAAGGATGAGGGGACTGTTTTATGTAAAGCCTTAGGACTCCATCAGCGTCTGGATCTTTTCTCTAATTATTGAAAAAATACACACAGAAATGTTTTTTTTTTGCATTGGAAAGGGGGTAGGTAAAAGTACAATATTATAACATTTCTTAAGAATTCGCCCTGGAAAGGGTGGGGGATGGCATATATAGTGGGGTATTCGCCTGGTTTGCCTACTCAAAAGAACGGCATTGAACATTAGAGTACTGATATTTACGTTGAAAATGTGTAGATTCTTTTTTAGAAGGTTGAAAAATAATGAGGTTTACATTTGATTTTTTATATATTTAAAAGGTAAACAAAAATTATCTTGGCAGATTAAAAATAATCAGAATTTTAATAAAAACACATTGAAAACATAAATAATTTACTGCACTGTACTACAAATTAGCGGTCAAGACAACCGCGGTAACATTTCGTAGTTACATATATACAAAGCAAATAACTAATTAGATTTTTAATAACTAAAAAAAAAATCAAAATTATTTTTAAAAAAAAATGTATCAAAGCTGAACACAGAGGCTTACCTAGGGTGGGCCGAGGGGGCCAAAATCGAAAGTCCCGCCGGGCCCCCTACAATTATTTTTTTTACATTAAATATTATGTACATATTCTCATGTTAAAGTATCGAAGGTTAAAATGCTGGACCCCAAATCCCTAGATTTGGCACTGGCTTTACATTTTTCTATTTTCAAGCAAAGGCTTTGCAGGCTACAGCTAGTATATATATATATATTAGGGTGGGTCAAAAAAAATTTTTTTGGAGTTGGGAATTTGAAACATAATCAAAAAGTTGCCTATGGTCCTACTGATTGTAAAAATGTAAAATTTTTAAAAATCAGATAATGTCTTCCACTCCCAACTTTTAGTTCAAGGTCGTACGGGGCGAAAAAAAATGCACTATGCCTAAAAAACAAAATTTTTTATTTTTTTTATTTTTAGATACTAAAACATGTCAATAATAACTATGAATTAATTATATTGCAGAAAATTTTTTTTTAGATCAATTAAAATGTATTTTCAGAATGTTACTCATTCAGAAACTTCAATAATTTAAAAACTTAAAAGTCATTTTTCTCTGAAAAAATATTTTTGACATTTTGCTTCACTATGACAAGAAAATCTCAAAAACCACCTGTCAGATTTTGATAAAACTTCTAATTT
Organism: Bulinus truncatus; assembly: GCA_021962125.1. NCBI lineage: Eukaryota > Metazoa > Mollusca > Gastropoda > Planorbidae > Bulinus > Bulinus truncatus. Next base: position 806,296 of record JAGDYQ010000225.1, read on the forward strand.
TTATGAAGAAGAGGTGCATTTATAGAATGTCAGAGGCTTTTCAAGAAATTTTAAGTCCTTTTTTTTTTTTTTAATCTTCAAAATTAGCATTTTTTGCTTATTTTCACCATACAAAATTTTAAAAATTCATAAAAAAATTATTTATTACATTATCAAAAAAGTACTTTTCTGATTATAAAAATGTACATTTTATATGAATCAGTCTATAAATATTTCAGAAATATTTGCCACAAAAAGGTCATAAATTTCAAGATGGCGGCATGCCGCACCCACAAATATCAATATGTTAATATTTTTTTTTAACAAAATTATTTTTAAATCTACTATATCATTACAAAGATATTAAAATGTCTTAAACTTTAATAATAAAAAAGATTTTGCTTTGACCCAGGTATGACCAATGTATGACATTTTACAACATTTAGAATGTTTGGTATAAGTAGTATGAAATTGTACAAATCTATAAATGCAAAATATACAATGTACATATGAATAATACTGTTTATGGATTGTCACAGGAAACTTGCTTTGCTTTCAATTTTCGGAAGAACATCCCTTGATTTCTTTGTTTGCAAAACCATCCCATGTCGAGAGCTATGTCCGTACAGTTTGAAATGTCCGTACACTTTCAAACTAACAGCAGTAACTTCTTTAATTGCTCTTTCAACAGCTTGAGAGTGACAGGGAATTTGATCCAGTATGATTGGGTTGTTGCGTTTAAGTTCATCATCACAAATATGTTCCAGCAGAGGAGGGGATGTCACTGCACAAAGATCCCAGTTAATCATCTGATCATATGATTTAGCTGCAATATTCAGGATTATGTCATTTTTGTTGAAAAATTCTAACTCTGCATGGAGCTGGTTTATGTCGTGTTGTTATGATTTTATTTACTGCATATCTTCCAATTTCTTCATCATTGTTCTAACTGCAGCCAATAGAATGTTTTCTGGATGTGCAAAGTAGCAGTTATTTTCCAATACAGGCAGTATAATAGATTGATCAGCACTATCAAGGTTCTGAAGCAGTTGTATCATATAGAAAAAGTTTCTAGCCCCACTTTGACAAGATGGATCGCAAAAATCCGGTTCGCTTTTGTTAACCATCTTTGCTCTCATCGGTATGTTCCTTGGCTGCCCTATCTCTCCAAATTTTTCTATGTCGACGCATCTTTGCTGGATCCAGAGCTGTAGATGGTGTTAACTAGGGAGCGACCGATATGCCTTTTTACCGATAGTCCGATACCGATATTTTCCCCCAGCATTTTTACCGATACCGATACCGATATTTTATTTTTAGGGGCTGTCCATTATTTATGTCAACAAATTTTTGGCGATTTTTACCTCCCCCCCCCTTGTCAACAACTTGTCAAACTTCCAGAGACCCCCCTGTAAAATTACGTCAACATTTGATTACCCCCCCCCTAAAAAGGTGGCTTCCAAAATGTTTATGTGGCAAAATTAGTAGGAATATAGTTAGTTTAATTAAAATACTGAATGTTAAGCGAGTGTGTAACACAGAACTACAAACGCTGCTTAATTTTCCTATTTATTAAGTAATTATATTAAATTTAAAAAAGTAACATTGTTGACGTCAACTTTTCTTGACCTCCCTCCCCTCCCCATTGTCAACAATTGTCAAAAAATTTCTGACCCCCCTCCCCCCTATTTTGTTGACGTAATTAATGGACAGCCCCTTAAGCAACAACAATGCCAATTGCCAAACACGTCTTTCTATCGTGCTAATACAGCTAATGACGTATGTCAACCCATGCTAACCCCTTCCCTGTCATATTTCATGACGCTTCGCCGACACGTAAGTCTTGTTCCCCCCCCCCCCCCAACTTCCCATCCCAACAAAAAATACACACAGATGTTCACTAATTGTATCATTCAAGGTCATACATTAGAATTAAGAAATGCCAATCCTATTGTTTCAAGGTCGTATCTCTGATGTATACGTGACAATTTCTGTGTACGGGTTTTTTTTTCCTTTTTTTTTTTTAAATCTTGTCTGATCTGGTTATAGAATTGGGTTATTTACTGATTTTCTTTTCTGCAACTCTGTTGTGAAAAAAAAAATGTATCGGCAGCCAAAAAACGGCCGGTCCGACAGTTAACCCATAGTGCCAATATCGGTCCGACTATCGGTCGCTCCCTACAACAATCGGCCGATCCGATATTAACCGATAGTGCCAATATCGGTCCGATACCGATAGCGATCCGATTATCGGTCGCTCCCTAGTGTTAACATGTTTAAGTCCTTCAACACAGCTTTAACGATAAGACATGTATCCCTATTGCTTAGTTTACGTCGATCCACTGCTTCATATTGATATCTGTTTTGTTATTTGGAACATTCCTCATCGCTGGAGAAGTCTGCATCAAGTAGTTCATCATCTTCAGCATCCTGATCTGGAATATCATTATCTTTCTCATCATTGACGTTATCATTTGTGGTTCCTATCTGATCGCCACCCTGCATCAATGAATGTTTTCTTTTCTGTCGATTTTGTAATATTTTTGTTGTTTGCTTGTCAACATTGTCTATGAACATATTTCTTGCCATCTTTTGATCCACCCAAAATGCCCACTCAAGCACAGAAATTATTACTGATTGTGGACATTTACAGTCTCCTCTATCCCTAGCATCTGCATCTTTTTACTCGAACAATTATACTGGTATGCCATTTGTAGGGATACTAGCCTGGTCATATAATTGTTTAACTTCATGCGCTAATGCGTGCGCTCGTGAATGAAGGCTATGATTGTATTGTTCCATTTTAAGCATCCACCAATAGCCTTGAAAACATCTTCACTGGTTGGAAGTTGTCTTTTAGGCAATTCAGCTGCTGACCCACCCAAACACAGAATGTACAGTTGCACTTCTTGTAGAAGAACTCATATTCATAGAAGAACTAAATAAAATAATTGAAAAATTAATCAAAAATGAAATAAAACAACTATGCCTGATCCGATAATGAATACATGATACACCAGTTATATTGAGAGGAAAATGGATGCAATGCTTATCCCAGTTGTCTGAACTAATTAGTTATTCATAAAAAAGGTTATAAAGATAAAACACAAATTTTATATGCATATCATTTCTTTTTTGAATAACCTAGGTCACAACTTTAACATGTTCAGTCACAAAAAACTCATAGTAAATATAGTAAAAATTTCGAACAAAAGTTGGGAGTAGTAAAACTATGTAGTTTTCAAATATTTGTACATTTTCCATGTACTACCATGATGTAACAACTTTTTAATAATGTTTCAATAAAAAAAAAATTTTTGACCCACCCTAATATATATATATAATATTATATTTATATATACAAGCTATTTGGGCTCTGGATAAAATGAAAAAAAAAAAAATAAAATAACAGTATTCCAGTATCGTCAATCGTAAACAATAGTTAAATCAAATCATGAAAATAATCGGATCTGACCGAAACGAAAAATAACATAGCCTACTGATCAAACCTAAGGGGATATAACTCTATGCAAAGGTTTTGCAGGGTACAGCTAGTAATCTATACACATTAAATCATTTACCCTAGGCTATACAATCATTATTTGAGCAACTAGAGTTAATGAAAAAAAAATGAAATACCTTCATTAGGTTGCATCATACTAAAAATATTTTTAAATATATACAACAACAGAATTACCTTTATTGAGTATTACCATACTACAAGAATATTTTGTAATATATATTTCACATTTTTCACATTTGAAATCCATTAGTATCTATAACCGTGAGCATACAAACCAATGAAGACTTTAAATTCTACAAATAGTCTATTTGTGATGTTCATAAATCTAATCTCTCTCTCTCTCTCTCTCTCTCTCTCTCTCTCTCTCTCTCTCTCTCTCTCTCTCTCTCAATGAAACTGCGGGCTGAGACTTAGTCTCTTAGAGCCCGTGAGATCAAACTTGCTGTGTCTCTTAACATCTGAATACTGCCATAAAGCCCAATGGCCAGCAAACTCCTGGACTGGTTCACCCTGTGGTCCGCCAGTCCGGGGCACTCGAAAACACATAATCTACGGTTTTCTCCACCTCCCTGCAGTGTCTGCAAATAATATCTACATTGGGCCTCAGCCTTACAAAGTACGCGCCAATAGGACAGTGCCCAGTACGGAACTGGGTAATTAGCGCCTGCTCAACTCTTCCAAGCTTCCACCACGGGTCGGCTTTAGACGGCTGCTCCAAAGACTTTCAGACATTTCTTCCGTTCATCCCATTGTACCAGCTCGAGAACCACTTCGATTGTCCAAAGAGACATATCTTGGAACGTGCTGCGTAAAATGAGCTCTTTCTTGGACCTACGGGTAGCACTTGGGAATCTGTCGACTGCTGGATCGCCTTGGCATTGCAGACTGCCCTTTCATTCCCGGGCATGTGGACAAGCTGGCTTTTAATAAGAAAATCAAAACTTCTAGAGATTTCTATACATTTCTGGAACATTCTCAAGTTTTCCACGTTTTTCTAGAATCTTCTAGAACCTTCTAAAGATTTTGTAGAATCTTCCAGAACCTTCTAGAATTGTATGGAATTTTCTAAATCTTGCTAGAAACTTGGAGCATTTTCTGTGTGCTTTATATACACATACCCACATACAAAATTAATTTTAAATGATCTATAATTTCAGTGACCTTGAGGCAGTACTATAAGAAGTCATATATTCATGAAATTTTTTTTGTGTGCTGTGAAAACAAAAAGCAAAATACTCCAAAAAATTAGACAAAAAGTTATTTTGGGCCACCCTAATATCTATATACATATTATTCATTTCCACTCTGCGTTAAATCGAAAGCGGAAAACAAGAATTCAAAATGGCGTCTTCCCGGCGTCTCAATTCCATTTTTTTTTTTTTGAAAAATCTACAGATTTAAATAGTTTCTGTGGTTTTTATTATGAAAGGTAAAAGTCCCAAATATATAAAGGTAATAATTAGCATATAATATCATTCAAATTATTGTTGTTTTTATTACAACAGATAGCATTTTGACATCGTCCAACGTAAACAATAGTAATAAACGGAAGTGAAAAAATAATAGAGCAATTTGTTTTAAAAAGTACATTGACATTTTCATTTCGTTCGTGTGACGTGGTGGTTGAATGGATAAGCTGCTTGGAATTTTCTTTTCTTTTTTTAATGCTGACTAACCAGGTTCGATTCCTCTTAGGGACATTTTTTTTCTTTTTTCTTTTTTCAGAATGTATCCTTTTAGTTGTTTTAATGAAAAATAACTAATTAGATCTCTTTGAAATTTTTTTTTATTGAAATAATTTGTCTTTTAGGATATTCAAAGAAAAAGAAACAACAACTAATTAGATTTTTTATTATTTCATAACTTAAAAAATAATTATTTTGAAAATATGTATCAAAGCTGAACACAGAGGCGTACCTAAAATAGGGGAGGGGGTCCAAAATCAAAAGTCCCGCTGGGCCCAGCTTGAGGGGAGCCCCCAAAATTATTTTTTACATTAAATATTAAGTACATAATCTCATGTCATGTTATCGAATATCAAAATGCAGGGGCCCTAAAAGAGGCCAAGCCCCCGGGCCCCCAAATCCCTAGGTTCGGCACTGGATGAACAATAGTCTATCTATATGCAAAGGCTTTGCAGGGTACAATATGATTGTGTAACGTGGTGGCTGAATGGCTTAGCAACTTGGGTTTTTTTTATTCTGACTATCCAGGTTCGATACCTCTCTTTGACATTTTTTTTTTAATGTTTTTTTTTTTAGAATTTATCCTTTTGGTTGTTTTAACCCTTTTGTCCCTGAATTAACAAACACTCGCAACAGAATTTTTTTTTTTCATACCAATCAGTTGCTAATACCACTTTATAAACATACAATAAAAAAAATTCAGTCAAAATATCATATTTATTGAAATATAAACTTGGTACATATAAGTACCGTCAGGAACGTAGAGAAAAAAATTAAAAAAAAAAATTACATAAAAATGAAAAATTTTGCATGCAAGAACAATATAACAGCAAAGTAGATTTGAAATACAAATAGATATGATGAATATTTTAAAATGTATCAATATTTAGAGAAAATTTATAAATGGAAACATATAGAAATGAATATTTTTTTAGCTTTCATGACAAAAAGCGAAACATTTTTTAGTCATTACAACACAAATAGACATCACAAAAAGTACATTCAATGGCTTGAAATGTATTTGTTTCATTAGTCACATTTCATAACGTCCATGCTTTTCTAAAAAGTTGGCCAATGCGTTCCAAGATTTTGCTTGTGAATGTCGTTAGAGACATAAAAACCTCCCTTCTCCTGCAAGGTGTAGGTGAACAGGAGGAACCTGAACCATCATTTGAAGGACAACCTCTCTTTGTAATTGGTTCTTTATCCATGGTAATGAGACCCATAGCAAGGTTTCTTCTGAAATCAAGCGGTGATAGCCGACAAAAAATATAATCCTAGAAATGAATAGTTCTTTCGGCTCCGCAAGCCGAACCCAAATTTGTTTTTACTGAATAATATAATTTTAAACAGAACATTTTCTCAATCATCATGGGTTATGAAAGTCAGAAAAATATGTGCAACTGTCTCCTTGACAATAAAATGATTTGCTACATGGTTGATGGCACTCAGAAATTATGATTTCCAAGATTTTGCTTGTGAATGTCGTTAGAGACAGAAAAACCTCCCTTCTTCTCCTGCAAGGTGTAGGTGAACAGGAGGAACCTGAACCATCATTTGAAGGACAATCTCTCTTTGTAATTGGTTCTTTATCCATGGTAATGAGACCCATAGCAAGGTTTCTTCTGAAATCCAGTAAACGTTCCTGATGTCCTTAGAAACAACAAAGCATTGGCATAGCACATTTCCATCAAAGCGAAGAAAAGCCTTTATTAGATAGAATTGATAAAAAGACCTGTCAACAACCTGTCACGTGACATAGTTTTGGAAACAATGGGAACATTTAAGCCCATATCAGTAGACCTGTATTAGTTCAGCTGAGGTAAGCGGTGATAGCCCACAAAAAATATAATCCTAGAAATGAATAGTTCTTTCGGCTCCGCAAGCCGAACCCAAATTTGTTTTTACTGAATAATATAATTTTAACCCATTGGTTCCTTAGGGGAAAAACTAGAGATACCCTGCAATTACTGAGGGTTTTTGGGCTTGAGCAAAAAGTTTTGGGAAAAAACGGGTGGGTGCACAAAAACGCATGTAACTTTTAAAGTAATAAAGATAGTTCTTTAAAAGTTACATTTTATTACAAAGAAATGAATTACCTTTCATTCTGTGAAAAAATTAAAGTTATACAATTGATATTTAAAAAGTTATCATTCAGAAAAGTATGACAATTTTTTTTTCAATTTTGATTTTTTAAACCCTATTTTCAACTGAAAATTTTAACTAGAGATTATAAAAATAGCCTATAGATATATCGAGATAAAATAAACATCATTCAATTTCCTATACAACAGTGTAAAAATTACTAAAATTGATCAAGATTTGATAAAGTTGTTATGAATTGAAAATAATCACTATTTTTAATGGAGGACCTGAGTGTGGGCTGTTTATATAGACTTAATTTATTGTTAAACTATTTATCAACTACAATCTTAAATAGTATGATCTATATATCAACATGTCGGAAATTAAACAATCTTTCTTATGATATATATTATATGTATGTTGATTTTATAGTAAAGATGATAAAAGTATATAAATTCGATATAATTTATTCCTTCCAATTGGTTATGCAACTTTCAAACCTTACACATTACAAACGAAAAAACAACAAACTAATTATAACTAATGTTTCCGAATTTAAGCTTTATAATAATAAATGTTCATTTCTCTTCCTATCGGCTATACTTTCTTCATTTTTTTTCCAAAATTAATATAATAACGAACTTTTGAAATCGGTCACCATATTGGACCATATAACGGTCCGGACACAAATTATAAATCTCAATAGAATCATAGTGATTTAGAAAAAATAAGTGATTTAAGTTATAGTACTAAAGCTAAACATAATAAGGACATAAACAATGTTTTAAAATGGAAAATGTAGCTACTCACATGTTCTTATAACGTCATCATAATTAATGTAATCCATATTGAAATACTAAGACTAAGTCTCACAAAAACACGCATCCATTAATAACAGAAATATAGCACATTCACAAAACAAAAAAACTGCAATTGGAAGTGATGATTTTAGATTTCATATATTCTCTTTAATGTATTTTAAGTCTATAGCAAGTTAATATAAAGAAATTGTAATAGTAATTTTAAGACGTTAAACACGCCTATGGCCTCATCTCGGAGGAGGGGGGGGGGGGATTTTAGCGATGTCATATATCTGCCGATGTTTATCGAAAATAACTGCATCGCCGTAAATCTACTAGAAATAATTCATTATAAGCAGTTTTTATATTGTTTATTGTAAAAAAAAATCATTTTTAAACGTAAATGTTAAATAATTTGTAAAATGTGTTTGATTTTGAAGCAACACGCTGTGTTCTGTGTCTAAGGCTAACAATAGTACTGCGCATGCGCGGTGAACCTGTTATGCAATTTTTACCACCAGCGAGCTCGGGACAAAGAAATTCCTCACACACGGGTCTGGTTTCTGCCTCCCTGTTATTACATAATGGAAAAGTTACGCAAATGACCTAGATATTCAAATAGAGGGAAGGCTGACCTTTACATTGATACCACACGTGTGTAATCTTACGCTAGAATGCCGGCTTAAACTGGACATCAAAAGCGGCCATTTCGACCGACTTTTCGATCGGAGAAAGCGTGTCATTTTTACCCCCTTCCCACTAAAAACGTAATAAAAAAAGAACTGTCTAGAAAATGATAAAAAACCATTAATGAATTTGTGTAGAATTGATTTCTCTACAAGAATATATAGGTTACAACGCGATACATTAAACATAAGGTATAGAAATCTATCGCTGAAGTGAAATGTTGTCAAAAATCCGCATCCGTAGTTCGGGCCTTATCGCGATTGTTGTCAAAAATCCGCATCCGGAATGAAAAGGTTAAACAGAATATTTTCTCAATCATCACGGGTTATGAAAGTCAGAAAAATATGTGCAGCTGTCTCCTTGACAATAAAACGATTTGTTACATGGTTGATGGCACTCTGAAATTATGAAGATGAGACTAAATGGGAGTTTTTGTCCTTTTCTTTGTTGTTTTGAAATAGTTGTGTAATCAGCATCTTGGATACTGAATGTAGAAGAAGTATTTAATCCTGAACAGCCCGCTGAGATAAATGTTCATTACCAGAGCTGTCACTGCTGCATGTTATTGAGCCTGTATCAGATGGAAGCTCTTCTAGAATGGTGTATATTTCATCGACTTTGGAAATCTTTGTGAATGAACCATGCTATCTGGAAATAAATATATGGAAAATTTAATATATTTTTTATAAATACAATAATCATATGCAATAATATCAACATCACTAATCAAAAACATAAGAAAAAAAATCATTTTAAAGTTTGACATTCTATGTCAGACTATCTCAAATCTCAATGTCTAAAAGAATTAGTATTACTATTACTTTTAGTCTAACGCACTGGCTCCACGCCCGCCATATGACGGACGATGTATTTTTTTTTTACCGCTTCCGTCAACAATTGCATGGCCGAGCAATTATACATTAAAATGAGAGGTTAGTTTGTGTGGCGCGCTAGTAATGTCGGTTGTTCGCTTGGCTGAGACCCAGTTTGGCTAGCTTTGTGCGGGTTCGATTCCTGATAGAAACATACATTTTTTTGTTCAGATTTTATTTTTCAGGATCGGGGTTAGGGATAGGGTTAGGGTGTGGAGCAATATCTATTGATGGTCATTTTTTAATAAATCATAATTTTTTTTTCCAGATTTTTTTTTCAGGATTAGGGTTAGGGATAGGGTTAGGATTAGGGTTAGGGTGTGGAGCAATATCTATTTATGGTCCCCGAAAAAAAAAATATCTCCGATTTTTAACAGTAAATGACGTCATCAACGTCTGCAGTAAATAAGAGTTCTCATTCATTCTGTTTACTCTTTAAATGTGCTAAAACGATCGCCGATTTTGAGCACCATCATTGTGTAAGTAATAATATCATAATATAAACTGCATTTATAACTTTACATCATAAGAGTTCATTCTGTTGACGGAAGCGGTAAAAAAAAAATACATCGTCCGTCATATGACGGACGTGGAGCCAGTGCGTTAGTCTAAAACCTATAAATTTCATTAATTTATAACTTAAAATTACCAAAATAATTTTGAATAAAACCAATAAAATGCTTTATATTGGCTAATAAGATAAATAAACACACAATAATTGTAAATGTTATTATAAAGCTATTTATTCAACTCTTTATCTTGAAATTACATTGCATCGCCTTCATTTTTATTTTTTCCCCTACATTCCTGTCGGTACTTACAAGTACCAACGTATATAATCGGTTGCCAAAAACAAACTAGTTATTAGAAAGTTATAAAACATGAACAATTCGCTTACCTGACTATTCTGGAACTTGAAAAAAAATACTGCATTAGGAAAAACTTTAATTAAAAAGGTGATATTCATTAATTTCGATCGAGTGGTTCAGCGTGGTGACAACACTGTCAGATGCGTTGAAAGAAACTAATTTTCGGAACGGAAGAGCTCTTGATAATAAACAGCTGCCAACTTTTTCTATTTCTATTTTTCCTTGACTATAAGTACGTAAAAGTAGCATTAAAATATACAATATAGTTTTAGAGTTATTGCGATTTAAATTAAGCGGTACTTGCCAGTACCGTCAGGGATGAAAAGTAACTTATTAGATCTCTTTGCCATTTTTTTATTGAAATGATTTATCCTTTAGGATGTTGTAAGAAAAAGAAACAACAACTAAATTAGGTATTTCATAACTTAAAAAAAAACTTTTTTGAAAATATGTGTCATAGCTAAACACAGAGGCGTACGTAAGGTGGGGGAGGGGGTCCAAAATTGAAATTCCCCCCGGACCCCAGCTTGAGATGAGCCCCCAAAACTATTTTTACATTAAATATTAAGTACATAATCTCATGTCATGGTATCGAACGTCAAAATGCAGGAGCCCCAAAAGAGGCCAAGCCCCTGGGCCCCAAAATCCCTAGGTTTGGCACTGGCTTTACAATAGTCTATCTTCATGCAAAAGCTTTGCAGGGTACAGCTAGTATATATATATTATGAATACGATATTCACCAATACATTTGTTTTTTCAAGATTGACAATTTCTTCAAACTCTCTTAACATGTTATATGTATACAGGCCAACCCCCCTCCATACAAACAATGTCGATTCAAACAGACTGGTCAGTGTATTAATTCATTCTGTATCAACAGGTGGTATATGTACCCTCACGATGGTATGGCCTACTATTTTCCGATTGGCAATCAGATGGGGATAATGGCCGGGCTGCTACAGGAACCGATCATATCACAATATTACCCGAGGTAAATTAACTCCTTTACTCGAATTAAACATGTTAAATTTTTTTTAAACATTTATTTGTTTTACTTTTTTGACTGCTGTGGCAAGACATTTGACTGCTGTTGCTTGACATTCGACTGCTGTGGTTTTACATTTGACTGATGTTGCTTGACACTTCCTAATTAACTAAGCTGAAATTTGACAAACATGTAGATTGTACTTGGCAAAGGACGATTTTATTTATTTCGACTCTATTAATAATTTAGAATTACTTTTTAGCGACAAATGATAATGGGAAAAATTCCCGATTTAGATTATTTGTAAAAATACATTTGGAGATAATGCACCGCTGCATAAATGTGTTAACTATAGAAACATTTGTTATACTGCAGATAGGTTAGAGATATGCCAAAATTAAGCGTTAGTGTGAAACAATAGTTTGTTTAAATGTTTTAAAAATTTAAAAAAAAACAAAACATTAAGACAACATACGAAACAAAAAAAAAAAGAAAATGTTTCCAATATCTATGTTTTGCTAACTAATATTATAAAAATTATCTGCATGAAGAGTAATCAAACATAGATTTTTGTTTAGGCGCACTGTGTGTTCATATATCTAATACTAATAATCTAATTAAACAGGAATTCTCTCTAGTAGTGTAATCAAACATAGATTTGTGTTTGGACATTCTCTATACGCAAATGCATAGAGTAAAGTGAAAGTGTCACGACTGCGTGGTTGTGTGTATGGCGGAGTGAACATATATATCAGAGATGAGCGGACAGAGGACGCGTCCGCTTGCGGACGCAGATCCGCAGACTTTTCCGAATCCGCGGACTGACAGCGGACGCATTGTATGGTTAAGTTGCGGACTCGCGGACTGACGCGGATCTTCTTTAGCGTTACCATAAAAAAAATTTCAAGTCATTTAAACAGCTAAATTTCAGCTATGCGGACGCGCGGACTGGTCCGCAGATCAATGTTGTAAGATTCTGCGGACGCGGACGCGGATCATTGATAGAAATCCGCGGACGGACGCGGACGCTAAATTTCAAGATCCGCACACTTCTGATATATATACATATACTTCTCTTCTTCACCTAACCTTGTGGGACACCGTCGGCCTGCAAGACGCAGTTTTATATATATATTTGTCGCGTTTGTAGAATTGCCGAATACTTCAAAGCAAGCAAGACGTATTCAACAACGTTCGACAACTAGCGTTGTTTTCTGATTTGTTTTAAAAATCCAATTTTTTTTTTCTAATATGACGTTTCGTTTTTTTTTATTTAGTTAAATATATTAAGCAATACGAGCACAGTGGTAGTTGTACAGTACTATTTTATGTCTAGACTGCTCCAGTAATTTTCAGAACAGTTTAATTTGGTAGTAATCATGTTTTATGTGTGCTCTAACTAAGAGTCCCGCGTCGCTGTAAATTATGTAGCCGTTAAACCCCGGAAAAAGAGGGGATGATGTACATTAAAAAAAACATTAGAATGTTAAATAATTATTGTAAAAAACAAAACAAAAATAAAAAACATTTCATAATACAATAGTGTGTGAAGAATAAAGCAATATTGAACTAATTTCCAATTTTAGAATTTAACAAAAATGTTGTATAAATATAGATAAGATGTGAAAATGCTATGGAGGCCGGCGTTGCCATTAGGCTACAAAGTGGGCCAAGAGAAAACATTCAACCATGCATTCAACGCTGAAGTGTAGTCGAGAAAATATAAGATATTGTGAAATATGTTGTTTTAATTTCTTTGTGCTGCTGTTTTAGGGAAAATCCCGATTAAGTAAATTATAAATATGTATGGCGCATCACAAACAAATGGTAACTGTTTCAGAGTACGCAGCGACTAATGATACAGCCAACGCGCATGCGCTCTAGCGCTTAGACGGACTATTTTTCATGCGCGATTGCTAGATTTCGTGGTCCAGCTAAATATATTGCTCCTATCCCTAACCCTATCCCTAACCCTAACCTTATCTCTAACCCTCTCCCTAACCCTACTGCGCACACAAAAAAATAGTCCGTCTAAGCGCTAGGGCTCATGCGCGTTGGCTGTATCCGTAGCCACTTCGTTCAGTGTATGTACGCATTACAAAAAATATTAACTAACCTAACATCAATCTGTACTGAGCAGTGTAGGATGAAAATTTTACTAAAAAAATGTTAAGCTGTGTTGAGAAAGTCTAAAAAAAAATATGGAGACTTGAATGACCTGAATGAAAAAAAAAATGTTACATCAAAATAACACTATAGTGGGCCGGGGAAAGGGATGATTGAGGCAGACACAAAAAAATCACCAAAAACAAAAAGTAATGAAAATACCGCCCCCCCCCCCGAAGTATGTTTGTTATAAACTGAGAGAAAAAAATTACAAATCGAAGAAAAACAAGCAATTTAAGTCATTTCCGTTTCGGACAAAGGACATTTTAGAGCATTTTCGTGTAAGCAGTGGCTACGATTACGATAAATAGAGAGGGAAGTAATTATGTTGAATAACTGTTAGAAAAATAAATAATGATTACGCCCCTTTGATTAGCTTTTATTATTTATATTTAAAATATAAGCAAAAACGGTAGTTAACCAGCGTGCATGAGACAATTTGCCATGATCGCGACGAGCAAGACAAGTGGAACAGTGGCCTTTAACTACAGTTTGACATATTTCCAGAAAATATGCTTGATCTATGATTAAATTATCACACGCAATTTCCGTGAAGTCAGCATATGTCCTCTTGAAATTAACAGTTGAAAGAGTTTCACAACTCTGAATTGCAACTCCAATAGGACATAAAATTCCCGAAGACCAATTGTTGGACCATCGAGGTGTTGTGTTAAAATGCCGAGGTGGCAATGCATTCACATGCAAATATCATGCTAGACATTGAACGGGCTTATTTAAATTTTCTTCTATTAATGATATCACGCCAAATTTGGAACCTGTGCTGTTTACAGTATCATAGCAACAAATAACCAATAACGTGTCTGTGCTTATTGTGTTTTGGAAAATAACTCAAACATACTATTGACAACAACTGCAGCAGCACCAGAAGAAGGTGAAATGTGCCCAGCATGTTCTAATCCAATTTCCTGGATTAGTGCTATATGTTATTCAAAGACTGGTTTACAATAATTATTTGATTCCACTTGTTTTGCTACAATCGTTTTGTCTTTTTGTCAATCAAAAAAAAAGTAATCCATTCAGTCTATCCAGTGTTTTGGAAAGTTCAATTCTTTTTCTTTCTCTTTCTCAGCTTGTTTCGATCTATTATACTTGAAGAGTGATTGAAGTTGATTGCACTGGGTTATTTCTAGAGTGGGTATAATCATCTATTTCATCTTTAACTGTGGAGTCGGATGCTGTCGAAGAAACATCTGACTTCAATTGTTCCTTTGACCTACATGCAGCCGAGTGTTTACTTTCATAGCGCAAATGTCATGTTTTTATTGCAAGCTTTTTTTTTTTAACCTCTTCCTTGATAATTGTAATCATTCTTAAGGTTCTTTAGTCTTTTTCTTCCAATGAAACTTTATGCTGCAGTGAGAATTGGCAAGGATACATCTTAAATTCACATTTGCAAGCGGTAAAAATCATCATCTTTAATATTCACGAGTGGTTGATGCTTTTTCGCAGATGGATTCTATGGCTGTAGCAACAATAGCTGACGATTTTGCTATTGTAATTTCTCTTCCTGTCGTACATCTTATTCAATTCATGTTTCTTTAGCAAGTAGCATTTCATAATACATTTATTTCATATATGTTGGGAGAAAATGGCAAAGTAAAACCTTGGTAAATACTGGACTTTCGACCTTGCGACGAGTAGCTGTAGTTTTGGTGATAGTACCGAGTCTTTGTTTACTAGTGCCATACCAAAACCAACAACATATGGTATGCCAATTGTGTTGTGTAGTTTCTTCAGGATAACAAATATATAAGTGAACATTCCAGGTTCATTTTTTTATTTATTTATTTTTTTTTTTAAATAATTTTTTAATGTATAAATTCCTTAAAAAATGAATCAACAATTATTGGAATAATAATTTACAGCTCACATACCGCATATACTTGCATACAAGCTTAGATTGCATACAAGCCCACATTGCATACAAACCCACACTGCATAAAGCCTACAATGCATACAAGCATACATTGTATATAAGCTGACCCCACCCCCCTCCCTAAAACTGCATTAAATGGCCAGTTTTTTGCAAAAACCCTCGTATAAGTCGAAGACCATACAATTGTCCGAATTTCTCCAGTCATGGTGTAAAGCACACATAATTTTACAACTAAAATTATCAAAGTTCATCACACTTTTAAAAATCTTTGTTTCTACACCAGTGGAAAGCCGTAACCCAGGCATGGGCTGGCAGTGACGTCAAGGTGATCGGTTGATAATGTGATTTGAGGAGATTCTTTTACGACTGCCTTAGTTTGAGTGTGTTGTTTCTAAGAGATCAGACCGTGTACCGATGACGGTGGGCTTCACCGCTACCTCTAGCTTGATTACGATTCGTCACTGGTGTGCACAAAATAGGGCAGAGCGGATTTTTTTTTTATTGAAAATAATTTCCGTACTAAATATAAGAAGGCAACTTTAAAATATTTACAATATCCTTTGATGTTTACCTGTGCCCCAACGGAGTTGAATTTTTCGCTTATTCAACCATTAAATTATAATCCTAGCAAAACAACTGTCAACATCTCACGACTGCGCCCGTCTCAGGAAGTATCATACATTTATATTTTTTTTTTAAATCTTTTTTTAAACAATGAATCAGTCTACTGAAGGATAACAAAACTCTTATGAAATTAGTGACAATAATAAAAGTTTTCATTCATTAGAAACAGCCTTCATTAGCTGGCGTTGGTTGTTCTGTCAGATACACTAAAGATATTATCTATTTTTAAACTTTATTAGAGTGAACTAGTAGTACATCACTTAGTAAAAAAAAAACAACAGTAATGATTTCTGAAGATCTCAAAATGTTTTTATTTCTCTGAAATTAGTGGAATACATTTCTTACAATCGATAAACTTGGCCAAGTTGTTAGGAGCACCAAAAATTTCACATTCTTACATCTCGCATGGAGCAGCATTTTAATGTATTCCAACTAACTGTTTTACAGTCCTTTGTGTTTTATAATAAATATGGTCCTCATGCCAAAGGAATGCAAAATTGTATTGACTAAACAGGGTCCTTTAGGACAAATTAAAACTAAAAAAAAAAAAACAAGACATCAAATGTATGATACGTTTTAATCATTATTCTGTTTATTCATATCATATATTTTTTGAGGAATTTCAATTTATCAAAACCGAATCAATGTGTTACGTTAAAATTGAAAATAGTATCAGGCTCTTTGACATGTATAGAATACAACAAAATTGAAATACCGTTAGAGAAATTTCTGATAAAACAACTAATTGTCCGAAATTTGAATTTCAAAGAAGAAAGTTTGTATATTAATTAATAAAAAATGTCAGTATAAGCTAAATGTCGGATTTCGAGGCATCTGTGAAAATATTAATTGTATCGTCCATGTAATCTCAGCGTTTTGTTATCGAATTAACACTGAACTCATAAAAAACGGCGTTCCCCAGGGAGGGGTTCTGTCTCCCACACTCTTCCTGATTTATATAAATGGACATAAAAGAAACCTTGCCCAGAAAAGTAAAATGCAGCATGTATGCAGATGACCTTGCCCTAATAAGTACTGAAGAATCCGTTGGAACATGTAAATTCAGACTTCAAGACTCACTAAAACAACTAGAAAAAATGGACAGAGAGCTGGGGAATGAAAGTCAACGCAAACAAAACTCAATACACAATATTTACACTTTCAACAAAGCAAAAACAGATAAAGCTTACCTTAAAAAATTCTCCAAGTGAAATAAACAACAACCCAGTCTACCTAGGTGTCACCTTCGACCCTAGACTCACATAGTCTAAACAAATAGAAGTAACTCAGTCCAAAGTGATAAAACGCATAAATCTAATGAAGAAACTAGCTGGCACAGACTGGGGAGCGAACATGTCTGTTCTAAAAAAAAACCTACACCAGCTACGTAAGACCCAGCCTGGAGTATGGAGCCACTGCCTGGGGAACAGCAGCCAAAACAAGTTTAAAAAAGCTGGGAAAAGTTCAAAACATTGGGCTACGAATTATGACAGGAGGTATGAGGTCAACGCCAATCACAACCATAGAAAGTATAACATCTCTCCAAACTATTGAAGAAAGAAGGGAAAACAAAATACTCTCTCAATACACACAAATCGAAACACTGGAAAACCACCCGCTTAACAAGAGAGTACAAAAGTCTAACTCTACTTAAAGATTGCAAAGATCAAACTTCATTACAGCAGCTAGAAAATTAAAACAAAAATACAACCTGGATACAGTCTCCCTAAATAAAACAAAACCGTACAGTGACTTTCCCCCTTGGGACACCTTCCGTCCAATAACCACGAGAGACTCCCTAGCTGGAATAAAGGAAAAATCCAAATATGATGCAAACACTCTCTCTGCAATGGCAATGAATGAAATAAACAAATTCTACCCCTGTTGGGGTGCTGGAATCTATATAGAATGGCCAAATGGAGAAATAATGGAACATAGTATGCCCACTGGGAAAACTTCAGACTCTTTCAAAGCCGAAAAAGAAGCAATTGAAGAAGCTGTAAACAAACTCCACACCAAACAGCTGCATAGTCATACTCACAGACGCCAAAAAATAATACAGTCTCTGCAAGATCCTCACTACACTCAATTAACCCAGCTCAGAAGAGCTCTACATAAACTAACCCAAAACACAAAGGAAACAGTTCTGCAATGGATACCAGGACACACCAAAATAAATGGAAATGAAATTGCTGACCAATTGGCAAAATCTGGCAGCAAAGAAATGCAAGTAGATGTCCCTCTAAATGCAGAAGAAATGAAAAGCTGTATAAATGAACAAATCCAACAAAAATGGATGAATAAACAACCAGATCACGACAAAAACGACCCCTATTATAATCTTCCCAGACAAGCTCAAAATATTATCTTCAGACTCAGAACTGGGCACAACAGACTAAGACAACACATGTTCCGAAAGCTAGGTATTGGAAACAGTGATGACTGCCCATGTGGGATGTCCCCAGAGAATGCGGAACATGTTCTCCAAACATGCCCTTTACATGACACAGCTCGCAACAGGTTCTGGCCACAGATGACCTCCTTAAATCAAAAACTTTATGGGAGCGAGACGGACCTGGATGCAACCGTGCAGTTCATCATAACTATAGGCCTGGTCGTTTGAAATCCTCCATAATCATATATCGAGAACAAAGAAGAAGAAGAATTATCAGAATTTAACGAAACAAAAGCCGTTTTTCTAATTATACAAACATGTGTAGAACAATTATTCTAATGATTCACCATAATTATATCGTCAGCATTTTATCGTCACTTCACATGCTTGCATCAGATTCAGGATGTGATCATGTCAAGTACGAGAGTCAATAATTTTAAAAGTGAATCGGATGTGAGTTGAAAAATCTCTTTTCAGACATAGTATTAACACCTTCACAAGAAATAAATATCGAACAAAGTCACCCAGGTAAAGATATTGGAAATAGACTGACTTGACCATTAGTATGTGGGTGACCAGGGAAGAAGTCACTGTAAGGATGAGACGTTTACCTCTTAGGTCCTATAAGACAACATCGTGCCGTTTTTGTTGTGGATTTTAGTAGTACACTTCTTTCATCACCACCAAACTTCTGAGTGCAATGGGAGCATGAGAGGGAACTTTTACCATAAGGTTAAATATCTCTTCAGTTCTCACATGAGTTCGAACACTTTACTCTCAGATGGAGAGCCGAAAGCTTTGTCGCATGACCATCAGTCGCCAAAATAGGTGAAAGAGATAGTCCAAGACATCGTAATACCAAACGGAAGATTGCCACTAACAATTCAATGTTTGAAAAGGTACTGAAGTTTAAAAAAATGGCTTCATGACCTTAAACATGCATAATCGTAACGTTATTGACATTAATTTGTCTGAGAATTTAAATTTTTTCCTCATCACTAAAAAAATTAATTAATGAAATTCATAATGCTATTTGAATTCTGACAAAAATTCTGAATATATTTTGACTGCAATGTTAAATTAACGTCAAATAAGGTTACAATAAGTTTCAATTTCTTCGTTTTTGGCTTGTACTATGTTCTTATCTAATTTACTGGAAATAATCCAAAGTCGGCACACGTATATATTCTGCAAAACAAAACTTCATTTTTATAATTTAGAATACATGAATAAACTATTAATGGGTTACGAAACTAATCTATTTTGTCATGTTTTAAATTGGAAAGAAATCGATTTCAGACTATCATGTATGAAAACAAACGAAAAAAAGCTTTGCAACAAAAACTAAAGTGCGCAAATTACTTAGGGATTTCACACAAAAAATCTTATATAGACTTGCTTAATTAATTATCTATGTTTCAGTGTGCTATCTATGTTTCAGTGTGCTATCTATGTTTCAGTGTGCTATCTATGTTTCAGTGTGCTATCTATGTTTCAGTGTGCTATTTATGTTTCAGTGTGCTATCTATGTTTCAGTGTGCTATCTATGTTTCAGTGTGCTATCTATGTTTCAGTGTGCTATCTATGTTTCAGTGTGCTATCTCTGTTTCAGTGTGCTATCTATGTTTCAGTGTGCTATCTATGTTTCAGTGTGCTATATATGTTTCAGTGTGCTATTTATGTTTCAGTGTGCTATCTATGTTTCAGTGTGCTATCTATGTTTCAGTGTGCTATCTATGTTTCAGTGTGCTATCTATGTTTCAGTGTGCTATCTATGTTTCAGTGTGCTATGTATGTTTCAGTGTGCTATCTATGTCTCAGTGTGCTATCTATGTTTCAGTGTGCAAATTGCAATAGAAAGTTTTTTTTTTTTTTAAACTAAACGAAAAAGAAAAGAATAAACAGTTATTAAAAAAAATTAATAAAATGCACCAAACAATTATTTCTTTTATCATACAAATATTTAAATAAATTATCATGACTAATATTATAACGTGTTTGAATACGATATTTAGTCTAAAATAAGTCTTTACCTTAGGGCTCGTCCATAAATTACATAAACAGCTTCGGGAAGTGTAGGGAACATCTGAAAATGTGACACTTTTTGAAGAGGGGAGGTCTTAGATGTGTTAACATTTGTTGACAAAATTAATAGACGAGCCCTTAGTAGATAAGTAGCAATAAGTAAATAATAAAAATTGATGTATCTATATTGAAAGATTATTTCAACTTGTTTTTTTTTCTGTTCAGTTCATATTTGTACGGATCACTAGGAGGTATACTTGCTCACGAACTAATCCACGCGTTTGACAATCGAGGTCGACTGTTTGACCAACATGGCAATTTAAGAGACAGCTGGACGCCGCACGTGGCTGAAGAGTTTACAAGACGGAGTCAGTGTTTCATTGACCAGTACAATGGTTATGAAGTCTTTGATGGATTCAATGTAAGAAATATTGTTTTTTGCCTTGATTCTATATACATATTTACATCTACCTGTCTATCTATCTAAAATTTTAATATTGCAAGGTTTTTGGACTGCAATGAGTCAAAAAAGACCGAATAAAAGCAAAACTTTTTGATTTAGTAAAGGCAGAAATGAAGCAAGTCTAAATGAGTCAGTAAAGGCAGAAACTGAGCACGTCTAAAGTAGTCAGTAAAGGCAGAGCTGGAGCAAGACTAAGGATTAAGTAAGGGCAGAAATGTAGAAAGTCCAAAAGATTCAGTAAAGGCAGAAATGTAAAAAGTCTAAATGATTTATGAATGTCAGAAACGGAGCAGGTCTACAGCTGTCGATGAAGTAACACATTGATA
Organism: Bulinus truncatus; assembly: GCA_021962125.1. Classification (NCBI taxonomy): domain Eukaryota; kingdom Metazoa; phylum Mollusca; class Gastropoda; family Planorbidae; genus Bulinus; species Bulinus truncatus. The sequence continues at coordinate 827,678 of JAGDYQ010000225.1, forward strand.
ATCTTTGAAGTTTGATCGATGACCTCATTGATATAAAGTTGAATTCATTCATTCGAATGTTAGTGTTACATAAAACTGCTGCATTCTTTAAGTCGAATGTTAGACAATGTTAGTGTTACATAGGACTGCATTCTTCCAGCTGAAATTCAAGATTCATTCTTTAAAAGTTCATGACCATCAACAATTTGCACTTATTATTGCTGAGAGAGCCAAGTGTAAAAAAACAAGTTTGTTGAAAGCATAAACTCATGAAAAGGGAAATCAACAGCCAATTTAATGACTTAAAATGATAACAGCTGTACCCTGCAAAACCTTTGCATAGCGTTGTATGACCTACGGCTTTATCTGTAGCCTAAGTTATTTTTGGTTTCGGGCAGATAAGATTATTTTATTTGATTGTATTTAAAACTGATATAATGTTGTATAAATTTTTTACTTTCGATTTAAAACAGAGCCCAAATTGCTTATATATATATTATATATTATATATATATATTAACCATAGTAGATGTAAAATAGAAATAGTAATGTATGGAGGATAGGTACATTAGGTGGACTGTTTGAAGTACATCGGCAACGCTCTCCAAGTACGGAGACTGCAATCTGAGATTTGAAATAACACGACTTTAAAATTACCAAGGAACATGTTGTACAGTGTACACTTGCCCTACACGATTGGTGCCAATAATGGACAGTGTGAATAAGGCGGTGAATAAGGAAATTAACAAATTGTAGAAATGAGCCTTTAAATATAAAGCTACATGGGCATATTTGAAACATTTTTATTCTATTGACTTCTGTGATAAAAATATAAGAAAAAAACAAATTTCTAAATTAAAAATAATTCTAGATTACTAATAAAGAAATATAAACATGTATAAACATATATAGACATATATATATATATATATAATTATATATATATATATATATATATATATATATATATATATATATATGTGTGTGTGTGTGTGTGTGTGTGTGTGTGGAATGACTCGGTTAAATATTTTTAAAGATGTTATTGTTAATTCTGTATTTATATTAATTTTGAATATGAAATCAGTAAACAATATGGAATACATTTCTCTATGATTCATTACCTAAGCTAATATCGTACATTTAGTATTAAGTGAATTAAGCTATCCGCCTCATTCAGTTTAACAATACACCTAAAACTTCGTTTTTTTCGTCTTAATTTAGCAAAGATGCAACTAAGATTTTATGTTTCAGATAAGTGGTTCCCTTACTCTTGGAGAAAATATCGCTGACAATGGTGGAATGAAGATCGCTTTCAAAGCTTACAAATGTGTAGGCACAAATGGAATTACTCTCCCAGGTCTAAATCTTACAGACGACCAGCTGTTCTTCGTAGGAATGAGTAAAGTAAGTTGAATCGCCGGACTTTATAGGTCACCTGAAAATGATTAACATATTGATATGTAAAGTGAATCGATATATACATAATACATATTCGGCTAGCCTGGCGTACGTACGTGTGTATAAATTCCGCGGCTAAAAATAGACTGGGGAATTTGTAAAGATGGTCAAAGGGTTCCAACTCAATTATAACGAGTCACTCGCCTGTCTGGGTACCGGGCTTTTGATCTAGTCTAATACACAATCGGCTAGCCCGGCGTACGTTCATGTGTATAGCTTCCGCAGCTAAAAATAGTCTCACTCAAGGGGGGTTAACTCTTGCTTGGCTAAAAATAGTCTTGGGAATTCCAAGTAGTGCGCAAATTATGTAAAGTCTTAAAGATGTTCAAAAGGGATACAACTCAATTATAAGGAGTCACTCGCCGGTCCGGGTACCGGGCCTTTGATCTAATATATATATATATATATATATCTGTGTGTGTGTGTGTGTTTGTGCATGTGTATGTGTGTGATAGGTGCTTTGTTTGTGTTTATGTTTGCTTTTTTGTGTGAGAACATTAAACTAACATAAGCTAATCTGCATTAGGAGATAAAAAATTTACAATGTTACATAAAACAATTTTCATTGCATTGAATTTTGTAAGCCGTAATACACTTGTACTTTTTTTTTATCATTTTTACTTAGCATTGTAAAATGAAATGTATTGTTTCTGTATGAAGTTTGAATTTCATTGTAATCGTATGAATAACGTATGTGTAATGAATGTATAATTTCAGATTCTTTAATTTACGACGTTCATTCAATGTTTTTGTTGTTTCACATAAGACCAGACAACCAAAAAAAATATTAAAAAAAAAAACAACAAGAACACAAATTAATTTGCACCCTTGGGGTAAGCGAATAGTTTTCTAGGGAAACGCGAGGAGTTTTCTGGCGGTACTTGCTAAGGAGAAATCCGAGCTCTAAAAAAAAGAAATAAATTGAAAAAAAAAAAAACTTTGCTTTCAACGTTTGCAGCGAACATCGACATAATATAATATAAGCAAATGGACGGTATTAAATACGTATCAATTCCAGTTGTAGAACCTCGCGAAAACTGAATGTACTAAGGAACCGCAATGCTATTTCTAGAACCTCGTGAAAACTGAATGTACTAAGAAGCCATAATGCCTAGTTCTAGTACTTTGGGAAGTTTAGGACCAACGTTGATACCCTTTGCCGACGCTGCAGGGAAGTGGAAGAAACCGTTTATAATGTTCTTTTTGAGTGACTCGGGCTGGTGGTTCGCAGGGTGGACCAGTAAGTAAGCTTGCTGGCCATTGGGCTCTATGGCAGTCTCCAAATGTTGAGAGACTCAGCAAGTCTGATCTCACGGGCTCTAAGCGACTAATTCTCAGCCCGCAGTTATCACTGAGAGAGTTCATATATAGAGAAAAAACCTCGCGGAGACTGAATGTACTAAGATATATCGCAGCTCATTAAAAACAAAAATATCGCATGTGATTGCAGAAAAAAGGTTTCTTGTGAGAGAGAGGGGAAGTAAGGGGGCTGCAACATTGACACATTGTGTACGTGTGTTTGGTGTGTGTATGTGTGTGTATGTGTATTAGTGTGTACGTATGTGTGGTTTTGTAGTGTCGCTGTGAGCTCTGACTCCGTTCATCTCTCCCTACCCTCCAACACCTTCTCACTAAAAGAATCTCACAATAGTAACATATAAAAATGTCCTTTACTCTTATCATTGCGTTTTTTTCCTAATAGTTTTAGTGCTAATAAACACCACTAGTTTAAACATTAAGAATGAATATAGCTTTTTTTGCTAAATTAAAATGGTCACTGGTTGTAATCTGGAACTATTAAACCGATCAAAGTTGAGATTTTAGTAATCAGCAACAGAAGGTAATGATGTAAACGATGGTGAACTAACTGCAGCTTCCAAAATAACCTGTTAAGAAATAAACAAGGAAATCTGAAATTGGATTATCATTGATGGTGAAGGACTACTGCCTTTTCCACACTCACACACACACACGCACACGCACATGCACACACACACACACGCACACATATATATTTATATATTGGAGCTGCTGTTCGATTAGAAAAAAAATCGAAATTAACCAATAATTTAAAATTTTATAAAAAAATATCGCATATTTAAACTTAAAAATTACTTTATTTTATTTTGTAACCTTGCTTTATTTCATCGAAAAGGCAGATTCAAAAAAATAAGTTTCATTTATAGAAATATTTACTTAATTGAAGCTGTCTTATTTATGATCCAATTGCTTACACAGACCAGTTTGTTCAAATTCGTTGGTTTCACTGATGCCATCTTCCTGTTACAACACAACCAAAAACAAAACAGAAATGTTCACAAGGAACAGTTATTCAGGGGAGACTAAATATAGTGTCACTAACTTAGCCAAAACTGGGTATTGGTCATTTTTTTACGTCCACAAAATTACTGGTTCCACGTCATCTTTTGATGACTCAGTCTGTATTTATCAACGATTGTCGGGATGGATCGGGAAATGAATGGCTCATATACAAAACAAGATAGCAGGCTTGATGAGGCGGAGCCTGAGCCGAATAACCGGGAGCCGTTACTTTTTGCTGGAGCCGGAGCCGAAGAGATCTGGCGGCTCCACGGCTCCCAAATGTTGTTTATTTTAGCAGAATTTTTTTTTTAGCTTTAAAATTCCAAATTTGTTCGACTGTTTGCCTCCTACAATTTGAAATGTTGTTATTTTTACGTACGCCAAAACAGTAACAGCATACATTTAGGTGATAGCGTGTACGCACATCACCACAAGAAATCTTTAATGGGGAATCCTTTTGTGTTCGTTTTAAATCTGGTTTACACTCCGAAATTTTTTTAATGGTATGTTATTTTGTTATATATAAAGTTAAAACAGTTTTATTTCATAGAATAATTGTACCAATCATTTAAAATAAATTTTAACTACGGCGACAAATACGACGCGTCATTTCGTATTATTATTTCACCGCGACTTTTTAATAAACTAAAAACAAAATGGTCGCTTTCTGAATTTAACAATTCTATTGTAAACCGAATATCTGAAATAGAGTAGATAAATTTATAAAGCTGTGGCTATGTGGACCCGGGTCCCAATAAAAAACCGATTGTTATTCGGACTCGTGGCGAATATGTACAAAGCTTAGCTATATTTAAACTTTATTAAACGGAACCCGAAAAAATAATAATACAGAGTCCTCTTAGTGGAACCGTAGACACTGAGTAACGATTAAATCATACAATTCAAACAATTATAAAAAAAATAATAATAATAAAGTTTATGTATAGCTAAGCTAAGTGCATATTTGCCACGGGTCCGAATAACAATCAGACTTTATTGGGACGGGGTCCGAATAAAAATCGGAGTTTATTGGTACCCGGGTCCGAATAGTCACTTCGAATTTATAAATAATAAATATAAGTACTGAAGTCCTTAAAATATTTTAAATTATGTATCATTTTACTACTCGCTAATTTGATAATTGAAATAACGTTTTATTACTTATGAAAATGGCGACTAGTGAAACCTCGGTCGAAAATAATGATATGATTCTGGATGCACTGAAATAGTTTGTTTTTAGTAAAACCGATAATGCGTATATTTTTCAAGTTCCTGACTATGGGGGTGAACGCGGCAAAGTGTGCATACCTTTTTATCATGGCGCAATTACAAAAATGTTTGTCTCGTGTGATACTATCTTAATAGGGAGCCGGAGCCGTGCCGGAGCCGTAGCCGTCAAATTTGTGGGAGCTGGAGCCGGAGCCGAAAAAATTTGGCGGCTCCGCAAGCCTGCCTGTTAGTAGTTCCCGCATTTGTGCTTTCTGTCTATGTTTTCCTGATGTGTGTATATCATCATTAACGAGCTGAGATTCTTTAATAATGATTTCAAGATGTTGCCCAATTTTTTTTGTCATTTACCGGTATGAGAGCATCTCATGATTTTTAAATGAAGGGTCCAGAGCATTAGCAATATCATGGAAATCTAGATATAGCATCAGGAAGGACAACCAATATTTTAAAAAATACAGTTTAGGCTGACACACAATCAAGTGTTTAGCGTTAGTCTTCATGTTTAATAGCAGTTTTGTATATTTGGTACTTATGTTTTTATGAAATAAACACAAACGCAATTAAAGTTTGAAAACTTTTAATAACAAATTTTTTAATTTAAAATCTTTATTTTGTCAATTTAATTATTTTTCGTTTTTTCATTGGTTTTTCATGAACGGTCTCATTCAATTGCTTAACATAATTTTTAGACGAACAATTAAGAAATTTAACATAAATAAGTTCTTTTAAATTATGATTGAAATAAAAAAATAATTTCTCCAATCAGCAATTGTTACTCTATCAACAATTAAAACAATTTTTTTTTGTTTGTTCTAGAAATAGTTTCAGACTTCTTGCTGATCTTTTCAATGAATTGAATACTTTCCAATTTAGTAGGCAAGTAGAGAAGGTGTACTCAGATGGCTTCAATAGCCCTCCTCTGTTGATATTGTTGAAAAAAACATCCAGCTTTTTCAATCTTAATTCGTCAATGTCTTTAAAATTTGTATCGACTAATATTTCTCTAAAGCTTTTATTTTAAAAATTATGTTATTATAGTATATATATGAAAATGTAGTAAATTGAAAGGGCTTTTTAACAATATATGTTTCAAAATGATATTATTATGGAAGTATTTTATTATTTTTAAAAAGTTTAGATGAAAAAAATAAACAAAAATAAATAAATTAAACAATTCACAAACACAAAGAAGAAAAAAAAAATCATTATGATTCATTTCAATAAAAGTTACTTTTTATTAAACTACATTCAATTCTCTGTGTGTAGGATATTTTTGAAGACATTATAATCATATACAAAAGATATTTTAAAATTTCTAAAAATGATGTGTTTTAACAGAAAAAGGACCAAAAATCTGCTGGGATCAACATTGACCATGCAACAAGAAAAATTGAAAAATATAAATCTAAGTTATAAAAACTAACATTCTAATAACTATTGATAACAACAAAGCTCAATTTCAGTATGTTTTATAACTTTGATAAAAATACTTTACAAGATTAGTGTAACTATTATACCAGCTTATGATAATTTTTCATAGAACATTATATTTATTTATCAACTGGTCACTCTTATGTACACCCCCCATATATTTATTGTAATCCTGTATTATGGTTGGTTGGTCAACAGTAAGTTCCTAAAATTTCCCATTTACTTAGTCTGTCATTTAAATGTTCCAAATCCATTTGCATTATGCATAGTGGACATAACCGAAACAGTTTTATTGTCCCTCCATCGTACTGTCAATAACTCCCTTTCTAACTCATCTCATATCCCCTCTTTTATATTTTTCAAAGATTGGGGAATACCTTTACATGTCCTAAGAATAGTTCCACATGCTCCTACCCCTAAATTCCATAGATCTTTAGACAATTGTATAGTAGTATAAAAATTATCGACTACTAATTTATACCCCTCTTTAGCTAAAGATTTAATTAATTTCATTACCACCCCATATGCCAATCCAAAAGGCCCATTATCCTGTTTACCTAAATATAAATGAAAATCATAAGTATACCTAGAAAGAGAATCAGCTAATATCCATAACTTCATTCACCACTTAGTCGGCTTATCCCTTATGTACTGCCTAAAAATATATCTACCTTTATTTCTTATCATTTTTTAATCTATTGATATATCTTGGTAAGGCTGAAACAATTTTATACATTACAATCTAATAAAGTTAAAGAAAAAATGTACTTTACATAACTTGTTGGTTGTGTCTTCAGTTTGATGACTAGACACCTTTAGAAAGCTCATTATAGATTTCAATCTATCACGAAACATAAAAGCTCTGGCCCAAAGTTCATTGTATAGTGATTTAGTAGACCAGAACTAACAAAATCACTTGGCAAGAAATGGAGCGAACACATTTTTGAATATTTCCCAGGCTGAAAATTTTGGCAGGGATTAGCTCTAATCCATTTTTCACATAATTCCACATTGTTTAATGGATACGAATGAAAAGAAACTCCTTTACTTTCCGCTTTTTCAACACTGTCATATCCGCTTTTGCATCCGTATGCAGAACACTTATTGACCATTTTCTTAGTTATTTATTATATTTAAAATTAGATTTATAAACCAAAACAATTATTATACGTACATTTTACCGAGAAAAAGAGAAATTTTAGAAAAACAACAGTAATAACACAAAATAAAACCCGAATAAACAATGGACGAACGAAAACAAGCAAGCATGTATATAATAGTGCAACTTTGTTTAACCCTTGCGTCAGCCTAAACCGTACACGGCTAGAATGAAATTTTGTTTGGTTGTCTATCCTGGAGTTATATCTAGATATCCATGGCAATGTCCAGCCGCGATAAGTTGAGGCTCAGTATGCGTCTCTGAAAAAATACAGCCACTGCCTGGTGCATCAGCCGAGTCTAGACATTGATTGACAGGTGTCATGTATATGACACTATAGGTATAGTCGTTATCGACACTTACCAGGATGATTATTTTAATGCGATTAACATTATGCAAAAAAAAAAAAAATGAAAAAAAAAACAAAAAAACCATAGCATTTTATTACTGTGAGTAAATTATAACCTGATTCACATAACTGTTGCTCTTTTACTTCCACTTACACACGATAGTATATAACTAGTAGTTGCGCGTTGCATTCGCAACTAAAGGTTTTATCTCAATAAAATGTGTAATATTAGAATTAGTATTAACGATTAACATGGAATTCCAAGTGCATAACAAAAAACTTAGTAAATAGCCGGTTTGAGCAACATCTCTTATTGATCTACCAATTGCATCTAAAGCATGGCTCGATGCCATCGTGCACTCATCCAGCAAAAACATTTCCGCTGCCAATGTATTGTGCTCAAATTTTGTTTTACTGTTTTCTTTAATCGGAACTACTGACATGGAATTCTAACAGCAGAATTATTTTTTGTTTTTTTGAGATAAATTGTACCATCTGGAAATCAATTTAACTACTGAATTTTTAAATACGATTGATTAGGCTAATTAGGTGCTGATGTATGCCATCTTCATAATGTGTATAAACGACCTACATTTTATACGTCACAAATTACGTTTTACCCGTCAACGCTAACCAACCAAACCAAACCAAATAACCAACCAAACAAACCAACCAACCATCCAAAACCAAACCAACCAAAGCAAACCAACTAACCAAACCAAACTAAACACCATTAGGTAAAGTTATGAGTGCTAATTTATCTCACCCGTTAAGTTTTACTTTTAATTCAATCAATGTTAAAATTAAAATAAAGCATTAAAAAAAGTTTTTATAAAAATACACTGAAAAATACAGTAAGGAATACAGTCATCTTATATAAAATACCGTCCTCCTGTAAGGGATACAGTCCTCCTGTAAGGAATACAGTCCTCCTGTAAGGAATACATTCCTCCTGTAAGGAATACAGTCCTTCTGTGAGGAATACAACCCTCCTATACGGAATACAGTCCTCCTATAAATAATACAATCCTCTTCTTTTTTAGCTTCTGCCCTCCCTCATTTTGTGGTATTCTTTTCTATATTTGAAGGATAATACAATTATGTCAATCGCCTTGTTTGACCGATAGCGTGTGATGAGTTACATTTTGTACGGCAAAAAAGGCGACGAAAATCGATTGGAAAAGTGTAGTTGGCATAGTAAATTTTATATAATACTCAATGTATAATGTATTTATTTGTTTCAACTAATCTTATAACTTTTTTTTTTGCAAAGAATAAAATATTTAGGTAATAAATGAAATGTATTCCCCCTACAGGTTTCGCCAGTTCGATCATCGTAAAAACAAACGGTGGTCGACTTATTATTAAGGACTGCTATTAATTAAGTATGATTTTGATTTTTTTTGTACAGCTGTCTCATTAAAAACTAAAAAAAAAAGTTCTGCCCTTAATTCTATCAATGTTAAAATCAAAACAAAGAATTAAAAGAAAAATTGTATAAAAACGCACTGAAAAGTAAAAAAAAAAATTACTTTATTATGCCATTTTGAAGCACGAAGTCACGATTAGGGAGCGACCGATATGCCTTTTTACCGATAGTCCGATACCGATATTTTCCCCCAGCATTTTTACCGATACCGATATTTTCTTTTTAGGGGCTGTCCATTATTTATGTCAACAAATTTTTGGCGATTTTTACCTCCCCCCCTGTCAACAACTTGTCAAACTTCCAGAGACCCCCCTATAAAATTACGTAAACATTTGATTACCCCCCTAAAAAAGGTGGCTTCCAAAATGTTTATGTGGCAAAATTAGTAGGAATATAGTTAGTTTAATTAAAATACTGAATGTTAAGCGAGTGTGTAACACAATACTACAAACGCTGCTTAATTTTCCTATTTATCAAGTAATTATATTCAATTTAAAAAAGTAACATTGTTGACGTCAACTTTTCTTGACCTCCCCCCTCCCCCTTGTCAACAATTGTCAAAAAATTTCTGACCCCCCTCCCCCCTATTTTGTTGACGTAATTAATGGACAGCCCCTTAAGCAACAAAAATGCCAAACACGTGTTATTCTCGTGCTATATGACGTATTTCAAGCCAAGTTCACATATTTTGTAAACCCCCCCCCCCCCCCAGATACCGATATTTTTGTTTAATCAACAACAATTCCAAACACGTGTCTCTCTCATGCTGCAGCTAATGACGTATGTCAACCCATGCTTACCCCTTCCCTGTCATATTTCGAAACACTACGCCCACACGTAAGTCTTGTCCCCCCCCCCCAACTTCCCATCCCAACAAAAAATACACACAGATGTTCACTAATTGTATCATTCAAGGTCATACATTAGAATTAAGAAATGCCAATCCTATTGTTTCAAGGTCATATCTCTGAGGAAGACGTGACAATTTCTGTGTACGGGTTTTTTTTTTCTTTTTTTTATATCTTGCCTGATCTAGTTATAGAATTGGGTTATTTACTGATTTTTTTTTCTGCAACTCTGTTGTGAAAAAAAAACAATGTATCGGCAGCCATAGTGCCAATATCGGTTCGACTATCGGTCGCTCCCTACAACAATCGGCCGATCCGATATTAACCGATAGAGCCAATATCGGTCCGATACCGATAGCGATCCGATTATCGGTCGCTCCCTAGTCACGATACAGTATACATCGGGAAATGACGTCACAGAGGTTGTTTTTTGTTATAATAGGCTAGCGACAGCGCTCCCATTCTGCAAAAAAAAATTGTACCATCGGGACGCCGTAGATTACACTGGTAAACAGTGATTTCATTGCCAGTGATATTTGAATCATTTTATACAAAGTCAACTATGCTGATTTAGAATATGTAAGTGCTTTTGCTAGATTGGCTCTATTTTACGAGATAATTAACATTAATTAAAAAATGTATGTACCGTGTTTGAAAATTGTCAAGAATTGCATGAAGTAAAATAGTATACTAACAAATACTAATGAAAATGTTAATAGTCATGCAGAATTTTGTTTAAAAAGATATGTAATAGTGCTATAGAAGAAAACATTTTCATTTTAAAAACTAATTATGTCTAATTAATTAATTAATATGTTATTGTCTATGGTAATGCATTAGCAAATCGCTGTTTGCTCGTTGGGGCAATTGCGCTGGAGGCTCCAACAGTAGTCAGCCATCATATATATGTCCCATCTTCCTTGATATCTCTCCTCCATCACCCTCATATCCTGATGAAAACTCTCGCCTTGTTCCTCACTGAAGTCCCCAAGGTTACCTGGAAATTTGTCTAAATGACTGTGCAGGTAATGTACCTTGATGCTTATATTTGCTCCAATGTTTCTGAAGTTGGCGAGCATATCTTGTACCAGTTTTTCGTAATTCTCTGCTTTGTTATTACCTCAGAAGTTCCTGACAACTGAAACAAAACTGTTCCATGAAGAAGCTTCAAGGTGATCCGTGAAATCTGAAAAAATTTGATCGTTGATGAGTTTTCGAATCTGAGGACCGTCAAAAATCCCAAAGCTTTAACAAATTGTTTCATTAAACCTAATTTGATATGAAGCGGTGGGAGAATGATCTTATTTTGTCAACCAGTGGCTTGTTGATGATATTTTCTTTACCTACAGTCATGATTTCCCTTGCAGGCCATGTCACTCTTGTCCAATGATCTTGCCTTGCCCTGCTATCCCAAAGGCACATGAAGCATGGGTATTTTGTGTATCCTGACTGCTACCCAAGCAAGAAGTTTACCATTTTTAGATCAACACAAATTGACCACTGATGCTCATAATAACAGACTTTCTGCAATACTGTTTTGATATTCTCATACTCTTCTTTAGGTGTTGTTGAGTGAGCAATAGGAAGAGATGCGTAACGGTTACCATTGTGTATCAGAACACATTTCAAGCTTCTGATGGAACTGTCTAAAAAAGACGCCAGTCTTTGGAATGGTAGTCTTGTAGTCCAATTTGGAGCAGAAATCCAAGGATGTCATTACAGTAAACAAGATCTTCCTCTTGGCTGAAATATGGAAGAAGAAACTCTTCTCTTTTCCGATAAGAAATTTTAAAAATTCTTGTTTGAGAAAATTTCTTTCATTGAGCCTGGACGCTAAAAGCTCAGATGTTTGCTTGGGCATATTTAGGTATCGTATCAGGTCATTGAGTTCTTCTTGACTAAATGGTTAAGGTGTTGAAGAACTTCCTTCATTATCGCTTCCACTTTTTTCACCTGCTAAAAACTCCAGATCTTGCCCCTCGTCAGAGTCTGATGGTGAAAGCTCTAATAATCCAGTAAACACTAGTATAGGAACTTCACTGCTATGTGAAATTGGTCTCCTTGCAGATTCAAGATCAGGATAATCTCACTTAGATTTCTTGTGGCGATTGAAGCCTCTAACATTCACAATACAAAAATAGCAATCACCAAAATGGTCTTTCGGCTCTCGCCATACCATTGGTACACCGAAACTTAGACTTTTCTTCTCATCATTTGTCCACTGCCGTAGGCTCTCTACACAGTTTTTGCAAACCTTATGGGGAGCCCAAGACTTGTCTTGGTCTCCCAGCTTCACACCGAAATAAGCCAAATGTGCCTGCTGCACAAATTCGATTATATTTCTTTGCTTTTCAATCATGTATTGTCCAGAGATGTAACAGAATACATTCGGATTATATTTGCAGCATCTTCGTGATGAACTCATAATGTCTGTAGAAAGCAGCTATAAAAGAGAAAAAACTAAACAAAGTTATAACTTGGTATAGTTAAATTAAACAACAGACACCAAACTTATTGCATTTGTTTTACACAAAGGGTACAATCATATTTTCAAGGGTGTCCAATATCTCAGAAACTAGAGCCAATTCAGCAAAAGCAGTGGCAGTTTTGAAATCAGCACCCATGAATTGCTATAAATTCATTCTAACATTCTTGGCAACTCGCAAAAATTTTTTTTTTGTTGGGCTGTGTTATTTATAGCGACGACTTCCCCACACCCCGGACGGACAACAAGATAGCTACTTTATTAATAGGATGTTACATCAAACGATAAACAACACTTTATACTGTTACATCAACAAATAACCACATTATATAATGTTATATCCACAAATACACCATAGTATATAATGTTACATCCACAAATACACTATAGTATAAAATGTTACTTCAACCGATACACAAAAGTTTATACTGTTACATCCACAAATGCATCACAATATATAATGTTGTATCCACAAATGCACTATAGTATATAAAGTTACATCCACCGATACACACCAGTTTATACTGTTACATCCAGAAATACACTACAGTATATCATGTTACATTCACAAAAACACTATAGTATATAATTTTATATGCACAAATACACAAGTTTATGTTACATCCACAAATAAACTACAGTATATACTGTTACATCCAAAAATACACTACTGTATATAATGTTGCATCCAAAAATACACTACAGTATATGTTACATCCACCAATACACATCAGTATATGTTAAATCCACCAATAGACAACAGTATTAACTCTATACTTTTGAATGAAACATTTCTATTTTTACAACGATAGGAAAGAGAGCAGGGAGTTTACTTGTCGAAGGGCTGTAAAACAAAACACGCTTATTTATATAACAAGAGTGGCTTTTGTTCAAATAGTGAATGTGTGTATGTGTGGGTGTGTATATATATGTATATATATATATATATATATATATATATATATATATATATATATATATATATATATATATATACATATATCTTATTACTAATGTAGGGTACAAAATATTACACAATAAATTAGTGAGCACACCGATTACAAAAGTTTGGAAAATACCAGTTTACCGGACAGCTGAATATGAAAAACCATGAAAAAACAAAAACAAACAATGCATTTCACTCTAGTTTGTATGTGGCTAGAAAATTAATGAGTTTTCGGATCATTAAATGTTTCACATTTTTTATAAATCTCTCAGTTGTAATGAATTGTGAATATGTATTATATTTTTCAGCCTTTTTGTGCTAAGTATGAAACTTGGTTCGCAGTGTTATCTTCATTTGATGATGTACACTGTAACGAAAGGTATAGGTAAGTCTATAGGTATAATATATTATACTAGCTGTATCCTAGAAAACCTTTGAATAGAGTTAGATCCCCTTAGACTTGATAGGTAGTCCAGGCTATTTTTTGGTTTCGGGCAGATCAAATTTTTCATGTTTGTATTTTAAACGGAAATACTGTTGTATTAATTCTTTACCATCGATATAACGCAGAATCCAAATGAATATTATATATTCAGGATATTATGGTGGGGAGAGAGCATGAGTGTGTAACTGGAGACTGTGTTGTGTTCTCGTTGGTTGTGTGTAGCTGGAAAATAAGTTGTGTTCTGTGTGGGTGTGTGTAACTGGCGATTGAGTTGTGTTCTCTGTGGGTGTGTGTCGCTAGAGACAGAGTTGTGTTCTCTGTAGGTGTGTGTAACTGGCGATTGAGTTGTGTTCTCTCTGTGTGTGTAGCTGTATTCTGAGTTGTGTTCTCTCTGTGTGTGTAGCTGTATTCTGAGTTGTGTTCTCTCTGTGTGTGTAGCTGGAGACTGAGTTGTGTTCTCTCTCTGTGTGTGTGTAGCTGTATTCTGAGTTGTGTTCTCTGTGAGTGTGTGTAACTGGAGACTGAGTTGTGTTCTCTGTGTGTGTGTAGCTGGAGACTGAGTTGTGTTCTCTGTGAGTGTGTGTAACTGGAGACTGAGTTGTGTTCTCTGTGGGTGTGTGTAACTGGAGACTAAGTTGTGTTCTCTCTGTTTGTGTCGCTGGAGACTGAGTTGTGTTCTCTATGTGTGTTTTTGTATCTGGAGACAGAGTTGTGTTCTCTGTGGGTGTGTGTAACTGGCGATTGAGTTGTGTTCTCTCTGTGTTTGTAGCTGAAGACTGAGTTGTGTATCATATAGAAAATGTTTCTAGCCCAACTTTGACAAGATGGATCGCAAAAATCCTGTTCGCTTTTGTTAACCATCTTTGCTCTCATCAGTATGTTCCTTGGCTGCCCTATCTATGTCGACGCATCTTTGCTGGATCCAGAGCTGTAGATGGTGTTAACATGTTTAAGTCTTTCAACACAGCTTTAACAATAAGACATGTATCCCTATTGCTTAGTTTACATCGATCCACTGCTTCATATTAATATATGTTTTGTTATTTGGCACATTCCTTATCGCTGGAGAAGTCTACATCAAGTAGTTCATCATCTTCAGCATCCTGATATGGAATATCATTATCTTTCTCATCATTGACGTTATCATTTGTGGTTCCTATCTGATCGCCACCCTGCATCAATGAATGTTTTCTTTTCTGTCGATTTTGTAATGTTTTTGTTGATTGCTTGTCAACATTGTATATGAACATATTTCTTGCCGTCTTTTGATCCACCCAAAAGGCCCACTCTGGCACATAAATTGTGGACATTTACAGTCTCCTCTATCCCTAACACCTGCATCAAAACATTTACATGGACAAATGTCAAATAACTTTTTGAAGGAATTGTACCCCTCTTGAAAAGTAACCGATGATCGATTTATATCTGAATATTTCTCAAGTTCATGACCTTTGGCTATAAGTCTTTTTACTCGAACAATTATACTGGTAATGTCATTTGTAGAGATACTAGCCTGGTCATATTATTGTTTAACTTCTTGCACTAATGCGTGCGCTCGTGAATGAAGGCTATGATTATATTGTTCCATTTGAAGCAACCCTCAATAGCCTTGAAAACATTTTCACTAGTTGGAAGTTGTCTTTTAGGCAATTCAGCTGCTGACCCAAACACAGAATGTACAGTTGCACTTCTTGTAGAAGAACTCATATTCATAGAAGAACTTAATAAAATAATTGAAAAATTAATCAAAAATTAAATAAAACAACCATGCGTGATTCGATAATGAAAACACGGTACACCAGTTATATTGAGAGAAAAATGATGCAATGCTTATCCCAGTTGTCTGAACTAATTAGTTATTCATAAAAAAGGTTATAAAGATAAAACACCAATTATATATATATCATTTCTTTTTGAATAACCTAGGTCACAAATTTAACATGTTTAGTCAAAAAAAACTCATAGTAAATATAGTTGAAATTTCGAACAAAAGTTGGGAGTAGTAAAACTATGCAGTTTTCAAATATTTGTACATATTCCATGTACTACCATGATGTAACAACTTTTTAATAATGTTTCAATAAAAAAAAATTTTGACCCACCCTAATATATATATATTATAACCATTAGGGTTCTGCGTTAAATCGCAAGTAAAGAATTAATACACAAGTATTACAGTTTAAAAATACAATCATATAATGATCGGATCTACCCTAAACCAAAAATCAACTTATCCTACTGATCAAGCCTAAAAGAGATATAACTCTATGTAAAGATTGTGCAAGGTGCAACTATTAACTAAATATTTTTTCACACATAACAACATGGAGTTTAAATATGGCTTCTACGAATATATTGGCAAATATTTTACACATACAAATGGACTATAATAGTAATTTTATATAGTATTGTGGTTAACATTTGACTAAAAGAGATTAGGTATTTTAAACAAATATATCTAAACTGTATTTGACTAATTTCAACGGAAAATTTAGTGGCAATAATGTGTGGCAATGGTCATTGTGATTAAAATCTAAATATTTCTTTATGTAGCATCAGCAGTCACTCTTTGTGTAGTTGGCAATCAGACCAATTAGCCTGTGTTCAATGGTGCACATTAAAATAAGACTAGTAAGTCTGAGTCTAATTATTCACCTGGCAATAAGACCAGTTAGACCGTATCCAATTGTTCACCTGACAATAAGACCAGTTAGACATTGTACAATGATGCACCCGGCAATTATAGATACATTGCACCATCTGGAAATCAATTTAACTACTGAATTTTAAAATATGATTGATTAGGTTAATTAGATGCTGATGTATGTCACCTTCCTAATTTGGTAATGTGCAGAAATTACCTAAATGTTATACGTCACAAATTACGTTTTACCCGTCAACGCTAGCCAACCAAACCAAATCAACCAACCAAACAAACAAACCAACCAAACCAAACCAACCAAATTAATCAAAGCAAACAAACTAACCACACCAAACAAAACTAAACACCATTAGGTAAAGATATGGGTGCTAATTTATCTCAGGCTTACGTAAGCATTAAAAAAAGTTTTTATAAAAATGCACTGAAAAGTAAAAAAAACAAACTTTATTATGCCATTTTGCAGCACGAAGGCACGATACAGCACCCATCGGGAAATGACGTCATAGAGGACGCTCCCAATCTACAAAATAAAAGTACCATCGGGACGTCAAAGATTATTTATAGGACGGCTTCCCCACACACACCCCGGACGGACTACAAGATAGCTGCTTTATTTGTATATAGTTACCTATGACCGGACAGCTCTCTTTTAGCTGAGATTTTGTTGTTAGTATTAATTTCCTAGGATTAACATCGACAGACATATTTCTGGATAGTTGCCTAAATCGCGAGGTTTATTCATTGGTGTGTAAAGATGATATGAAGTCTCTTAGATCATATGAACCACCAATGAGACGGTTTTTATGGTGCCCTTCTTTCATCCCCCACCTTAGTCAATAGTGCAAAGGCCATTGAGGCACCACGGGAGATATATCGGGAACTTGAGCAAAGATATAAAAAATGTCCTTGGTCCTCACCGGAGATTAAACCAGGTACCTTTAGGTCGACAGTCAAGTGCGTTACCGCATGACCATCCGTCCCCATATTCATCGATAGCCCTGTCCCTTCTTTTACATCATCAAGCCAACATTTTCGCTGAAGCCCTCTGTGACAGTCTCCTTCTACAGTAGATTTAAGATAAGTTTAGGCAGACTATCTTGACCCTTGTCTGAGCCAGCCATGTTATTTCACTTGATTGTTGCCATAATCGTTTCCTTATAGCCCGACATTGATGATATTCTTTCTCAGGCATACTCATTGGTCTTGAATTATGGTTGTAAATTCGAG
The DNA here is from genome assembly GCA_021962125.1 of Bulinus truncatus. Classification (NCBI taxonomy): domain Eukaryota; kingdom Metazoa; phylum Mollusca; class Gastropoda; family Planorbidae; genus Bulinus; species Bulinus truncatus. The sequence goes on from JAGDYQ010000225.1 coordinate 845,648, forward strand.
CAATTTTTCATATGCATTTATTTTCAAATGCGTATAGCTTGCTTGTCATGGTTGATAGAATAGTCCATGTCTCACACCCATACAGGTCAATTGTTCTAGCGCTCTGTACAGTTGGAGCTTCGCTGGTAGGCTAATATTTTGTTCCTTCTTATTATGTTTAATTTAGCCATAGCCGCCACTACTGGCCCAATGCTTGGCTCACATTTCTGCTATACAGCTTTCGTCTTTGGACAAGATGGCTCCATTTTATTTGAAATTCTGTACTAGTTTCCATTTGTATGCACCCAACCTATACGCACATTTGTCATATATATATATATATATATATATATATATATATATACATATTTGTCTAACATAGACGGTGGTTCGACTGACCGTTCGACAGACCTTCACACCGTGCAGTGTAAAGCATGTTCATGGCAATAAAAGCATGTCTGTACGTTACAACTACACGACACAGTACGAGTTGAAAGCTTACATCGCTAAAAGAAAGTCTGAGTTCTACGTCACACCTTTGCTGAGTTAAAAAAACACAGCGCCCGTCATCGACCGTCTGTATAAACAATACTCTGGAGAATTCCAAAATTATAGAAACTGAAAAGAGACAATATATGCTAAATAAGAATATGTTTGGTGCACATTTTGTTCATCAAATGAATCTATCTTGAATAAAAATGAAATGTTGGGGAATTCTAATTAAGATTTTTAAACGATATGGAGTAGTGTGAACAAATTATGTAATGTTGGAATGCGCAAATTATGTAAATTTGCATAAAAGATTCAAAGTTTAATAGTCGGGGGTTGTTTTTGTTAAGCTTCTGTACTCATAATGAGGATTATTTTCTTTGGGATGAATTATAGAAAAAGCTATTTTTGTATATTGACTGATTGTTAACGCGCTCAAATATATATTACCGAGTTGGTTGGGATAAGGGTGGGAATAAACCAAATGGTTGCGGAAAAAAGGGGGGGGGGCGGAGTCAAGCAGACGATTTGAGATGCAACACCACTATATTTTTAACCTCACGTCTCTCTTTTTTTTTTAAAATAAATCATGTTATACATGAGAAATTATAAAATTATAAAAAAAGAACTGTTGGAATGGGGGTATAGGGTTGGGAAAGAGGCGTTTAACGGGGGGGGGGGGAGGTAGGGAGAAGTGTCACGTGGTATTGTTAACAGGGTTTCTCGTATGTAAATTGAGACCCACTGCGATTCGAGCATGTTGTGAGTGGAAGGGGGTTGGCAGGCATGGAGGGATGGAAAGATGGGTGTGGGGCTAAGTGGAAGAGAATTGGAAAAAGAAGAAATAGATGGATGGTAGATTCAAAGTTTAATGGTCGGGGGTTGTTTTTTATTAAGATTCTATGCCCATAATGAGGATTATTTTCTTTGGGATGAGCTATATAAAATATGAACTTCTTTGATGTATTATTAAGTGTCCCTTAAATGTGTTTTGGCTACAATAATCTGTTCATGTCCTTTGGGGCCACTTCGAATACATAGACATGCTATTTTTGTATATAGACCGAATGTTAAAGCGCTTGAATATATATCACCATTTTCACCTCCAACTGCGTGCCTAATAGCCGGTCCGGGTACTGGGCCTGTTCAGCTAGTATATATATATATTAGTGTGGTCCAGAAAACCATACTGAAAAGTTTAAGTTTGTAGAATCATTGCTCCACATGGTTTGTTTTTGTCCATTGGGTATAGGTATTTGGCCTGCAAAATTTCAGGCTGATCGAGCAACATCTACAGGTCAACCCATTATCAACATTACTTGTCTGGTGTCCGCGCTTGCGATTTACGTCCGACTTTGACACGTTATAAATTAAGGTACTCCTCTAGTGCCGCCATCTTGGTATATTTTTTATTGACGTACACTAACCATTTTTGGCACACACAATCAAGTGACCAATAGAAGACCAATAGAATTTTCAAATTGTCAAAAAAAAAATTTTTTGGACTTTTTTAGGTAAAAAGTCTACTTTCTTGACATTTTTTCAAAGTGAAAAATCTCAAAAAGTATTGCTTATTTAAGAAAGATATTTTGTACATAGATAAACAGATATGTTTCCAACAATCGCTCAATTTTGTTTTTTGAAATATTAAAAAATAAAAAAAATAAAAATTATTTACTAAGGGCCTATGTAAAAACGTGAATTTTATGGGGGGTAGGTTAGAAAAAAAAAGATTAAAAAAGTTCAAAACACTTTTTCGAAAAACAAAATTGAGGAAATGTAAACAATATATTGAAGAACAAGCAAACAAAATTTGATGCTTCTATCTTTAGAAGTTTTGGTAAAATTTCAAAAAGTGTGCGTTGAAAATTTAAAAAACTTGATTTTGAGAAAAACACCTGGTGCTTCATCATCAAAAAAGAAAGTTGAGAATATCTTCCAGTCCCCTGAAGTTGTAGGTGCTTTGGATCGTGTTTGCCTCCCAGACCGTGGAGCTGTGTTTGTTGCTGGAGCTGTTGCACAGGCGCTTGGCCATGACATTTCAGAAATAACATTATCTCGAAGTTCAATCAGACGATCCAGAATAAAAGAAAGACAACGGGCTGCTGCAATGGATGAAAAAGAATTTTCTTTGGCAGGACCACTATTGCTGCATTGGGACGGTAAAATATTGCCCGACATTGATGGATCAAAGGAAAATGTGGATCGCATAGCTGTTATTGTTACTGGGAATGGCCAGGAAAAACTGTTGGGTATTCCAAAAATGGATAGAGGAACAGGAGAGGCTCAAGTAAATGCTTGCATTGAAGTAATTGAGAAATGGAATCTGCGTTCCCAGATCAAAGGCCTTGTATTCGACACAACAGCTAGCAATACAGGGCTTCATAAGGGCGCATGTGTTGGAATTGAAGAAGCTCTGGGAACTGAAATGGTCTGGATTGCATGCCGTCATCATGTCATGGAAGTTGTCCTTTCAAATGTTTTCAAGTCTCTGTTTGGTCCAGCTGAAGGTCCATCAACTGCACTATTCCAGCGATTTCAGAAACAATGGCCATCAATGAACCAAGATGCTTATTCTACAGCAAGTGATGAACTGTTTCAGGATCCAATATTGAAAAACATGCGACAGGAAATGCTTGTCTATTTACCAGGTGCTCTTGAAAAACAGCACCCAAGGGACGATTATCAGGAATTTTTACGTTTATCCTTCTGGTTTCTTGGTGGATACAAAGACAAGGAGAAATTTCGAGCTCCCGGTCCAACACATCATGCGAGATGGATGGCAAAAGCCATTTACGCACTGAAAATCTTTCTTTTTAAGACTCAGTTCAAGTTGACTGTTCGTGAATCCCAGAATATCACAGGTTTGGCTCTCTTTGTCAGTCTTGTTTATGTAAAACAGTGGAACGAAGCACCCCTTGCAATCCGAGCCCCTCTCAATGACATCGAATTTTTATCAAATCTGAAGACCTATCCGAATAAGACTGTTGCCAGCAAGGCACATGAAGCATTTTCAAGGCACCTCTGGTTTCTCTCTGAACATTTGGTTGGCATAGCCCTTTTAGATGACAGAGTGTCAGCATCAATCAAAGAAAAGATGGTACAAAATCTACTTCGACCAGCATTGGCAGACATCCCTCGGCGTGTAAAGTTGACAAGTGAATCTGAACAGTTGAAATTGGAGGACCTGGTGACAGAAAGGACGACATCTTTCTTTGATGTCCTCATGGAAGAAGGCAAAGAAAAGTCTCAGACATTCCTTAAGAAACCACCAGGACAGTGGACATCTGATCCAGTCTTCAAGAAATTTTATGAACTGGCTGCACACATGACAGTTGTAAATGATGTAGCTGAAAGGGGAATCAGTCTTATTGAGAAATACAATAAAACACTGACAAAGAATGAGGAACAGAAACAGTTTATTCTTCGATTGGTTGCAAACCATCGCAGGAATTTCCCAACTCCATCAAAGACATCACTTATGTCGTCGTCATAGATTATCCACTGTGAAACTGTCAAATTTTAAAACTAAGGTTTTCATTAGATTGTAAGTTTTAGTTACATTTTTTAATTACAACTTTAATTTAATTTCTTAATTTTAATTTACTTTAAAATTTTAACCTTAAGTTTTAAATCGATCATCAACTATAATTGGCAATAACTATTATTTGTTTTCATTAAAATTTTGCACAATTGTTATTAACATAATAAAGAACAGAAATAACCTTGTGGACAACTTAAATCTGTTACTTTGTTTTTCTGGACCACCCTAATATATATATATATATATATATATATATATATATATATATATATAAAGTGATGATAATTTTATTCTCATACACTTTTAGGTCGTACTAAAACTTGTGTAATTGGTTTTACTTTTATGATTGAATCTCATTGTTTAGTTTGTGCCTTTGTACACATAGAAAAGCGTTGATTTATCGAAGCCATTACGAAGTGAAAGCGGGGAGTTTGAAGGATACCGCTTATGAGTCATATACTTTGCTGATGGGGCATACATTGCAAATCCCAAGTCTATACTTACATCAGTGTCTGGGAAAGTCTATGAATACACCAGTGTCTGGGAATGTCTATGTATACACCAGTGTCTCGGAATGTCTATATATACATTAGTGTCTGGGAATGTCTATGTATAAATTTGTGTCTGGGAATGTCTATGTATACATCAGTATCTGGGAATCGAGATGTTTTTAACCGCATTGGTTGTCTCGTTTTCATGGACTAAACAATGTACATGTAGTTTGTTGTAGATCAGAACTTGACTGACTAATTAAATAGAAGCTATGGTTACTTTGGTTACATTGAAGTATCGGTAACGACTAAGGATAATGTATATAATTATAAAATGTAGTACATTAAAACAACAACAAGCTTCCAACACTTTGCCATAAAGTATGCATTACATAATATAAACTTTCATAACACACGATTGATATTTATTTAAATATTTTATTTTAAATATTCATAATAAATTATAAATATATATATCGACATTTTATGGACTTGTCTTTGACAGAGTGATTGGTTCAGTATCCAACAGTAGAGACTTCGCTGCAGCTTTCAACTGCCCTCTGAACTCACCTATGAACCCAGAAAGGAAATTTTCGAAAAAAAATGCTCTATTGTCCCCGTTTTGTCTGTCTGTCCGTCTGTCTGTCCGTCATCACCCTAGATCTCAACAACCATAAGTCCTAGACCCATGCTGTATATATCATTTTGTAGGTCTTGACCTGCCACGTGTACATCAAAAGTTCATTTCGCGATAGGACCTCTGAGGGCCGGGCTTCAGGGCTCCTAAGGGGCTTATATATTATATATATGGCCCTATTCTACACCTTGTACGTTCAATAACCCGTTCATTTCGTGCGAAATACTGCAGCACGTAGTTTCACCAAGATTTATTAAGAAACTCATCAAATGAGATAGTAAGCTTGTGTTCTTAGTTTAATTGAAAGTATCAGAGCTATGCAACAATTGACTGAGTTTTCGGACGATTAAATGACTACAATTTCGAATGTTTTCAATTATGAGTCCTATTTCAGTAACCACAAACCACTTGTAGTTAGATTTAAGAGAAAATAATTTTTTTTCAAATATAAAGAAACGTCTTTATAATATTTTTTTACAGATATATGCATTACACAATTGAATTTATAAACATTTCCAAAATTTACAAATATTTACTGAAAGCTAACAAACGTACTGATACATAACACGAAAATGCGCTAACACGTCCTGTGTCCAGAATGGAACAGGCTTAATTGCTTGTTTTTTTTAACTCCGCAAAGGTGTGACGTAGAACTCAGACTTTTGTTTAGCGATGTAAGCTTTCAACTCGTACGGTGCCGAGTATTTGTAACAGACAGACATGCGGATTTTATTGCCATGAGCATACTTTACACCGCATGGTGTGTAGGTCTGTCGAACCAACGTCTATGTTAGCCGATTATGTATATAGACGTGTTTTAAGCCCGTCGAACTATATTTTCGTGGGGTTTATCCTCTGCCGGGTCGAAAGCAAGTCACGTGATCGCTTTGGCCAGAAGCTATACACTGCACAGCCTTTGCATAGAGATAGACTAATGTAAAGCTAGTGCTGAACCTAGGGATTTGCGACATGAGATTATGTACAACATCATAAAATATAAATTATTTCAATAAAAAAATTTCAAAGAGATCTAATTAATCACTTTAAATTAAAACAGCTAAAATGATACATTATAAAAAAAAATTAAACAATTAAATAATATGTCCCTGAGAGGAATCGAACTTGGATAGTCAGCATAAAAATAATAAACCCCAAGATACTTAGCCATTCACATATCCCGTCACACGTTCTAAGTGATAATTTTAATGTACTATTAAAAAAAATGCTCGATTATATATGACTTTGCTATTTACGAACTTGACTATGTTAAAATGCTATCTGTTGTAATAAAAACTAAAATAATTTGAATGATATTATATATTATTATTTTTATTTAATGTTCGGGACGCCAGTAGCGTGCGAGGGGGGTTCTGGGGGTGGGTCTTCTGCGTTTTGTCTGGCCCCATCTGCTTGTTTGCTCTACTTGTATTTCCTGCCCCCCCCCCCCATGCAATTGCCTGTCATCTGCTGTAGAATTTTCACGCTACGGGACTGCTACATGTACATTTCCTAAGGCGATAAAAGCCATATGACGTAATTATAGTGTCTATAAGGTCAGTTTGTCAAGTAGTTATTTTATCATTTGTGAAATGATGTTATGTAACTTGTATAGTCATAAAAATAAATAATTACTGGCAATTTTTGACGTACAACTACAAATAACCAACCATCTCAATGACAATTGCATATATTACCACAAGGTTTTACGGCAGTTCTAAAAAAAAAGTAATTTATCGCAAAATCAAATCAAGTCAAGAATTCGATTATTGACTAGATACACACTAGGGTGATAAATATTTTCATTATTTTTCGTAACGAAACTGAAACCCCTCCCATTCGTGGAACAATTATATGATGATAACAGTAGCAACATTAATTTTTTTTTTAAATTGAAAAAAGTTCCCCCACCTTTTCATTTTTGTTTTCACATATCGCGCAGTTTGACTATCAGTTTCAATTTCACACTGAATTTTTACATGACTTACTAGACTGCTTTTATACACATTAAAGTCAGTTGTTTCCATTTGTTTATAAGCAAGGCATCTACCCTCATCTTCTAAACAGAATAGGGATCAGAGAATTCCATCTGTTGAAAAGCTAATCAATCTCTAACGGATGCCTACAAACCGCTAAATTCTTGGAAACTTCACTTTTCTGTTCAATAGCCAGAAACGGGGATTGGAACGAATCAAAATTATGATTACTGATATAGAATTGCTCTTGAGAGAAACTCTAGACTTTCTACTATTTTCCAGCGCACTAATCAGAAAGAAACTCAATTGTCTGTTTGATTTATATGACAAAAACAAAAAGAAACTGTCTGATAAATTTACTGCAACACTTTCTAAGTTATTTGATGTCACCAAGGAGGATAAAGAGCTCTACCAGAGGCAAGTTAAGAGTGGAGGAAAGATTGGTTATTCAATGGTCAAACAAGCCCCTTTAGAGTCAATACACCCAAGAAAATGAATCCGACTATCCAAAACTCAATCTCAAGCCAGCTCTTCTCAATCGCAACGTACACAAACACCTACAACTGTCTCACAACTTACACAAACACATACAACTGTCTCAAAATCTTCGGATTCTGAAACGTCTGCTTCTTCACCCGACTCGACAACCTATTCGTCCACGTCATCAAACCGAAATACCAAAAAGCAAGCACTACAACAGCGTGTTTTCTAGTACTGAATCAGTTCCAAGTCAGGCGGGTGTTTGGAAATGAGTTATCTCTGACGGACGGAAAATGAAAACCAAAATTTTTTCAAAAACTTCAAAGCAAAGATCCATATTGTCTCCAATTTGATGGTAAAAGAGTGCAAGGGGAAGAGTATCAAGTAGTTCTGCTGAAAAATATGACAAACGAAATCAAAACTCGGTATTCTTAAATATGAGAGTGGTTCTAACTCGGCCATTCACAAGGAATAACATCAGCTAATTGATGAATATGATGTTTGGGAAAATATTTGCGTGATAATATGCGACACGACCGCAATAAATACTGGTCGTTTGGACAGGATTGTAAAGCTCATACAGGATGATGTCTTGAGCAAGGGCTTTCAGAAGCCACAATATATTGACTTTCAGCACCATGTACTAGGTACTCGACGTCTTTCTGAAACATGTCATGAATTTTCTTATTCAAGAGACAACTAGCAAACCAGAACTCACTCTTCCTTCATTGACAAATTAACGCAAAACTATGCCACTCTTCAGGCTGATTACCGCTTCGTTGTGACAGATGATGTTAGCACAGGCGAGAACCCTGGATGGCAAAATGATTTCAAGTTCTTATATGAATTATGTCAGGCATATCGTCATTACAAAACAACTTCACGTTGGCCTTGCATCATCTGGACGAAACTACCAAATTTACACAAGGCAAGATGGAACTCACATGCGATATATACTATTATAGCATTATTTCTGATACCAGAGAGGCGCAACATCCTCGCTCCTGCTTGCAACTTCATCTGCTATGAATGGGCGAATGCTTGATTCCATTAGAAACACTACAATGAAACGTCCTTCAATGAACTGTTTACCTCACTCATCAGGATAAATGCAAGAAGGCAATTAAGTGTTTAAAGACACATTGGTCATTCGGGAGATCATTAATTGACAGTCCCAGATCTAACCAAATTACTGAACGTGCTGTGAAACTGATGAAGGAACCTCATGCAAAATCGAGAAACTTTGAATTTTTGAATCTGAAGTTTATAGGAAAAAATATGTTTTAAACATTTCTTGTACATTTTGTACATATTATTAACTAATCTGTATCTTATTTGTTAATAAAAGTTGATTAGTTAGTAAAATTATTCGCTTGAATTAAGCTAAGAAAAAAGTGTCCTTTTTTATTTTAAAAAAAAATATTTTTTCACTTTTTTCTTCCGAAAAAGGGGGAGGTGGGGGAACTTTTTTAAAAAAAATAAAAAATGCGATTGATATTCTTAAATTACACATAAAAGTTCCTCGATTGCAAGTGTTTTCATAAAAATATTTTTTTTGTTATCACCCTTATACACACCCAATAATAGAAGCTCCTTATTTATAAACTTCACTTAAGCAAAAAAACATGAGACTCAAATGGAATTTTAGGTAACCGTTTAAAAAAAAAAATTAATTAAACCTGTTTCGATTTATTCCTTACTATGCACAATTTATTCCTTAGGCTAACTGTAAAATAAAGTATTTTAAAAAAAAATGTGTATACATTTCACTTACTGGAATGCACCTTACATAGTTCATCAAGTAAAGATTTAATAATTTTCCCGAGACTGGTATCAAAGTCTAAATAATTGAAGCGATTTAACCAGTTTGAACTTTTGTCAAACGTTCGTTAAGTAGATTAGATATTTAAAATAATCGTTTAATGCAATATCTAATGCAACATAAATGAAATTTTCAAAGTGATTATTATAACAAATAGCGTATAGCAATAACTGTATTGTATTGTATAATATTCACGTCAATATAAGACTTAAGTTGTTAGTGTATTAACTTATTTTTTATATATATATATATATATATATATATATATATATATATATATATATATATCGTTTAATATTAACACCAATTATAAAATTTTTTGTAACTTTGCGAGATTGTGTAGAGAAAATAATATTCATATTTAAATGTAAAAATAAATGTAAACCTATTGATATAAAAAACAACAACAATAGTCCATACATTTGTCAACCTTTAATAAGCATCTAGCTAGACAATACTTAGGAACAGTGTTGGGGTGTCGGCTGTAATATTCCATCTGCCACCGACTCCGACGTCTGTAATCTATCATCTGCCGACACAAACACCAGGTGGAGGAAGGAACAAAGGGAAAAAATGTGTATTTATTTTCTCTGTAATATATCATACTATATATAAAGATGCAAGTCCTCTGTAATATATCATACAATATATAAAGATGCAAGTCCGCTGTAATATATCATACAATATATAAAAATGCAAGTCCTCTGTAATATATCATACAATATATAAAGATGCAAGTCCTCTGTAATACATCATACAATATATAAAGATGCAAGTCCTCTGTAAGATATCATACAATATATAAAGATGCAAGTCCTCTGTAATATATCATACAATATATAAAGATGCAAGTCCTCTGTAATATATCATACAATATATAAAGATGCAAGTCCTCAGTAATATATCATACAATATATAAAGATGCAAGTCCTCTGTAATATATCATACAATATATAAAGATGCAAGTCCTCTGTAATATATCATACAATATATAAAGATGCAAGTCCTCTGTAATATATCATTCAATATATAAAGATGCAAGTCTAATAATACATGTATATTCTTTTTTTTACCACCGATTTTTTTATTATTAAATGTATACTTTCAGTAATAAACAATATATATGTATACTGATTAAAAATGTTGCGCTATAGCGAAGTATCAATATATACGTATGCTGATTAAAAATATTGCGCTATAGCGAAGTATATTTGTTGAAAAGTATCAATATATACTAGCTATAACATGCGAAACCCTATTTAGCATATTAGATGTAAAATAGAAAGAGTAATGTATGGAGAAAAAATAATAATTATTAATTATTCATTCATTTTATTCAAATTGATGAAAATAATATTTAATTGTATGCAAAGATTTTGTTATTCACTGATTAATAATACATATTTCATCGAATTTATTTATTGCTTGTTCAATTAGTTATAATTATTTTTTAAAAGTTAAAATTTAGTTTAATCCAACAATAGGATTATTAATTATGACATTGATTATTGTCAAGGAGACATATTAGTCTCAAACATGTAATTTCAACAATTATGGATTAAAGAAGTCAAATATATGAATATTGTAATAACATATGAATTTATTAAAATGATGTTAAATTTTTTTTATATGTCCGAAGACATAATGAATTGTACATGATAATTATATTGAATATGTCAAGAATAGTTGATATGAAAAAGTGCAAAGAATATATTCACACTATATAACAATGATGAAAGACATAAGTAAAATGTCTTATGTAATTGATGAGTGTTAAAGAAATTATTGTCAAATCAGGAAAGTATTATTCACAGAAGACTAAAGAAAATGGCTTTATAAGAGAGGAGAGAAATATGAAAAATGACTTGAGAAAGCAAGGTAAACAATAAGTTGAACAAAATATTGTTGCAACATAATAAATTTGTCAAAAGACAACATGAAAAATATATTGTACTGAAATAAAATGTGTTCATACAAAATAAAAGAATGAGAAATTGATGTGAAGAAAAATATGAAAGTGTTGAATATTGAAAAGAAATGTATTAAGTTTAATATTTACAAAGAATTGAAAAGTACAGTACTCAGAGGATAGAGTAAAAATAGTGAAAAACAATGAAAATTAAAAATGCACTTAAATAAACTGATCAAGAAGTTAAAGTAATTGGTACCAATTAACAAAGTGAATGTCACTTAGTATCGTATTTTTTTTTGTTTAAAACTGATAATGGATAATAATATTTTTGAAAATTGAAAAGTGAAAAATGAATTTGTTGTATCACATCTCTCTAGTTTATACACAGTAGTAATTTATAAACATAATGTCATTGCACTATATACAACAATGTTTAACAATACAATTATGAAAAATAATGTTCATTAATACAAATCTTTTTGTCAATACGAAATCTTAATTTGTTTTTAAATGCATCATTTAACATATTATTACTCAGTTCTTTATAACTGTTTTCAACATGCTATTCGTCTCATACATATGTAGACCAATAATATAATGTTAATATAACCCCAGTCAAGAAGTAAATTCCGAAGAGACAGAATTAGCTAGAAATGTATACATAGTCTCCCAGAAGCAGAAGTTCACAGAAGTAAATATAATAGTATACATACAAGAAATCCTACAAATAAAATTACTCATGACAATAATCAAATTAGGAAAAAAATGTTTCAATAAGTATTTATTGAATGCATTACTTGGCGATAAATTAAAAAAAAAAGTATACAGACAATTGGGCAGGGTCAGCATAATAAATTATTTATCACCCACCCCATCCCATTTTTATTTACGATAACTTTAAAAGGACTTCACTAGCTGATTCTAGGCCTATGTCGTAAAGTGTTTTAAGCTGTATTTTAAATTGACTGGATACATTTACTTAAAAAGAAAAACTGATACATCTTCGCAATTAATCATATTTTATTTATCAGTACCGTACTTGTACTATCGCCTTTTATCAATCAGTTGTTTACAACGTAAAAGAAATAATGAAAGTGTACCAACATGATACAGTATTTAATCAAATCGACTGGTAATATTCGTGCACATAATGTACAACTAAAAAGTTTCATACAAGTTTGATATTCCGGTACATTTGTAGGGTTTTCCTCGCATGCCTCAAGTATAACCAAACTGGCCGGCTGCCTAGGCAACATTAATACACACACTAGTTCTATGGTACCGGTAGATTTAATTTGGTTTGAACAAAAGTAAAAAAAAATGCCTTTGTATCGTACTATTCTGCTCTTTAAAAGCAAGTTTGACGGCATTTTTATGTTACGACCCCACCATGAATATACCTATTTTATAGAGGAATATATAAAAACTTAACGTACGTATAATTATGTTGTAGCATGCATTGCATGGGACTAATATGAAATATTTTTTGGACTCATTATTACAAAATAAGAAAATAAATAAATGAAATAGCCCAACTGTGTTGTTAAATGTGTTAATTTTAATAATTAAACACGGGGTGCCGAGCTAGACGAGTCTTTAAAATAGTAATCTTGAAAACAATGTTCAAAATAATACATTGGCCATCTACGTCCTGCTAAACGTTTAGATTGGACACGCGGTACACTCCCCTTCATTCATTTACGTGGGTAACATTTACATTTCTGTTAGTTCAGATAAAGTATTATAAACACTCCATTGATCTGCTCATGGTCCGGCCCTTCAATCAAATTTAAGAACCCTTTTGTGATTCTTCAGTGGTTATAAATTTGTATCAGTGATCTGTGATTTTGCAGCTAGTTCATTACGATGAAAAAAAAAGTTATCAGCTGTACATGTAACATTGAAAAGTCACGAAAAACACCAGACATGGACATCACGAGTAGCTGCAGTGAATACATTGAAGTATCAAAAGTCTATGGACTACGTCAAGTTATGCCAAAGTTTGCCGGAAGTTATTTTTATACTTAATCTGAAGCGGCTAATTCACTATATTTAATTAATTTTATTTTAATTATATGCAGTATCATAGTTATATTTTATTTGGCCTAATCTAGTTATTACATGTAGGCTTAAGCTAAAATATCGGTCAAGATTATTTACAACGATTGTCTAAGTCAGCAAAACACTGCAAAGTACAGACATGTTTAACAATACTAGAGCTAAGATGGTTGGAAATTTATAAGTAAACATTCAGTGAATGCAGAATGCTGAAATAAAATCACGGCAATTATAAAAGATTATTGTTTCAGACCTATTTTAAGATAAGAGAAAGATAAATGAAGACAATAAATAAAAGCTAATAGAAGAATAAATCATTATTTTACACCCGAATTAAATCTGAAATAGGTAGTAAAAAATGTTATATATTGTAATAGGTTGCACAATTTTCAGATTGCACATGGCTGCTCAATAGCTAGCTACAAACTGGACTTTCATGTAGTGCCATTATGACGTAGATTGGGAATGTTTCAGTTGGGCTGAGGTAAAATAAATCTGTGGAGATTGTTAGCTGCGAGTTAACTTTGATTGTAAGAACATTTGAAACAATTGAGTAGTTGAGGTTCTAATAGACTGAAATAGGTTTTTGTGTTATCTTTCTCCAAGCCCTGCTTAGAAAAAAAACTGAAGAATCAAACAACAAACTATATCGTCCTACCAAGTTCACAGTAATAAAAGTTACTGTATGGCTCCAATTTATCGGGAAAAAAAGAAATATGTATACAAACTCAACACATGTAGAAATATGTTGTTATTTATTCGTAATGTTTATATATCTGAATATTTTATCACCATTAATCAAAGTTGAAGGTAACAACCAGAACACAAAATTCTATACAAAATGTTCAAGGTTAATATGAATTATTCAATTGTCGTGGTATTTCTGATAGCTTTGTAATATTGCTAATAGAAATATAATGTTGCTAATAGCTGTATAATATTTCTGAAAGAAGCATGACATTGCTAAAAGCTATCTTTGTATTCCTAAAAGCTATGTAATAATGCAGCATCTCATGTAATGTTTGGGAAAAAACACATAAGCCGATGCTCGACATAAACATTTAGTGTTCAGATTTTGCCGCAACACATCCTTTATCGTCTCCCAGCTTATCTGTGTGCTAGGCATGGGCGTATTCAAAGGGGGAAGGCAAGGGGGGCATTGGCCCCTCCCTACATTTTGAAAAAATGTCATATAAGGGGGGCACTAACCCCCCCCCCTTTATATGTTGAAAAAAATGTCATAAAGTTGTTACAATAAAACTGAACTAAATTTCCTGAAAGTTTATTACATTAAAATATAATAACTAAACAAACAACACATGAACCCTAAACCTAAACTCTAACATCAGAAAGTAACTAATGTGCAACTTGCTTGCTTTTTCCAGATTGTTCTAAATATACAACTTGTTTAACAATTTCTTTCACATTTTCAGCGAAAATGCGCAACCTTTTATACTTATGTATCCATCTAGTTTCTCCTAGCAAAGGAACATTTGGAATTAGTTTTCTTCGCTGATTAATTTCTCAGAAAAAAAAAACTATAATTGACTTAATTTTTCCTATTGTGTTTCGTACATCATTCACATTATTTGAATCGTTCACGACAAGATTTAATTTATGTGAACTGCAATGTACAAATGCTGCTTTTGGGTCTTTTTTTCGAATTATTGCTTGGACTGCTCCTTCTTTACTTGCCATTGAAGAATATCCGTCTTATCCTTGACCAACCAAATTTATCATATGCAAGTAGCGTGCTCTCCCTGGGTTTTGTCGGGCCCCTCTGCTTGTTTGCTCTACATAGTACAATTTATTTCCTGCCCCCCCTTCTATAGCTTGGCCCCTGCTGTAGAATGACATGCCCCTGCTGTAGAATTTTCACGCTACGGGGCTGTATCTAATCTAAATTCTAATAAATTTGTAATTATAGTGTTCTTTGACAAATCTAACACCAAGTGTCATCTGCTCAACTCCTGAAATTATATTGTCTCGTCGGCAAGTATAGAAATTGCAACTGAATTATTTGCTTCACGAACAATGTCTTCACGCAAGAGAGACCCACAAATTTCGATCATAGTGTTTTGTGTAGTTTCCGCCAGGCCCACCGACAGAAATTTCGGGCCCCTGGGCAGGGCTATCAACGGGCCTCTCGTGCTTATAATAATATTTTCAAAAGTTTATTGGCCAGCTCAGTCCGGGCCATTAAAACTCGCCATAAAACTCGCCGGGCCCCTAGGCATTTGCCCACTGGGCTTTTGTCCCCCGCCCCCCTCTCGGCGGAACTGTTTGCCGAGAAATACTTAGCACTACAAGAACCAATTGACAAATGATTACCTAGAACTTCATCTCCAGATTCAACACGAAACTCTAACTCGTAAAAAATATCAGAACGTGATTCTTTTCCACGAAGTGCCCAATCATGCATGCCGCAAAAAAAAAACAATATTGTAGAAATAGAGGGACCCAGTTTGTTGCAATTTTCTTGAATTTGTCTTCTAAATGATGAGTTCAACTGCTCATCTATAGAAACTGCTTTGGCTACCAATAGTGCAACGAAATAGCTTGAATCCTTAATAAGAGTCTTTGTGACATGTGCTTTTCATGTGGCTACGTGCATCTTCGTTGAAATCTTTTAATTGTGTGCATGGTTTGATGACAAATGCTCCATGAACTCCTGGAATTACTTTTGCGAAAACAACACGCACAATTTGCAAAAGCCACCTTTGCAAGTATACAACCAACGATGAATAGTTTGATAATCAAGCATATCTAAAGCCTCTCTTTCCACCACTATCAGCTCTAAAAATCATATTTTTATCAGGGGTCGAACAATCAAGGGTCAGTAGCAATTTCAACTCGTTTGAAAGGTCGTATGTCAAAACATACCTTCCAATATCCAATTTAGGAAATGAAGAAGTAACAACGACAATCAAACTAGAAATAGTTTCTTCAGTTGTGTCTGGCTGTTGAACTTGTACTGTTGTCCTCAATGCATATGATAATTCAGATACTGCAAACGCCCTAAAAACTTCTAATAACGGCTTTTTGGAATCCCCCGATAGCTCTACTTTTCGTTTTATTGAGCCTGTACATTTATTTTCTGATATCTATATTTTCATATTAATTTGGTATAAATTTTAAAATTCACTCAGTGGCAGATGATTATAAATAAACTAACAAGAGTTGCCAGATTATAAAAAAAACCTGAATGTCAAAAAACATTTTCGAAGGACAAATCAAGCTACAGAAGGCCAAATTAAACAAAAAAAATTAAAACCGGAACATGCTTGTGCTTGTCCTCAAATTGTTTCAATTTCTAAATACATTTATTTATGTCAAAATGAAGAATTAATGTTATACTTAACTTGGATTTAATTGAAAAATAAACTTGTATGACATTGTCAGTTAAAATAAAAAACGTATTTTTGCCCCCCTCTGGAAAATTTCTAGCGACGCCCATGGTGCTAGGCACACTGTTTGTGGAACCTTTTACTAAATTACATAGCAACACAGCTACAGGTAAGTCTTTTTAAATCTCTCAATTGTTATCAAGATTCAAAAACCAATTTATTTCGACCAATCGCCTGTAAGCAACAAAACTTGTTTTATTTCTTTGTTCAATATGGGGACAAAAGTTTTGTACGACTCAGCAAAGATCTATTGTGTGATATTTCTTTTGTTAAACAAAAGATGGCTCATGTAGCTTTCAGCCTCCATTTACCAACTCGTTGTGAATAGATATTAAACAGCGTTACTTATACTGCCCAACGGGGACGGGTGGTCATGTGGTAATTCACTCGACTGTTGACCAGCGGGTATTAAGTTCGATCTTCTGTGAGAAATAATATAGGCAAGTTGAACAAATGAGTGAGATGATCATCAACTACAACCTGAAAAATGTTAATAATCTTAATTTGGAAACATTCAGATCAACTTAATTTCTCGTTTTCGTTTACCTTAAAAAATAAATTCGTTGAAATTAAACTAAGTGGACTAATATAACTAATAAAAGTACATTTAACCTTAAACTATAAGCTTTGATACACTTAACATAAACTTAGAACTCTAGTTGTACCTAAAGTGAGTGGTTTACTTCACGTCAGTGGTATACCTAATATCAGCTGTGTACCTGATGTTATAGGCGCAAAAGTCAATATTTGAAAATGTCCCTCTATCCATTTTAAAAGAAAAAAAACCAAAACAACTCTATTGTTGTCATTAAACATTATTGAACTAATCCAAAATTTACATCAATGTTTAATTTCTAGCGTTTACTGTCTAAATAGCGTTTTCCTATATTCCTTTGTGTAATACGCCATCGGGGCAGATGAAGTGTACAGTCAAAAATGTTTCTGTAACTACAGTTTATAAAGTATGATTGTGTGGTTAGCACATAGCTCTGCCGCCTTTATATTCCCTATCAGATACCAGGTCCCCATTTATAGCTTCGTAGTCTTGAGGTGAACTAATCTTTTATCTAAATCTACTCTACTCTACTCTACTCTACTCTACTCTACTCTACTCTACAAACAAACCTGACCTGATAAATTTCCTTCGTTCTAACTTAGGATAAAAATTAGAACACTCGGATTGGCTGTCAATTAAAATATCCCAGTATGCACTATTATTATCTTTTAGTTTTTACACACTATGTCTTCAGCGAATACAAAACTATCTTTTTATTTCCAACTTGTATAGTTTGTAACGATTTTTTTCTGAGCAATTCAAGTGGAATTTAATTTATTAAAAAAATATTTAGTTTTTATACTTGTAAATAAAATATACTCAGCAAAACGTTAAATTTTTGTTAGAATTGTTTTCCAACATATTCCGAAACAGTAAATGAATGTTGAGACTTTAAATGAAGTCAATTTCCCGGTTAAAAACAGTGTTGCGGACATTAAACAAATTATAATTGATTTAAATGTTTGTATACCGGTGTATTTAAGTTGACATATAAGAACTCAAGACAGTTTTTCAAAATTCTATGGGGTCATAACTAATTTTATAACAGTAGTTTTTTTTTATGTTTATTCAAAAAAGAAAAGTATAAAAAGAATTTGTTGTCACATGTTTACCATGAATCTATTAGAGTGGACAGCTGTAATTTGTTTTATGTTAGTTATACGAGATTTTGTTTTCATATTTTTTCTGTCAACTCTACAAATTATAAAATATACATTCTTTAGCAATCCCACTGGTAAAAAATAAAAAAAAAAAGATATTTCAGTCACAATATTTTGTTTTCATTATGGTTACCACCATGTCTTATTTTGTATTTAATTCGTTACGTAACACTGCTCGTATGACAATTTGCTTGTATCTCAAAACTGTTTTCCCAACTTAATATAATTGAAATAATATTAAATACATTCATCCCTCCCCCCCCCATGACACCCCTGTTATTTTTTACCTTTTGTTAAATAATAAAAATGTATTTATAAATGATAAATGTTATATAAATTACATAGTAAAAAATAATGTAAACCAATTTTATTAAGTGTATTTTTTCCAAAATTAGCCGGCTTGATCTTATGGAAGATAATGGTGGAGGTATAGGGTGGAGGAAATAGGAGGAGGAACTTAGAAATTATTGTAACGCCTGAAGCTGGTATTACACCTTTTTTTATTTACTCTATTACACCTTTTTTTATTTACTCTATTACACCTTTTTTTATTTACTCTTTCTGTTTTTATACGCCGTAATTCAATAGACATCATCTTCTCTTACGCACTGAAATGTCCAATAACTTTGGACGTAAGGTGTAATAAGAAATGTAATTAGCAAAGTGTACAAAACGCGAGCACAACTTATCAAATGAACTTAGACGAGACGCAAAAGGCGCAGTAAACTGGGTCGTGTGCAGCCCGCCGATTTGCTCGAATCTCAAATTTTTCTCGTATTTCACAAAATATCGCTTACCACACGAGTCGTATCTCGAAATTCTCGTATGTTAGGGCTCTCATATGTCAAGGTACCTCTGTATACTATATTCAACGACATATACGAACTTTTTTAACTATCCATTTGAGCGCACACACTTTTTTTTAAATTTCTATAAATATTATTTTTAACTTTAGTAACTTTTATTTTCATCATACCCTCTATAAAATATAGGCTTTGTATGTAAACATCTAAAATCCTCTCTACCTACCTATTGATAACCTACCCTCTATAGCCTATAGGCTTTGTATGTAAACATCTAACATCCTATCTACCTACCTATTGATCAATCTACCCTCTATAACATATAGGCTATGTATGTAAACATCTAACATCCTTTCTATCTACCTATTGATCAACCTACCCTCTATAACATATAGGCTATGCATGTAAACATCTAACATCCTCTCTACCTACCTATTGATCAGCCTACCCTCTATAACATATAGGCTATGCATGTAAACATCTAACATCCTTTCTACCTACCTATTGATCAACCTATGCATCCATCTTTCTATCAATCTATCTATCTTTCTTTCCCTATGTCCATCCGTCCATCTATCATATTATCTAACTTACATCTGTCTGTAAGTCTTTCTGTCTGTAAACCTACCTACATACATACATACATACACACATACTTATATATATATATATATATATATATATATATATATATATATATATATTTGGGCAAAATTCATTTATATACAGAGGTTACTAAACTTTTCCACTAATATACCCGATGTCTTTAATTTATATATAAATATATAAATATATAAATATATAAATATATAAATATATAAATATATAAATATATAAATATATAAATATATAAATATATAAATATATAAATATATAAATATATAAATATATAAATATATAAATATATAAATATATAAATATATAAATTAAAGACACATTAACCCCCTGAGGGCACATCGGGTATATTAGTGGAAAAGTTTAGTAGTCTCTGACTCAGGCTTGCGGAGCCGCCAAATTTTTTTTCGGCTCCGGCTCCGGCTCCCACAAATCTGACGGCTCCGGCTCCGGCTCCCTATTAAGATAGTATCACACGAGACAAAAATTGTTGTAATTGCTCCACGCTAACATGCCGCTGATAAAAAGTTATGCAAATTTTGCCGCATTCACCCCCACAGTCAGGAATTCGAAAAATATACGTTTGTCGGATTTACTAAAAACAAACCATTTCAGTGCATCTAGAATCATATCATTATTTTCGACCGAGGTTTCACTAGTCGCCATTTTCATAAGTAATAAAAAGTTATTTCAATGATCAAATTAGCCAATAGTAAAATAATACATTAATTAAAATATTTTAAAGACTTCAGTATTTATATTTCTCTATACCTATAAGAGGCATTTGCTGTCTGTCTGTCTGTCTGTTCCCTTATAACTCAAGATCCTGATAACAAAATAATGTGAAATTTGTTACACATACACATAATTACATGGGGAAGGTAATAGGACATGTTTCGTTTCATCTCGATGGGTAGTTTAATTGTAATTAATTTTTTTTTATTTTAGTATTTTACTATATTAAAGTAATCTCGACGGCGCCATAAATAAAATTCCTCTGTGACGTCATTTCCCTATTATACACTTTTAAAAGAGGGGTAACTCCCGGAAACTCCAATTGTAAACATGATGAAATCAATAGTCATATCTATTTACCTATCGTTTTATGTATTCGGAAGATTAAAATTAAAGGTGCACTTTGATACACCGAAATACGTTAGTTAAAATGTTTCTGTGACATTATTAACATTATTAATACAATCTCAATGCGTAGTTTAATTGTAATTAATTATTTTAGTATTTTACTATATTAAAGTATTCACGGTATGGGATCGCCTTCACTATAAATAAAAATCGCGCACCAAGTGAATGTGTAATTGAACGGACGGTGAAGAAATAGCTAGGGACGGGAAAAAAAAAATATTGTTGTTTTTTTTTCATGCTGCAAGTACCCAACTTTGCCGGGGATTAAAATGAGGTTTTCTGTTTATTTAAGAAGCGTAATTTGACGTCTAATTGTACAGAGAGAGGGAGGGGGGAGAGAGATAAAGAAAGAGGGGGCAGGTAGGGAGAGGGAAGGAGGGGGCAGAGAGGGGGAGAGGGGGGAGGAGGAAGAGAGGAAGGTGGAGAGAGGGGGGACGGGGGTGAGAGAAGGAGGGAGGGAGATAGGGAGAGAGAGGGAGATGGGAGAGTTAGGGAGGGAGGGAGAAAGGGAGAGAGGGAAAGAGAAAGGGAGAGAGTGGGTAGGGAGAAAACAAAAGGTAAACAAAAAACCTTATTTTAAACCCGGGCAAAGCCGGGTACTTGCAACTAGTATTATTTATAAATTCGAAGTGACTATTCGGACCCAGGCACTCCCGTAGCCAGAATTATTGCTTTTGGGGGGGGGGCGAATACATTTTTTCGGCGGGGGGGGGGGGTGCCAAAGAACTGATCCTGGGGTACAGGGGCGGATCTAGAAAACTTTGACCCCGGGGGGTGGGTGGGGTGAAACTGTTTTCATTGTTTAAAATTGTTCTTTGAACAAAAAATATTTCGATAATTTAATGATGTATTACCTAAACTTGCGATAACCGGGGGGGGGGAGGGAAATGCCCCCGGCCCCTCCCCCTAATTCTGCCCCTGGTGGGGTAGAAGAAATGTTCGGGGGGGGGGGGGCGAAGATGGAGGTGTCAAGCGCCAAAAGCTTGCGAACGGAGAGGAGGGGTTTGACAAGGGAACCTCTGTGAGTCCCCTCCCTAAGAAATTTTGTGCATTTCCAAATGTGGAATGGTGCAATTTAGTACCGATTGTTTAGCTATTAATTAGAAATATATAATTTTAACTACATTTCAATAATGCATGACATGTTGCAGTTTTGTTAAAAATAATTTAAATAGTAAAGAGTTTTAATAATAAAAATTTATTGAGGCTGAGCAATTTCTGATTCCTGTTATAAATATATTGACTATTTGTTCTGCTACACAATTGTTACATAAAAGATACCTGATTTATATTATTATACTGTTGGTTAAACGTACAACCCGGGAAGAACGACAAAAAATGCACGAATATAGCTTAGCTATTTGTGTGATATTTCTTATAAAATATTGTAAACAAAGAACAGATCTATCAACAACAAATTGACCAGTCGCAATTATTCAATTTAAAATAAAAATAATTCTGCTAAAAAGTAAATTTGCAAATTAAATAACATCACTCAGAAATCACGGAGTTTGTACTTTATTATTTTATTATACATATGTATAAAAGTGAAGTCAGAAGTCAATATTATTTTTATTAACTTATTTAAGTTGCTAGTTGTCCTCAGAAGATATCAATATATAAAACTATTACAAGGTTGCAAACGGGCCCACCGACAGAAATTTCGGGTCCCTGGGCAGTCACCCTCGTGCTGATATAAATATTTTAAAAAGTTGATTGGCCAGCTCAGTCCGGGCCCCTAAAACAAAATTGACCAAAATGATTGATGTTTTATAGACGTTATTATTAAAATTTTGTCAAAAAGCTCAAATGATACATGGGGGGGGGGCTCAGGTCATGAACGGGGTGGGGGGGCTCAGCCCTCCTAGCACCCTCTGGCTACGGGCCTGGACACGGTTACCAATAAACTCCGATTTTTATACGGACCCGTCCCAATTAAGTCTGATTGTTAATCGGACCCGTGGCAAATATGCACTTAGCTTAGATATACATAAACTTTATTATTGTTTTTTGTTTATTTTTTTTATAATTATTTGAATTGTATGATTTAATCGTTACTCGGTGTCTAGGGTTCCATTAAGCGGACTCTGTATTATTATTTTTTCGGGATCCGTCTAATAAAGTTTAAATATAGCTAAGCTTAGTGCATATTTGCCACGGGTCCGAATAACAATCGGATTTTATTGGGACCTGGGTCCGAATTGCCACAGCCTTATAAATTTATCTACTCTATTTCAGAAATTCTGTTTATAATAAAATTGTTAAATGCAGAAAGCGACCATTTTGTTTTTATTATATTACTAATATTCGCGGTCAAATAATACACGAAATGACGCGTTCTATTTGTCTTCGTAGTAGAAATTTATTTTTAAATGATTAATAAAATTATTCTATGAAATAAAACTTTTTTAACTTTATATATAACAAAATAACATACCATTAAAAAAATTTCGGAGGGTAAACAAGATTTAAAACGAACACAAACGATTGCCCGTTAAAGATTTCTTGTGGCGATGTGCCTGTTACTGTTGTGACGTTCGTAAAACATTTCAAATTGTAGGAGGCAAACAATCAAACAAATTTGGAATTTTAAAGCTAAAAAAAAAATTCTGCTATAAAAAAAAAACATTTGGGAGCCGTGGAGCCACCAGAATTTTCGGCTCCTGCTCCGGCTCCAGCAAAAAGTAGCGGCTCCCGGCTCCTCGGCTCCGGCTCCGCAAGCCTGGTCTCTGTATATAAATGAATTGTGTTCAACCGACTTTACTCCCCCATGTTAATGACAGGGTGGACTGAACGAATCCCAAGAATATCAGTGAAGTTTGAATTCGGGTCGACTACGGTAAAAGTCGAGCGCTCTACCCATAACGACCACATACATGTATTATAAATACAGTGGGTATTCGGTTAACGAACTGTTCGGACAGCGAACAAATCGGGCAACGAACACTTTCAGGAAAGATTTATGTGTTCGGACAACGAACAAAATTCGGATAACGAACTAAAACTAATTCTAACGAACACGTCTCGGCTCTCGGAACACCCGACATCAGTCCTCAATTTGTCCTGAAAATGGATGTGCGCGTGTGCTGACACGTCATCATTCATACTACGTAGCAGTGAGGTAGCACCGTACGACGCGTATGGCAGTGTGCGATGACACATCGTCAATAGTGTACCATACATGTGTACTTGGTTTAAGTCCTCGTGGTTTTCGTATGTGCTTCTCTTACGCCTTATAAAAAACCCCTGAAATTTGACAATATTATGGGACCTGAAAAGAGTGGAGTGTCAAGAACAGTGCTCACCATAAAAACCAAGCAAGAGATTATATTTAAAGTAGAGAGTGGACAAATAATGACTGATGTTACCAGGCAGTATGACTTGATCAGGTCTACTGTAGGCACAAACCTAGCTAAAAAAAGTTTGGATAAATGAATGGTAGGTGAAAAGAGATGTAACTAGAATGGCCATCATTCAAGAGAAGGCTGGAGAAAATTTTTGAGAAATTGAAAGAACAAACTCCAGGCTCGTCCTCCGAAAATCTAGAATTCAAGGCTACCACTGGCTGGTTTACAAATTTAAAAGCTGATCTCTACAATCACATTGCTATCAATCATTTCCTGAAAGTCCTTAAGGAGAGAGAAAAACAACCGACATTGGACATGTTCTTTAACGCCCAAATAAAAGAAAAAGAACTGATTAATAAGCAAGACTATATGTATGTATTATATTTGTAATAAATAAACTTGCTAAAAAATTATTCATGTACAAGACAATTTTTTTTAATTTAATTTTTAGGATCTCCAGAACGAATTAATCGAATTTCCATTAACATATATGGTAAATCGATGATCGGTTAACGAACGATTCGGATAGCGAACATAATTGTGGAACGGATTAAGTTCGTTAACCGAATACCCACTGTATATATATATAAATATATATATATATATATATATATATATATATACATATATCAACATAGTATGTGTGTGTGTGTGTGTGTGTGTGTGTGTGTAATCGATACTACCAGTGCACTTGTCACATCTCGCCACAGAACATGTTTCATACACGGCTATTTACATCAATATAAAAAAAAAAATATTCGATCGATGCGATGTTTCTTTTGTGATTGAATGAGATTGAACAGTAAGTAATTTAGTCAACAAATTCTACAGTTGGTTTTGATTTAAAACAAGTTCTTCGCATATTGCCAACTGTATACATGTTGGATTATTATTTCATACATTAATTTATTGTTTTGCGAGTATTAAATATTTGTAAGTTAATAAGTAGCTAACGTTAAAATAACATATTTGTTTATGTGTATTAGATTGCTAAAGACCATTAAGTGTAATCTGGTATCTGAGAAGTTAGGATGAGTATGTTGGAATTTCTTCTGACTGTTTTGGTGGTCAACCTTTGTTCTACTCTGGTCAGCACTGAAGTAAGTATTGTTAACTGACCCCTTTAAGTCATATTAATTTTTAAAAATAGATTAAATTAAGTTAAAAAATAATAAGCAATTTCAATATTGTTATTTAAACTATGAACCATTTGTTGGCCACTTTTTAAAGCCGCTTAGACCCTTCTTATGTCTGAACTAATAAAGTCCACTGTTAAATTATGAGCTAATGAATTGATCTATTATAGTCTTAACTAATGAAGTCCACTGTTAAAGTCTGAAATAAGGAAGTCCACTATTAAATTCTGAATGAATTAATTCAGCATTTAAAGTCGCAATTATTTAGATCAACTATTTATGTCATTATTGATAAGCAATGTATTTTTATGTTGTAGAGAAAAAAAAACATTAATAAGAAAATTGTATTTATTTTAATTTTGTTCATAATTGAGTAGTTTTTATTATTGTTCAAATATTATTTTAATAATTATGTATATTTGTAGGCCTATATGTCTGTTTTACCGCAAAATATAAAACCATACAATGTATCTTAATATAAAATCAAATTTTAATTTCTTTGGTAAGGTTTGTTCAAGTGAAGAATGTATAATAGCCAGTGCATACATACAAAGCAATATGAACATGTCAGCTGACCCTTGTGTGGACATGTACAATTTCGCCTGTGGAGGATGGATGGAACAACACTATGTAACCGAGAATCATGGAAAACGGTCACCGTTAAGTGAGGTGACTGGGAGCATAACAACGCAGATAAGTCAGGCGAGTACTTGTAATGACTTCATTCAATAATTCACTGGTGTAATTTGATTTCAACACATGACTTCTTACAATAAGTCACTGGTGTAATTTGATCTCAACACATGACTTCTTACAATAAATCACTGGTGTAATTTGATTTCAACACATGACTTCTTACAATAAGTCACTGGTGTAATTTGATCTTAACACATGACTTCATTCAGCACATGACTTCATTCAATAAGTCACTGGTGTAATTTGATGTCAACACATGACTTCATTCAATAAGTCACTGGTGTAATTGGATGTCAACATATGACTTCATTCAACACATGACTTCATTCAATAAGTCACTGGTGTAATTTGATGTCAACACATGACTTCATTCAATAAGTCAATGTTAATAGGTCTAATTTGGATTCAACAAATGAGCAATTAACTTTAAAAAAAAAAAAAAACACATAATGAAATCGGTTAAAAGTTGTTTTTTTTTTCTGATAGCATTAATTTAAATATGTATGTAGTATACTAATAAATGGCAGTGACTAGTCTGGTGAATCAAATATAATAACCTAGTCCTACATTCTTAGTTGGACTATATAAATCATTTCTCGTGACAAAGTGAAACATTTGTAATTGTTTTCTGTCTTCCGGCCACGATGATTTTTTTTTTATTTTGTCAATCTCCTCCCCCCCCTCCAGCACCCCCGCCCCCAATGGGGCAAGTAAATATTTGCCCTTTCTCTCGACTATCGGTGTTTTTTTTTCTAATACTGTAAACATTCTGTTTTGCTGATTTTTTTTTTAATATGAAGCCATGACTAACATTTTTTTTTATTAATTTAGATCGGAAAGTAATTTAAAAAAAACTAATTTAAGCTCCAAAACTTTAATTTTGGTATCAGACTATCGATTTTTTTTTTTGAAATCATACATGTAGGCCTAATGTTTATTTGCAATTAAAAGATGAATTTGATTAAAGTCTGAACTAATGAAATCCACTAGTAAAGTATGAACTAATGAAGTATTTTATTAAAGTCTGAACTAATGAGTCAACTATTAAAGTATGAACTAATGAAATCCACTATTAATGTCTGAACTAATGAAGTTCACTATTAAAGTGTAAACTATATAAGTCTACTATTAAAGTCTGAACTAATTAAGTCCACTATTAAAGTCTAAACTAATGAAGTCCACTGTTAAAGTCTAAACTAATGAAGTCCACTGTTAAAGTCTAAACTAATGAAGTCCACTGTTAAAGTCTAAACTAATGAAGTCCACTATTCAAGTCTGAATTAATGGAAAATTAGCAATGGTCTCATCACTATACTAAAATAATGTTTCTATAAATCATATTCTTTGCTCTACTTAAACTCCAACTTCTCCCTACACTCAAACTGATGACCATACAAAAGCAACAAGTCTTCCTAACTCTCGCATCAGAACCTTGTACGTACGTAAATCATAAAGGAATGTTCTATCTCCAATGTACCACGGTTTTTTTTTTTCATTTAATTTGATACCATATTACGGTATGCTCAACAATATGTGCATCATCATATTATACTCTAATTCACAAACATGCTGTATGTGTAGAGGTCAATTGAATATATTATAGACTACACCATCTAGATCAGTGGTTCCCAAACTCTTTTGACCTTTTGAGCCTTTTTGTAGTCAAAACTTTCCCACGGACTCACTAGTGAACAAGCTGCATTATTGTAAAATATGAAAACTTAATTCGTAATACAAAATACACCGTTTGTCGAAGAACTATTTATTGAAATTATAATTATTGTTTTAAAAAAAAGATCAATGATTTGGGCGAACCTGGTGAGATTTTGTAAGTATTTTTATATCCGGCTTAAAGGTTTGTGAGTAGCTGCTGCATATTTCTACAAACAATAATTTCTGGTCTGCTTATTTTATTTTTAGTGTAATGAGGCCGTTAACGGCACTGAATCCACGATCAACCAATCAAACAAAAAAAAAATCAGTCACCCTCGCCCAGTGGTCAATCCATTTCTAATAAATGTATCTTATCTTGTTTTAATGTTTTCCAAGGTCAAGGAGTGTTAATTTGATGTTATCGCTTTCATACTATACTATGTGAACATTAAAAATTTTTGTTGGACACTATCGGATAATAGTAGGTACCACAAACTGATTTTTTAAAATGGGTTTACATCTCTTTTCAACATGAATATAGCAAGAACTCGAGAATCTAAGATGGTGGACATCAAATTTATTACTATAGCTCAAATAGTTTAAGAGATATCAATTTTTGAAAATGTGACTTTTTCATTTTTTCACAACACCTTCAAAAGTGCCATTTTTGCCAAGCGTTATCTGCAAAAGTATTTCATGTACACCAAATCATTTACATTCAATACAAACACCAATATACATAGAATATACTCAATTTTTTTCAAAGGTGTAAAATTATAATATCATTAAAATTTATAGCACTGAAAATTGGTTTTCATCATTTTTTAGAAAAAAATAAAAAGGGAGATAAGTTTTCAAAATTCGTGACATTTCAAAAAATCATAATAAAATTTGTAATCAACACACATAAGAACTAATTACATCAATCTGTAGGGTAACTTAAGCTCTATACATTCAATTAGTCATACTATCTTAAGATTATTTATGATTAATATAATAAAGGTTAGAAATAGGTGGGGTAATAAAAAACTAAAAAATTTGTCATTTTCAAAAATTCACAAAAAAAGAACTGTTATGTATATATTCAACATTTATATATGAAAATGTAGGATATACATAGTTCTTAACTATAAAATAGTCGTTAGACCAATTACTTTTATATATACAGTACAGAGATGGATAAATCCATGCATGTAAAAAATCAATAAAAATACTTTTCATTTGGGAAAAATCCACAAATAAATATTATTTGAAAAGTTATATTAGTAACAATAGTAACCGTAACGTTAGATGCATACATTTCAATTATATTAAAATTATTTCATAAGTCATGGAAAGCTAACAAATAATTTACGCATTTTACCACTACAGGAGCTCACCTAAATAAGTGCAACTTTCGAAATTTAAGTAATTTTACTTTTAAGTTAATGTGAGCATATACCATTTGAATGAGTTATTAATGTACCATTTAATTGATCAGCAGGACCGGATTTAGACGTCATAAGGCCCTAAGCTATTTGGGATATAGAAATGTTCCCTTAGCCCTACTGGGCCATCGGGGCAGATGAAGTTTAGTATTCTTCTGTTTCTATAACCTCGACATATGAAGGGGTTAGTGTTAGCACAACGCCCAGCCGCCTTTAATTCCCCAACTTAAGTCAGGTACACATTTAAAGCCGGGTGGACTTGTGGGACGACTTTGCACCAGATAACATGTCGACAGTCGAGTATCTACACCACTCGGCCATCCATCATTTGGGATATGGGGCCCTTTATAATTCCAGAAATTAAATGGCAGTGTCAAATATTTAAATAAATATGACAATTGCTCACTCTAACAATTTTTGGGGGCCTCCTAAAAAAGTGGGGGTGCTAAGCTATAGCTTGTGTAGGTTATATATAAATCCTGCACTGTTGATCAGCATCATTCCCTTCTTTCTTTATTTCATCTTTCAATACCTCTCATAGTAATAAAGGTTTATTTCTGGAGCTTTTCAAAACACATCTGTTTTGTTTCAATTCATGCTTACTTAGAGATAATGTACTTTTTTGTTGATCATTTAGTGATTTTAACTCTAATTTCTTCTTGATATAGTACTACTATTTCATCAAGGACATTTTTTCCAATTATTGACCCTACCCAGGCCCGTAGACAGGTCAAAATAAGCGGGGAGGCACCAATACCCAGCAAGGGGGCACCTTTACTTTTTCTATATTTTTTCCTCTTTTTCTTCTTTTTTTAAGCGGGGGGGGCACTCCTCACATAGCCGGGGGGGGGGCACTGGGGGGGCACGGCCCTACAGTGCCCCCACCCCCGGCTACGGGGCTGATCCTACCATTAAAAGTTTTATTTGTTTTAAATGTTTTATTATGTTTTCATCTATTTCTCTTATTTGTTTATCAAGAGTTTGAATGTCTGTTGTTTACTTCATATATTTATAATAAATAAAAAATGAATGAAAAGTTCATTAGTTATTCTCTGTAGTTTTGAAAGAACAGACTCCTTCAGGGGACTGTGTATATTTCTCTTATTCACTCCAAAAGTTGCAAGGCATTAAAATATATAACCCACATTCAAAAATGGACCAAATAAGTTACATAATATACTGCTGATATGGTATTTAAACACATACAAGTTTTTTCTTTGTGTTACCTAACTTGATTACCAGTTCTTTTTTTTTTGGATTTGTGAGAACCATGTTTAATTAAAGCTAAAAGATGTTCAAACGTCAATAATACTCAAACTGAACTAGTATTAATAACAAGATAATTTATAATAATACAAACGCATGAGTGGATAAGAAATATTTTAATAAAAAAAAATACAGGCGTAACAGTTACATGAGTCCATGACTTGCCATTTTCCTCTTTCAAAACCAGAGTTGAAGAAGTAATGTATAACTAGTCTAGAAGACAAGGCAATAAAGGTATCCCTCCAACTAGCACAGAAACCTTCTATAAAGTATTGAGCTGTACACCATCTAATAAGGATAATTATGACATTTAAAAATGGTTCTGACTTAAATAATAGTGAATTTAAGCATGTACTAAACATACACAGTTATATTACAACAATAATTGAAAAAATATCCATTCAATAATAGTTATGTATATTTGGTCGGCCTACAATCTACTATATGTTTACATTGACAACCAATTATCGACCACGTGACCTGTTATATTTGTTTAAATTTGAGACAATAAAACTATCTCACAACGGTAAAAAATATATACTAGTCAAATTTGAATATGTTATCTCTTAGAAAATATTATTATCTCTCTAAAAAAATAGGCAGAAAAAAATAGAAGTGTCCGCAAACATGAGGGGTATCGTTCAATGTACAAAAGCATCGAAATGGCCTCGAGGTTTATCATAATAAAGTTATTATAACTACAACAATAAACATTTCCAAAGAAATATAAAGCTAAAAGAGTAAGGAACAAATAATGTAACTATTTATCTACAAGTTTTTATCGTTTTTACTTACCAACTAGGTGTTTAAGTCCCAATAAAGTTCAATTCATTGTGACTGGTGTAGCGTTGCTAACTTGATTGTCGGCCATTTTCACGGTCGTGCAAGAATGGGTGAAAAATGCGTGTTATATGCTATTTCTTAGCGCTCTGCGCTTTTGGGCCATGCTTACAAATTAAATTTTATTATCGTATTTTAAAAGAAAAATGGACGGGCTTTCTAATGATACTAAAGAAAAACCTACAAAATTAAAACATCACAAAATAATTTACTTTTTATTATGATTTTTTTATATTAAAAATATTGTTAAATATAATTTGATTAAATGTTTAGTATGGTTGTAAAGGGCATTTATTTTCGCACACATTGATGTATTTGACATTACTGTAGGACGAATGGCCCAGAAGCGCACGGGGATTGAAATTAGGATAGTCAAATTAGATCGCGCGTCGGCCGGTAAAAAGTGACTTCGGTGTTGGTTTTCATTTTAAAAATGTAACCTTTTGTTCTAAATCTACGTAATTAAAATTTACATATTATTGTAGGGCTTACAAAATAGTTTAAAATGATATAATTTTTTATGAGATTTGATCAGTTTTAAGTAGAGAAATCATTAAGTTAAAACTATCCAAATATTGACTACAATTTTGAGCCAGTTTGTGGTACCTAATAATAGCTGGCTAGCTGACTTTGGCCGTAACAAATACACACACACATACTTATATATGTATTTTGAATTATATTCTGGAGTCATTAACATTTGTTCTCATAGTAGAGCTATTGAGATTTGATCTTGTTCTAGAGTCATTGACATTTGACCTTGTTTTAGAGTCATTGACATTTGGTCTTGTCGAAAACTTCTTACTATCCGTGTGATTTGTAGTTTTTTTCATTTAAAGACACGATTTGTTTATCCTTCTTATTCAAATATTTGGTATTCTTACAATTTGTTTAAACCACCATTGTACCAACAATATGTTCTGAACCAATGTTGTTACTAGAATCTGTTTGAGTACCTTAGTTGTCTTTTTTGTTACTTGTCTGACTTTTTTGAATTACTTTCTCTTTTATACATGCAATTTCACATTCAATTGCATTTAATTTTTCTTCTACTACTGAGATAACTTCATTGTTTATTTTGTGCTCATTAGAATATATTAGCTCAGTCGTATGTAGTTTACTTTTCAAATCGCGTATGCCCGCCTGCATACCTCCAAATTTTGTTTCCACTCCATCAATTTTTTTAAATGATTAACTCCATGATAATGTTTAATCTGAAAAGTTTCTTCATTATATTCTTATATTGTGCATCAGTAGTTTCTCCATTATATTCTGATATTGTACATCAGTAGTTTCTCCATTATATTCTGATATTGTACATCAGTAGTTTCTCCATTATATTCTGATATTGTACATCAGTAGTTTCACCATCTACATTTTCTGTTTGTGTGCATTTCTGTATAGTTTCTATTGGAATTTCTCTTGTAATAAATTCTGCTAGTTTTCCATATTGCAACCCAATTTGTCGTCCTTTCAAACAAGTTACATCCCAAGAATCCAATTTATGTTAATCACATTCAAGTTCTCGAGCTCTTTTGTTTTTGTAAAAATATATGAATGTAAACACAGGTGAAAGGAATGTTATTGGTGGTCTGACTATACGTTCGGACAATGTTGTCTCTGGTCCATTGTAGTACTTGACCCAATTCTGGTAGTTAGGACTTGACCTCTGTTGTCCTGTCTTTCGCTGTTCAGTGTCTTCCACTGTCTGTTTTCTTGATCGTTGATGTAGAATTTGTTATTTCACTTAAAGAGTGTTAGTCAGTAACGACTCTTTTTATGCGCAAGAATGCGGCATAAACACATTTAAGAACGTGAGTGTAAATTGTAACGATGACTAGGCTTGTTACTACACAGCTGCCATCAGGCTGGTTGACACGCAGAGGGGACTTGTCACCACACAGCTGCCATCAGACTGGTTGACACGCAGAGAGGACTTGTCACTTCGTAGTTCAATGACTTGTTCATAAGTAGATATGTGGGCTTAAGTGTGTTTCACAACTCATGGCCACTATTTGGTATAAGATATGGTTATAGAACAGTTAGATGTGTGGGCTTACTAGTGCTTCACAGCTCTTGGCTACAGTAAATTACTTGATTAATAATTAGGCTACAAAAGCGATGACTGAATTAGTGGGCTTATTAGTGCATTACAGCTCTTGGCCACAATAAATTTTTTGCATAGATAAACTTAACTGGTATTAAAACAGGTTGACATCTGGTAGCATTTGTCTCCACTATACGTTTTCCATTTCCACCAAGTTAATAATACTTTATCCTAGTAGTTATTGTCTTTCTTATCCGCTGCCACCAAATAAATAATACTCTATGTCGTATCTCCTCAGAAGGCTAAACTACTCCTTCAAGTATAGTGAACTTATTATCCTCCAGTGTCCTCATTACTTAAAATATAATTAGATTGACATCACTAGTCCAACACAAATGTCCAGTAAAGAAAATGACAATATTCACCATTTCTTGAGTTATTTCTTTATTAAACACACATGTAGAGGATGGCGACGGTGGTTTCTTTTATTTATTCACTTTACAAATAAGACATAGTTTTATAAAAAAAACATCTACCTCCAATAACCGTCAGTGTCTCTTCTTATTTATTTGCTTCCGTATTTTATAACCCATTCATTTGGTGCGTTACCGTACTACAGGGAATTCCCTCTAACATATCTCTTTTCATGTTGACGAAAAACTCACAACATGCACTGACTACATTAAATATAAAAGAGTTATAACACACATATATATATATATATGTTAACTGTGCTTTTGTATACTTTTTTTTAGATTTTACTTGAGGATGGATGTTTATTCAAAGGTAGAAACTCTACGGCTGTGAGTAAACTAAAAAAGCTCTACAGATCTTGCATGAATTTTGAGGCTACAGAGGAAAGGGGCTCCCAGCCACTAAGAACGGTAAATGGTATACTACAGCCGTTATAATAACGACAAAAAGCAATAAATAATCTTGTTTTACAAAGTAAACACAATTTAAAAAAACAGTAAACTGCTTGTGTCTTATAAAGTCAGTATATAATTATTTTCGTTCGTTGTATAAGAAATGTGTGCCAAGTATATTTATTGGCCAATATAATGTTGTCTCTTTTATAATGAAAACAAACAAATACGTCATGCGATGCAGTAGATGTAATCCATTACTTCATAGTACAACATAAGAAACTTTTGAAAGACATTACACAAACGTTCAGAAAAATAAATGTATGTGCATTATCTTGAAAACTAAAATTCTGTTATCAATTTCAACCAGCTGATTGACGAATACGGACCCTGGACTGTGACGCCCACAAACACGTCATGGAGCAGACGAGATTGGACCCTACAAGAGGCATTACAACGAGCACACAATCTTACGGGAACAAGTTTCTGGTCCATTCGAATCGACCGTGACCAAAGAAATGGATCCAGAAATTTAATACATGTAAATAAAATAGAATAAAAACAAGAATATTTAAAGCAATCAAAATATTACTTGATGTTTAGAATAATCTACAATTTCGTTTTAAATTCTAAAAAAAAAACAAGAACTACAACATAATTATTACGATATGACTGCTTTTAATTGTATTGTTAAAACTTTAATTAAATATTAGTTTATAACTTTTCTTATTATCCTACAAGATTTACCAATCTGGACTATCGCTACCGAAGCATATCCTTGATTATTCAAGACCAGATGTGAGAGATCAGTTTATTCATATTTCCACCATTGTTGGTGATCATCTTGGCGGATGTGAAAAGAACGTGAAAAATACGATGTATCGAGTCTATAAATTGGAAAGAGCTCTGGCAAGGGTATGTTATACATAAAATAAAAGTAACAGAAACAATTCATGATGAATTTAAAGAATACATACAAGCAACTGAAACAAAACATGATGCATTTAAAGAATACATACAAGCAACTGAAACAAAACATGATGCATTTAAAGAATACATACAAGCAACTGAAACAAAACATGATGAATTTAAAGAATACATACAAACAGCATAAACAAAACATGATGCATTTAAAGAATACATACAAGCAACTGAAACAAAACATGATGAATTTAAAGAATACATACAAACAGCATAAACAAAACATGATGCATTTAAAGAATACATACAAGCAACTGAAACAAAACATGATGAATTTAAAGAATACATACAAGCAACTGAAACAAAACATGATGCATTTAAAGAATACATACAAGCAACTGAAACAAAACATGATGAATTTAAAGAATACATACAAGCAACTGAAACAAAACATGATGCATTTAAAGAATACATACAAGCAACTGAAACAAAACATGATGACTTTAAAGAATACATACAAGCAACTGAAACAAAACATGATGCATTTAAATAATAAATTAACTTTTGAACTTTTTTTAGTATTTTTCTTAACAGATGAATATGATGAATCAGAAGGTTCATTCGCAAATCGCAAAGTTTGATAAACTGGTCTTTTTGCGTTTAAAAAAGGCATACTTAGTTCCACATTATTTGTTAACTTATAGTGTCTTATAACAATCATATTGAAGTATAGGGAAACAGGGTTCATATTAAAGAAATACAATAATTTAGTTACTGTTTAGAAATGTACTGAAATAAAGCCATTTATTATTACAAAGTACGATTTAGCTACCTTGTCAATAAATCATGTTTATCTTGGATTATAATTTTCCAGTTGGCGGAATACACTGATACACAAGTTTTTATTTAAAAAAAAACTGAAGACATGCAAATATTTGTTTCTTACACAACTTTTTATTCTGCTTCCACAATTTTGTACCACGTTAAGATTTTTTTTTGCAGTTCAACGTTTTATAATATAAGGAAAAGTCAATAACCAGCAACAAAATATAAAAGCAGACTCACATTTATTAATTATCTATCACTCTGTGAATTGTCGTTTCGGTGATTTTTGTTAAATGAGCAGCACCAGGATTATGACGTTACAATGACAAACAATATTAGGATATTATATTCACATTCCATCGACCTTTATTATCGACCATCCATTGAACAAATGTCTTGATGGAACCTTTAACCCTGCTCTTCACTTTATTCGCCAAGATTTACAGAAAAGTAGTCAACGTTGGAGTCCAAAAAGTGAAACTTGACACTCAAGTGGCAACCCAAAAGCCAGAAATTAGGCTACCGTGTTCTTATCAAGACTTTTGTAGTTGTCTGACTTGAAATTGTTAACAGCATCCTTGATATCATTCCAGGTTTGAAGTGAATTGCGGCCAATTTAGATGGGAGCTCCTCCTCTTTCATTACTTCTCAGATATGCGGTCAAAGATACGTAAAGTCAACTTTGCTTCGCTTATATTTGGAAATGTGTCTATCAAATATAGAAATCAGTAGAGCCAGTATGGTCCATATTTTGGATACAAGCTTTCATTGACCCAAAGTTGTTATGGACTGGTGGAAGAAGAACTCGATGTATTTCAACCTAAGGCTGCAACTTGACACTTCCTGGGGTGAAATCATCTCTTTGCGGCCACACCTTCTTGACATATTCTTGCGCACGAACTTGTCTGTTAATCCTGGCATTTTAAGTTAAGATTTGTATTAGAGTAGCTTGTCGTGTGTACATTTCTCCAATGGCGTCATCTATTATATAAACGGTTTATAGTATTGTAAAGTAATATGTTGAAAATGTTTTGTATTAGTTTGTGAGTTGCGCAGCAGAATATCTGCTGTCAGAATATTATGTGTGGGTGTGAGAGCTATGTTGGGTCAGTTAGCGTGTTTGAATGGCATGGCGTGAGTTTGATCGTGAAAAGGGCGTGAAGATCAAAGTAGTGAATTTAGTGACCGGAGTGACCAGTATGACCAGTTGAGCATGGATGTATTTAGTTGAAGAGATCAGGCGGGCTAGGAGGGAAAGTGGATATAGAAAAACGTGGAGAATGGAGTTAAACGGACAATAAGGAGTTTGTCATCGTATTGATAACATTTTCGAGACCCCTCAAAAATTTGTCAGCCTCTACCTGTGGGTAGAGACCAACACTTTATGAATCAGGTTACTACAATTCTTTTGTTATTTCAGATATTTGATCGTGAATACCTTCATACAAACCCAACAAATTTATATAATTTGAAGACTCTGAGTGAATTCCAGGAGATGCTCGGAAATTGGGTAAACTAAAACATGTATATTATTTTTATTGCAAATATTTTTTTTCAGGAATACCTCTTAAACACCTAACAGTTGTCCTAACATTTTGGACAATACTATCTGTTCCCTGTATAGCCCAAATATGTTTTGTATGTTCTTTGTTTCTACATTGTTTAGGTTTTTAAACTGTGCAGTTTATTTATTTTTATTTAAAAAAAAAAAACACTCCAAAATATAAAAAAAAAAGAATTTAACCAAAAAAAAATTGTTAGTGTGTACTTACGTCAATAAGACAAGTATTAAAAAAGACACATTTTTTAGATATTCTTTTAATCTACATTCATTTCTAAAAAAAAAAAAATATTCAGTTTTCAATCAATTTCTTCAAAAATTAAATGTTTGTTGACTTTATTTTTTTTTTAAATATGCATTCCCCCCTCATTATTCATATAAAAATGGTATATTTAAATTTTTTCCCCCAATATTTCTTCTCAGTATATATTAAATATAACATTCTTTTCATAATTAAATAGCAGTTTAATTAAATCAATATTTTAATCATAATATTTAGCTATTTTATAAGAATTATCAATAAGTTAAAATCAATAAGACAAAGTAATAATAAAGTTTTGACTGCAAAAGAACAGAAATGGCAGTTAAAATGTTTGGCTTGCATAAAATACTATCAATTCTAAATAAAAAAAAACATTTTAATTTGAAAACAAGGCATTTAGAAATTACTTTTTTAAAAATAAATTTATTTACTAATTTTAATTTAAAGAATCCCTAACAAAATCTTCACATCATTCTTTTCCACACTTCTTGATACATGGACTTCTTCCTCCACACTTGTAGCTTTCAGATCTTTCTCTACATCAATGACCCAGCTAATATCACAAATTGTTGCTTGGTATCCTGAATGTGTAGAGGGAGAAATATAATAAAATTTTATTTAAATTAGCTTGTGATACTGTGACAAACAATTTGTATCTTTCATAAAAGCACAAACACATATCAGGCACTTCACATGGCCTTTATTCTTCTCAAAACTTTGTCATTCGAAATCTACATTTACCACGTTTATTTTATAAGTTGGTCATTGCATGTTTTAAAAAAGGGGGTGGCTTAGTCGCAAGTGGTACTGGAGCAATGTCTGAAATTTTACCCAGGTCTCTAATAAATTATTCAGATAAATGTAATTGTCCACAATTATTAGGTTTGTGTAACTCTAAGATTCATCTACATAAATATTTCCATATGGTTGAAACAATGTCATGCATTTCATTTTTATGTTCGTCTCTAGTGTTGTTACTTTACATAATTTATCATTGGGGTATTCATGTTCGGAATTTGAAACTTTTTTAAAACTCAGAATTGCTTTAAATCTGTTACAACACATAACTTCCGAGCCACAATCCATTATAAAGGGACATATTACTCCAAAATATGTCGTGGGTTTTTAACTATTCCTGTCCACATTATCATCCCTCAAAAGCATTAAAATTCCTCTTGTGTAATATCAAACCAATCCTTGTAAATACTTACTATTTGTGGTCCATGAATCTTTGCGCAATCATCTGTATACTGGCATATGTGAGTTTTTATATCCAGTGTGAAGTAAATTTTCAAGAATTCCATGGCATGTAATAACTTTTTGGCACTATCTCTTGTCCTAACCTCTTTTAACTGAATTCTTTGGACCTTTTCTGGCAGTAATGAATGACATGACTTTGGAATAATGTCTTTCTCACCATAGCCATTAACGTTGTGTCAAATACAAATAATGTAATTATAAATGATGTATGTTTCTTTTTTGACTATAAAATAATGTTTTAAATGTAATAATAAAATTTACAAACTATATACGAAACAAAGCAGCAGAGTACTGTACACTTAGTTTCAATAAAAAAAAATACATTTAGAAATATAATCAAAAATATGTTTGTATTAAGTCAAAAATGAGAGCCAAAAATGGTACTATTTATCAATAAGTCGTCGTTGTAAAATTACTGCCAACTTGTAACGACTTATGTTCAATACTCACGGCACTGTTGGTAGAGGACGTATATGACCAATACACTGTCGTTGTGTGAAGTCAATGTAAATATGAGATGAAATCTTCTAGATCCTATAAACCATTAATGGGACGGTTTTATTGAACCCTTCTTTCATCCCCACCATAGCTTTTAATGAAATGGCCATGGAACAACCACGGGTGATATATCGGGAACTTATACCAAGACACGAACAATTTCCTTGGTCCTCACCGGAGAACGAACAAGGTACCTTCAGGTCGGTAATCGAACGCTTTACCTCACGACTATCCGTCCCCACATACACTGTCATGTAGAGAACGCCTTTATTCAATGTTCACTACAATGTTGCGTTGTTGACAGACGACGCCTATGTTCCATGTAACAACACTGTCAGTAGAAGACGCCTATATTTAATATTCAATACAAATTAGGTTGAGGAAATTTTGACATATTAATTCATGCAGTTTATTTATTTGCAATAATACTGAGTGCTTTTTAATATTGTACAATTGGACAATAGCCAAAGGGAAGGTGGTTAGAATTTTTATATTATTGTGTACTAGCTGTACCCTGCAGAACCTTTACATAGAGTTATATCCCCTTAGGCTTTTTCGGTAGGCTAGGTTATTTTTGGTTTCGGATAGATCCATTTTTTTCATGATTTGTATTTTAAACTGGAATACTGTTATATTAATTCTTTACTTTCAATCTAACGCAGAGCCCAAATTGCGGGGGGGGGGGGGTCTTTTTTATTGGGCGGGGGGGGGGGGGGTCTGAAATCTTTAACACGGGGAGTGAGTTGGTTAAACGTTTGCTAATTGTTTTTACATAACAAAAAGTCAACGGTCCTTTACCTGACCTGAATGACCGTTGGTCAATGAATTCATATGATTCTGACTATTAGAAAATGTTTTGATTGGTTTAAAAGTTTACACAATTGCCTGTTTACCCTTTTAAAAAAGTTTTATTTCTGTAGTCTTTTTAATTGTTTTACACATTATTTACATCTGTTTACAGATTGACATTGAGGAATACATGAATGCGATCCTCGGCCCTGGAGTTATCACCGCTGATGAACAGATAATAGTGCAAACGCCAACCTACTTTAGACAGCTTGGTGCAATCATATCGCTAACCCAGAAAGAGTGGGTATAAACTCAAAACATTGTGTGCTTTTTTTTTTACTGACATCGCTATATTTGTGAATCCGGGATGTTCAAACAGTATGCCAAAAATAACAGATATATTCCGAGCCATTTTTATGGATACATGATATACGTAGCTACCTGGGGAATACATTGTTTTATATATGGGCTTGCTGGGGAATACAATGTTTTATAAATAGCTGGCTGGGGAATACATATGTATAGATAGTCTGACTTTGGTGATACATTATTTTATAGATAGGCTGGCTGGGGAATACATTGTTTTGGATAGGCAAACTTCGTGTCTACATGGGAAATATACATGTGTATGGATAGGTAAAACTTCGTGTCTACATGGGAAATATACATGTTTATGGATAGGTAAAACTGCATGTCTACATGGGAAATATACTGGTGTATGGATAGGCAAAGCACATGTTTGCGTGTGGAATACACTGGTTTGAGGCTTTAATACGGTGACTTACAAATTATTTTAAGGAGGGAGCGCTGCCCTCATGTTATAAGTTCTCTATATCCTCCATTTTAATTTGAATAGCAGTCTCCAAGCCAAAGTGTCACCATACTGCAAATTTGCCGCAATTTACAAGGTGTAATAGTT
This sequence comes from Bulinus truncatus, assembly GCA_021962125.1. Classification (NCBI taxonomy): domain Eukaryota; kingdom Metazoa; phylum Mollusca; class Gastropoda; family Planorbidae; genus Bulinus; species Bulinus truncatus. The sequence continues at coordinate 887,030 of JAGDYQ010000225.1, forward strand.
CGTATTTAAAAATCATATATCTATTTAAAACTTTTTAAATCACCTATAAATTTATTGGCATATTTGATATTCGAAAAAGTTAAATACTTTTTTTTTTTAATTTTCGAGAATCTCCAATCTTTAGATATACATTTTAGCTTTGGGTATTTCAATGTTTACATAACTATACTCCGATCTTTAGATATACATCTTAGCTTTGGGCATTTTAATGTTTACATAACTATACTCCAATCTTTAGATACACATTTTAGCTTTGGGTATTTCAATTTTTATGTTTACATAACTGTATATTTGAGAATAAGAGCGTTGTTCCTGTTAATAAAATAATCTAAATTTTGTGGCGACTTTATGAATGTTTACTGACAGTGTCTAGTTACATGGGTCCTGGCAATGATTACAGACAACGTATAGTGGTTACGAAAATGGAAATATTGAAATATTCTGATATCATATCAGGGATTTGGCCAACTATATAACATGGAATATGATACTCCCTACATTGAGGTATCTCTCGAGTAGTTTCTCCGATGCCGCCAACTATTTACAATCTGATGCTGTGATTAATATTCACGAATTTGAGGAAACTGTTATATGGGGAGGATTTGATGAAGTCTGTTTGGAAAGAGTTAAACAAATGATGCCCTTTGCCATCAGTGCCTTGTTTGTAGACAGACACTACTCTCAGGAAGTAAATACCAAGGTAACCATTAACACAATACACTTTGCACCTCTAGCTGTAGTTAAATAATAATATTAAGATACTTTTCAGAAATTCATTAATGTATGTCATGGGTAATTTTCTTTTAGTATATATTTTCTAGTGTATAGATATATATATATATATATATATATATATATATATATATATATATTATATCTTCTGTTCTGTGGAACGTCTGCTTCTGGGTAGGTTTGTATTAATTTGTAGTATTGTCAGTTTCTTCGGAATTTCTTGTATAATTGAATCTCAACAGATATGTGTGACACGTAACACACATATAAACAGTTATAAATCACTAAGTAGACAGTCGGTTGATATATATATATATATATATATATATATATATATATATATATATATATAAATATTTACTGCTATGAAATACACACATAATATAGCAGAATGAATGATGTGATACTAATAACTTCCTTCATTAATGAATCTCTGTCGTCGTCTGTCGTTTTAGCTTCTGCCTCAATCTACTTCCTACAGTTGCCAGTTAATGATTCTAATTTAAATGTCGAGGCCAAATATAATTATTAAAATGTATCATACTTCTGAAAAGTTTTTTTTTATGTTTGCTTGATCTCAGATTGTGGCTGCCATGGACGATATAGAGCATGCATTTATCAACAGTTTGGACCAGCTGTCTTGGATTGATGAAAACACAAAGAGAAACCTCCTGGAGAAAGCGAGATCTATAAATAACTTAGTGGGATATCCGGATTGGATTTCTGACCCAAGCAGACTGGATGCCGAATATGAAGATCTGGTGATAGAGGAAGGGGAATTTTTCAAAAACCTTCTTTACAGTACACAATTTGAGAAAGTCATTTCAAAAAGAAAATTAAGACAACCACCAGATAGGAATACGTAAGATTAAGCCAAGAAATTATTTAATATTAAAACTTTCAATAATAGTTTTATATAATAACATGTAATTATCTAATTCTGTCATTTTTTACCATTGGATCTATGAAGCTAGTGTAACTATTACATGAGTATTTTTTTAGAGCATTACACATCTCTTACACATCTCTTACACATCTCTTCTCATACAGTTGAGAAAAATGCTCAAACATTCGCCCCCCACCCCCCAATAATAAAATAAAACTAATTTAGCATTTTCCTCTTATATAGTGCAAACTTAATATGCATGTGAATATATCTCTATATATTAGAACCGCGTGTAAAAAAGAAAGTAAGAAAGTAAGAAGCCGAATTAAAATCTGTATCGTGTCAAACCAACTTGACTCTGCGCCCCAATATGGCATAACGAAATAGTCATTTTTTACTTATCAGTACACTTTTACAAAAGCATATTTTTTTTAAAAATATTGTAATTAAATATTTTACAAACTTTCAGATTAGTACCATTCTAGATAGTTAGTTCAGGCGGAATGTTTATTAGCCAGCCCACAAGAACAAACGACAAATGTGACATACCCCTCACTGACAATCTGGAAAAAAATGACAGAAGCCCTGTGCTAAACATACAAGTTTTTCATCTTTTTTTTTAGAGTTCATTATGAGCAAGCTGCGGATTTCAATAATGATCATGCATTTGGTCCCCAAATTATTTGTTCAGAGAGCGCCTTACTTACTTTTGCTTAGAGCTCTCAATGTACGTATCCTTGAGCCTCTAAATTTACTTTCTTACAGCTATGAGATAACCATTTTTCTAGTACCTCAAAATTACTTCGCCACTAGTCACCAAATACAGTACAATAAAACAGAATGCATTGAAATATTACACTTCACCATGGAAATATACGTAACATCATGTATTGTAATTATGCTTCAATAAAAATGCGTCTTTATTTGGGTGCAGCGGCTGTGCCGAGTAATCTATTTAAGACACCCCGATACTCAGACATTTTGCAGAACCCTGCTTACTTAACGTCGTTATAATTTATGTCTATCAAACTTAACTTAAAATTTCATTTCAATCACACTGCGTTTGATATAGAAAGAAAGGGTTGAGTATTTATATAACAAAATATTATTAAAAATTAAAAACATGAGCCGTAGCCTAAAGAATCATAATTTGTGCAGCTGGAGTTTATGAACAAAAAAAAACAAACAAAAAAAGGGAAATTAATGTTATTGAAATGTACAATACTACTAGAGCAAATTTAAAGATATATTTTACTTCTTATCCATATAATTTATATTTATATAATCGATTTGGGCTCTGTGTAAAATCGAAAGTAAAGAATTACTCCAACAGTATTCCAATTTAGAATGCAATCATGAAAAAACTGGATCAGCCCGAAAGCAAAATTAACCTAGTTTACCAATCAAGCCTAAGGGGATATAACTATATGCAAAGGTATTGCATCTAGTATAAAATATCCTACATGACTAAAATTTAAGTTTACCAAATAATAAATACTTTATATTATAATGTAACCATTGTTATTTCTAAAAGGGGTCCCCATCCTCCAATCATTGTTATTTAGGTGAAGTAACGAATAGACTTCCGCGTGTAACATCATGTGATCTATTTTAATGAATAAATCTAATTAAATCAGCTATCTGATTAAAACAGTCACTTTAATTTATTTAAAAAAAATGTCCATATTGTTCTTACATCAATTTACCTTTATATTTCAATGCTATGTATTTATTAGTTTTTTTATTTTCATTTATGTATATATCTATTGATAAGATATTCACCAATAAATTTGTATTCATACAGATTTTTAGGGAGCGACCGATATGCCTTTTTACCGATAGTCCGATACCGATATTTTCCCCCAGCATTTTTACCGATACCGATACCGATATTTTCTTTTTAGGGGCTGTTCATTATTTATGTCAACAAATTTTTGGCGATTTTTACCTCCCCCCCCTTGTCAACAACTTGTCAAACTTTCCGAGACCCTCCTATAAAATTACGTCAACATTTGATTACCCCCCCCCCTAAAAAGGTGGCTTCCAAAATGTTTATGTGGCAAAATTAAAATGACCCCCCTCCCCCTATTTTGTTGACGTAATTAATGGACAGCCCCTTAAGCAACAGCAATGCCAATTGCCAAACACGTGTTTCTCTCGTGCTAATACAGATAATGACGTATGTCAACCCATGCTAACCCCTTCCCTGTCATATTCCGTGACGCTTCGCCCACACAAAAGTCTTGTTCCCCCCCCCTCCCAACTTCCCATCCCAAAAAAAAATACGCACAGATGTTCACTAATTGTATCATTCAAGGTCATACATTAGAATTAAGAAATGCCAATCCTATTGTTTCAAGGTCGTATCTCTGATGTATACGTGACAATTTCTGTGTACGGGTTTTTTTTTTTCCTTTTTTTTAAAATCTTGTCTGATCTAGTTATAGAATTGGGTTATTTACTGATTTTCTTTTCTGCAACTCTGTTGTGAAAAAAAAAAACAATGTATCGGCAGCCAAAAAACGGCCGGTCCGACAGTTAACCCATAGTGCCAATATCGGTTCGACTATCGGTCATTCCCTACAACAATCGACCGATCCGATATTAACCGATAGTGCCAATATCGGTCCGATACCGATAGCGATCCGATTATCGGTCGCTCCCTACAGATTTTCAAAACTGACAATTTTTTTTTTAAAGATCGTAATGCTTGGAAAAGAATCGCGAAGCGATATCTGTCAGGACTCTTATTTTATATGATACCTGTTACCTAGTATCTTAGAGCCCATGAGATAAAAACCGCTTTATTCCTAAGCACTACCGTACAGATCATTGACAAAGAAGATACCGGCTGGTCCACTGTTTGGTCCGTCAGACTGGTGCACTTAAACAGCAAATTGTGCAATGTTTCCTAGACATAAATCATAACCCAGGCTATTTTTTGTTAGTAACCAAAAACCGCTTCCTCCAGATTCAGTTTGTGCATGCATAATAATGTTACCAACTTAAATTATTAATAGTATTATTGCTATATTTCAGTTATTTTAGTTATTAGGGAAATGTTAGTCTTAACAGCACTAAGCAGTCTTAGAATTTTTGGTAACTCGACTCATGCAAATTCAAAACAAAGTTTGAGTAACTTATTTATAGTTAACAGAAACTTGAACATTTACAAGTGTGATTATTGACTGGTATCATTTGGTGTAGCCAACTTATTGAAAAGGAGAAAGTTTGTTAAAAAAATATTGCACGTGAATAGGGCAGAAGAAACAAACGCTCAAAAATGACTTTCATAATAAAATAAAATGGAAAACTGAAAATAACTCATCTCCCCCACACCCAGACAAACATAAAATGTCTTGGAACTTAAATAATTAACTATTGTACCTCAGTTTTGAAATATTATCAAAAAATACCCCATTTCCTAAAAAGTTGATTTTTACAGAAAAGTTAGTCCATTACTCCATTCTCTACCAACAGGTTGGAGGTATACCCCCACGATGTAAATGCCTTTTATTCCGCAGCTTGGAACCAGCTGGGAGTAATGGCTGGTATGCTACAGGATCCGATCATATCAACACATTACCCGCTGTGAGTGAGATCATTTACTCATTTAGCTTTGTTATTGTTAATTTCTAGAAACTTTAATTAGATTTTGAACTTTCTGTGGTTGGGCTTGTACGACTTCGGATTGAAATTATCTGACCAACCTTTCTCGGTTGAATAAATTAATTAATTAGTCATGATTTTTAGAATCTTTAATTAGTTTAAATTGCGCTGATGAATTAAGAATGCTGTAATTTGATAAACATGCAGAATCTATTGGACAATACACTATTTTATTTATTTCAACTCAATCAGTATTTTTTAATAACGAAGATAGTTATCTTTTAGCAGTTAAAGGTTACGTGTACAAGTATTCTAACAGATTTATCATGTAAAATAAATTGGCAAATACAGCAACGCTGCATAGATGTCATATTTAGTGAATCTTTTGTTATACTTCATTTAAAGACTTACCAGAATTTGGCGTGTGAAGCCGAAGTGGGTATATTCCTTTTTTTTAAATAAAGATGAAAAAAAAAGAAAATCATTTGAGTTTTGTAAAATGCATTAAAAATATTTTATAAATATTTGTATGAATTATCAGAAGTGAAATTCATGAATTCGTAAAAATATTTTTTTATTTCTTTCGAAGTATAAAATAAAAAAGTAATTTATACATCTAGCTAATAAACTATCGTATATTATTATACTTATGTAAGATGTAAACTATTCAATTAATTGTTGATAAATTTTATTTTAAAAATGAAGCACTCATTGAAAATTAAGAAAAATGTTCAATATCAAATGATCTGTTATGCATGTGTCACCCAACACAATTTGCTTGTATTTGCGCCTAAAATCTTGCATCATTTTGCACGGTAATATTCTAAATGATGTGTGTGAAGAATATATACTAAATGTAGTTTTTTAAAGGTTGTATTATAAATGTTGTGTTTCAATTCTATATTTTAAATGTTGTGTTTTAAGGTTGTATTCTAAATGTTTCGCTTTAAGGCTGTATTCTAAACGTTGTGTTTTAAGGCCGTATTTCTAAGTTGAAAGTTCAAATAACTGAGACACCGTTGCAATATACAAACGAAGTATTCTGTTCGACAGTTTGACAGATTTCCAGAAAATATACTTGCTCTTAAATCATCACACGCAATTTCCGGGAAGTCAGCATCAATCCTGTTGAAAACAACAGGTGAAAGAGTTTCTCAACTCTGAATTACAATTCCAATAGTACCTAAAATCCGCGAGGACCAGTTGTTGGACCATTATGGTGTTTGATTAAAAGTGACTAAATTACGAAGTGGCAACTCATTCGCAACTGACATACTAGCAACTGAACAGGCGTATTCAATTTTACTTTTATTAACCCCAATCACGCCACTTTTGGGACCTGCATTACTTGCTGAATCATGCAACCGATAACCAATAACGTGTCTGTACTGATTGTGTTTTGGACGAAAAAAACTCAATCATACTTTTGACAACAGCTGCTTCGGTACCAGCAAAAGGCAAAATATGTCCAACATACTCTAATCCTGGCACTTGTATTAGTGCAATATGTTCTTCCAAAACTGTTGTACGATACTTCTTTGATTTCACATGCTCTGTTACAACATTTTTGTCTTTTCATTCATCAAAAAAATAATCCCTGCAGGTTATCCAGTGTTTTGGTAAGTTCACTTCTTATAATTTCTCTTCTCAGCTTGTGAATCTATTATACTTGTTTCAATTTGTTCTGTAACAAAGCCATCTTTTTCTAAATTTACTGTAGCTATTGCGGCACCTGCTCTGTCTGAAATTACATATCTGTCACAAGTCTGTGCAACATTTTGCAGCGTTATACGCATTTGTTTATTTTTTTTTGTTTGAGTGATAGAAGTTGATTGCGCTGGGCTAGTACTAGAGTGGGTGTAATCATCTTCATTATCTTCCACTGTACATTCAGATGCTGTCAAAGAAACATCTGACTCAAATTGTTTCTTTTAACTACATGCAGGCGATTGTTCACTTTTATAGCTCGTATGTCTGGCTCCTATGGCTTATATCCTTGAATTGCATTTTCCCCCTCTACTTTGATGTTATTACATCTACTTTACCAATGTACATCATTCTCAATGTTTTTTGGTCTACTAGAAAGTCTTTTTCTTCCAATGGAACTTTATGCTGCAGTTGGAATTGGCAAGGACACATCTTAGATTTACATTTGCAAGCGGTAATATCAAACAAATCGTTTTACTGCGATTAGCAAACTCTTTCATTTTATTTTTATAGCTGTTGTCATTCTACCGTTCTTTAAAATACTTATCATCTTTAATACTCGCCTGTGGGTGATGATCGGTATGGAAGCTTTTCCCAGACGGATTCTATTGCGGCAGCAACAATAGCTTACAATTCCGCAACAGTTGGTTCTCTTTCTGTCGCACATTTCAAGTCATGTTTCTTTAGCAAGTATTTTCATAATATCTTCATATGTTTAAATGAACCAAATACAGGACATTCAGCCTTTTGACCAGTAAATGAATTTTTGATTATGGAACTAAAAGGCATGGGTTCCTTAAGCTGTGGATCGGGATTTTTTGTTAAAAAATGTTAATTGTAAGTTTCGTAGAGGCTAGTAGCATTGTGAAATTATTAATAAATATATTATTTAGGATAATCATTTTATAATTAAAACTTAATTACTATAGATTCTGTCTTTTAAAAGACTCTTATAAATTGATTGATAACTACTGGGTATTTACCGTAGTTATAGCCGGGTTTTCCTTAATAAATTTTCTTAAAATTTCAAAAGTACATTTATTATCACTCATTAGACTGTTCCATTGTTTACAAAGATACAATAAAATGAAAGTTTGATACTTCCTGGTGACGGGTAC
>JAGDYQ010000225.1:895581-1133081 GCA_021962125.1 Bulinus truncatus
GACCCAAATTTGTTATGGACGGTGGAAGAAATGAACTCGATGTATTTCAATCCCAAGGCTGCAACTTGACACTTCCTGGGGTGAAATCATCTCTTTGCGATCACACCTTCTTGACACATTTGTGCAATAATGAACTTAATGCTCCGTTAATCCTGGCATTTTAAAGTTAAGATTTGTATTAGAGTAGCTTGTCGTGTTACATTTCTCCGATCGGCGTCATCTATTATATAAACGGTTAATGGTATTGTATTTTAATATGGTGAAAATGTTTTGTATTAGTTTGTGAGTTGCGCAGCAGAGAATATCATTGCTGTCAGAATATTAATATGTGGGTGTGAGAGCTATGTTGGGTCAGTTAGCGTTTTTGAATGGTGCATATGGCGAGTTTGATCGTGAAAAGGGTGGAAGATCAAAGTGGTGAATGTAGTAGACCGGAGTGACCAGTATGACCAGTTGAGCATGGATGTATTTAGTTGAAGAGATCAGGCGGGCTAGGAGGGAAGGTGATGTAGAAAAACGTGAAGAATGGAGTTAAGCGGACAATAAGGAGTTTGTCATCGTGTTGATAACATTTTCGAGACCCTCTTGAGGGCTCTGTCAGCCTCTACCTGTGGGTAGAGACCAACATTTATAAATCAGGTTACTGATATAATTTTTTGTTATTATTTCAGATATTTGATCGTGAATACCTTCATACAAACCCAACAAATTTATACAATTTGAAGACTCTAAGTCAATTCCAGGAGATGCTCGGAAATTAGGTAAACTAAAACATGTATATTATTTTTATTGCAAATATTTTTATTCAGGAATACCTCTAAAACACATAACAGTTGTCCTAACATTTTGGACAATACTATCTGTTCCTGTATATCTTCAAATATGTTTTGTATGTTCTTTGTTTCTACTTTGTTTAGGTTTTTAAACTGTGCGGTTTATTTATTTATTTTTTTGAGAAAAAACACTTCAAAATATAAAAAAGAATTTAACAAAAAAATGGTTAGTGTGTACTAACGTCAATAAGACAAGTATTAAAAAAGACACATTTTTAGATATTCTTTTAATCTGCATTCATTTCTAAAAGGAAATATTCAGTTTTCAATCAATTTCTTCGTGTGAATTAAATGTTTGGTGACTTTTATTTTTTCAACTATGCATTCCCCCATCATTATTCATAAAAAATTGTATATTTCAATTTTTTCCCCACAATATTTCATTTCCTCAGTATATATTAAATATACATTCTTTTCATAATTAGAATAGCAGTTTAATTAAATCAATATTTTAATCATAATATTTAGCTATTTCATTAGAATTATCAATAAAGTCAAAAAATCCAATAAGACAAAGTAATAATAAAGTTTTGACTGCAAAAGAAAAAAGATATAAAATGGCAGTTAAAATGTTTGGTTTACAAAAAGTACTAACAATTCTAAAAAGAAAAAAACATTTTAATTTGAAAACAAGGCATTTAGAAATTACTTTTTTAAAAAATAAGTTTATTAACTAATTTTAATTTAAAGAATCCCTAACAAAAAATCTTCACATCTTTCTTTTCCACACTTCTTGATACATGGACCTCTTCCTCCACACTTGTAGAGCTTTCAGATCATTTACTTACATCAATGACCCAGCTGCTTTCTTGATATCACATTGTTGCTTGGTATCCCGAATGTGTAGAGGGAGAAATAATAAATTTTATTTAAATTAGCTTTCTGTGATACTGTGACAAACAATTTGTATCTAGCGAAAGATAACAAACACATATCAGGCACTTCACATGGCCTTTATTCTTCTCATCAAACTTTGTCATTCTAACAACATAACTGTATCATTTACGCACGCTTATTTTATAAGTTTAGTCATTGCATAATTTTAAAAAGGGGGTGGCTATAGTCGCGAGTGGTACTGGAGCAATGTCTGAAATTTTACCCAGGTCTCTAATAAATTATTCAGATAATGTAATTGTCCATAATTATTAGGTCTGTGTAACTCTAAAGAATCATCATATAAATATTTTCTATATGGTTGAAACAATGTCATGCATTTCATTGTTATGTTAATCTCAGTATGTTGTTACTTTACATAATTTATCATTGGGGTATTCATGTTCGGAATTGGAAACTGTGTTAAAACTCAGAATTGCTTTCAATCTGTTACGACACATAATTTTACCGAGCCACAATCCATTATGAAGGAACATATTACTCAAAATATGTCAGTGGGTTTAACTATTCATGTCCACATTATCATCCCTCAAAAGCATTAAAATTCCTCTTGTGTAATATCAAACCAATCTTTGTAACACTTACTATTTGCTGGTCCATGAATCTTTGCGCAATCATCTGTATACTGGCATATGTGAGTTTTTATATCCAGTGTGAAGTAAATTTTCAAGAGTTCCATGGCATGTAATAACTTTTTGGCACTATCTCTTGTCCTAACCTCTTTTTAACTGAATTATTTGGACCTTTTTCTGGCAGTAATGAATGACCATATTTTGGAATAATGTTCGTTTTCACTCATAGCCATTAACGATTGTGTCAAATACAAATAATGTAATTATATAAATGATGTATGTATTTCTTTTTTACTATAAAATAATGTTTTAAATGTAATAATAAAATTTACAAACTATATACGAAACAAAAAGAAAAGTACTGTACACTTAGTTTCAATAAAAAAATACATTTAGAAATATAATCAAAAATATTTTTGTATTAAGTCAAAAATGAGAGCCGAAAAATGGTACTATTTATCAATATGTCGTCGTTGTAAAATTTACTGCCAACTTGTAACGACTTATGTTCAATACTCACGGCACTTGGTAGAGGACGTATATGACCAAAAAAACGTTCGTTGTGTGAAGTCCATGTCTAAGGATGAGATGAAATCTCCCTAGATCCCATAGAACCATTAATGGGACGGTTTATTGAACCCTTCTTTCATCCCCACCATAGCTTTTAGTGAAATGGCCATAGCGGAACAACCACGGGTGATATATCAGGAACGTAATACCAAACACGAAAATTTCCTTTAAGTCCTCACCGGAGAACGAACAAGGATACCTTCAGGTCGGTAATCGAACGCTATGCACTTCCTGAGGGGACCCTATGGAGGTCGTTGTCTATTGGATGTGATCACCTACTGAGATTCTGTCCAGCATTTATATTTGTCTACAGTCACGTGGCTACCTACAGGACTGCCTAACCTAACAAGAAAGTGAGCAAAAAAGCTCAGTTGTAAATTAGCATTACAACACCTTTATTCACATCCGCGTGTCCTAAAAAGGACAGTAGCGTTACTGTTTACTAAAAACAATATTATAGTACATACATCGTAAATTAGAATAGTCCACCTGGGGTGGGTAGTTCTCATAAGAACTCAGGTCTGTGGTGGTCGGTTAGTATAGGGTTCTGCCACACTAACAGCCTGGTTTCCCACCCCAGCTTGGAGCCTGAGATTCGACCCCTCTCTCCTCGACTGCCCGATGCTCACTCGAAGTCCACGGCAACTGCCCGGAAGTTGCAGCCACACAAATCCGCTCCCGCTCGAGAGCGACTTCTGCTGACCAATGGGCAGCGAGCCGGGTATAGCACGCCTCATCGTGCGTGATCTGCTGCTCCACCACTCGTGGGGACAGTTCCAACCTTCAAGATAAAGGGGGGGGATAAAAGGAAACACTCATCTCTCGCCCTTTCCTCTCTGAATGTAACAAGGCTATATCTCCCCCATGTAGACATTTCCCAGGTGGTGGTGAAATTAAAAGGGGTATAAACTCCTTGTGCCAGACGCACTGACCACACCTGGGAATACAAAAGCCTTTGTCTATCCTATATACAATATCTCCCCCCTCCTCGAGTGATACAATAGAGAAATGTTCTGGATTTCATTCCTTAAATCACAGAATGTGACAACTGTCATGTAGAGTAAACGCCTTTATTCAATGTTTAATACAATGTTGTTGGTGGTTGACAGACGGCGCCTATGTTCATGTAACGAACACTGTCAGTAGAAGACGAGCTACTATATTTAATATTCAATACAATTAGGTTGAGTGTGAAATTTTGACAAATTAATTCATGCAGTTCATTTATTTGCAATAATGTTGAGTGCTTTTTTAATATTGTACAATTGGACAATAGCTAAAGGGAAGGTGGTTAGAATTTTTATATTAAATTTTGTACTAGCTAAAACCTCAAAACCTTTTACATAGAGTTATATCCTTAGGCTTTTTCAGTAGGCTAGGTTATTTTTGGTTTCGGATAGATCCATTTTTTATCATGATTGTATTTTAAACTGGAATACTGTTATATTAATTCTTTACTTTCAATCTAACGCAGAGCCCAAATTACTTTTATTATTTTGTATTTTTTATTGGGCGGGGGGGATGGGTGGGGTCTGAAATCTTTAACACGGGGGAGTCGAGTTTGGTAAACGTTTGCTAATTGTTTTACATAACAAGAAAAAGTCAACGGTCGGTCCTTTACCTGACCTGAATGACCGTTGATCAATGAATTCATATGATTCTGACTATTAGAAAATGTTTTGATTGGTTTAAAAGTTTACACAATTGCCTGTTTACCCCTTTAAAAATGGTTTATTTCTGTAGTCTTTTTAATTGTTTTACACATTATTTACATCTGTTTACAGATTGACATTGAGGAATACATGAATGCGATCTTCGGCCCTGGAGTTATCACCGCTGATGAACAGATAATAGTGCAGACGCCAACCTACTTTAGACAGCTTGGTGCAATCATATCGCTAACCCAGAAAGAGTGGGTATAAACTCAAAACATTGTGTGCATTTTTTTTTTACTGACATCGCTATATTTGTGAATCCGGGATGTTCAAACAGTATGCCAAAAATAACAGCTATATTCCGAGCCATTTTTATGGATACGTGATATACGTAGCTTCCTGGGGAATACATTTTTTTATAGATGGGCTTGCTGGGGAATACATCATTTTATAAATAGCTGGCTGGGGAATACATATGTATAGATTACTATAGATAGTCTGACTTGGGGATACATTATTTTATAGATAGGCTGGCTGGGGAATACATTGTTTTGGATAGGTAAACTTCGTGTCTACATGGGAAATATACATGTTTATGGATAGGTAAAACTTCGTGTCTACATGGGAAATATACTGGTGTATGGATAGGCAAAGCACATAATTGCGTGTGGAATACACTGGTTTGAGGCTTCAATACGGTGACTTACATATATTTTAAGGAGGGAGCGCTGCCCTTATGTTATACGTTCTCTATATCCTCCATTTTAATTTGAAAAGCCAAATAGTCACCATACTGCAAATGTGCCGCAAATTACAAGGTGTAATAGTTCGTATTTAAAAATCATATATCTATTTAAAACTTTTTAAATCACCTATAAATTTATTGGCATATTTGATGTTCGAAAAAGTTAAATACATTTTTTTTTAATTTTGGGCATTTCAATGTTTATATAACTATACTCCAATCTTTAGATACACATTTTAGCTTTAGATATTTCAATGTTTACATAACTATACTCCAATCTTTAGATACACATTCTAGCTTTGGATATTTCAATGTTTACATAGCTATACTCCAATCTTTAGATATACATTTTAGCTTTGGGTATTTCAATGTTTACATAACTATACTTTAATCTTTAGATACACATTATAGCTTTGGGCATTTCAATGTTTACATAACTATACTCCAATCTTTAGATACACATTTTAGCTTTGGATATTTCAATGTTTACATAACTATACTCCAATCTTTAGATACACATTTTAGCTTTAGATATTTCAATGTTTACATAACTATACTCCAATCTTTAGATACACATTTTAGATTTAGATATTTCAACGTTTACATAACTATACTCCAATCTTTAGATACACATTTTAGCTTTGGATATTTCAATGTTTACATAACTATATATCTGAGAATAAGAGCGTTGTTCTTGTTAATAAATGATTTAAATTTTGTGGCGACTTTATTAATGTTTACTGAGAGTGTCTAGTTATTTGGGTCCTGTCAATGTTCACAGACAACGTATAGTGGTTACGATAATGGCAATATTGAAATATTATGATATTATCTCAGGGATTTGGCCAACTATATAACATGGAATATGATACTCCCCACATTGAGGTATCTCTCCAGTAGTTTCTCCGATGCCGCCAACTATTTACAATCTGATGCTGTGATTAATATTCACGAATTTGAGGAAATTGTTATGTGGGGAGGATTGGATGAAGTCTGTTTGGAAAGAGTTAAACAAATGATGCCCTTTGCCATCAGTGCCCTGTTTGTAGACAGACACTACTCTCAGGAAGTAAATACCAAGGTAACCATTAACACAATACACTATGCACCTCTAGTAGTTATAGTTAAGTAATAACATTAAGATACTTTTTCAGAAATTCATTAATGTATGTCATGGGTAATTTAATTTTCTTTTAGTATATATTTTCTGGTGTATAGTTGTATATATATATATATATATATATATATATATATATATTATATCTTCTGTTCTGTGAAACTTCTGCTTCTGGGAAGGTTTGTATTAATTTGTATTATTGTCAGTCTCTTCGGAATTTCTTGTATAGTTATATCTCAACAGATATATGTGACACGTAACACATATATAAACAGTTATAAATCCCTAAGTAGACAGTCGGTTGATATATATATATATATATATATATATATATATATATATATATATATATATATATATGGATATTTACTGCTATGAAATACACACATAATATAGCATAATGAATGATGTGATACTAATAACTTTCTACCCTAATGAATCTCTGTCGTCGTCTGTCGTTTTATCTTCTGCCTCAATCTACTTCCTACAGTTGCCAGTTAATTATTCTAATTTAAATGTCGAGGCCAAATATAATTATTACAATGTATCATACTTCTGAAAAGTTCTTTTTTTATGTTTGCTTGATATCAGATTGTGGCTGCCATGGACGATATAGAGCATGCATTTATCAACAGTTTGGACCAGCTGTCCTGGATGGATGAAAACACAAAGAGAAACCTCCTGGAGAAAGCGAGATCTATAAATAACTTAGTGGGATATCCGGATTGGATTTCTGAGCCAAGCAGACTGGATGCCGAATATGAAGATCTGGTGATAGAGGAAGGGGAATTTTTCAAAAACCTTCTTTACAGTACACAATTTGAGAAAGTCATTTCAAAAAGAAAATTAAGACAACCACCAGATAGGAATACGTAAGATTAAGCCAAGAAATTATTAATATTAAAACTTTCAATAATAGTTTTACATAATAACATGTAATTATCTAATTTTGTCATTTTTTATCATTGGATCTATGAGGCTAGTGTAACTATTACATGAGTATTTTTTAGAGCATTACACATCTCTTACACATCTCTTCTCATACAGTTGAGAAAAATGCTCAAACATTCGCCCCCCCCCCACCCAATAATAAAATAAAACTAATTTAGCATTTTCCTCTTATATAGTGCAAAATTAATATGCATGTGAATATATATCTATATATTAGAACCGCGTGTAAAAAAAGAAAGTAAGAAAGTAAGAAGCCGAATTAAAAGCTGTATCGTGTCAAACCAACTTTAATCTGTGCCCCAATATGACATAATGAAATAATCATTGTTTACTTATCAGTACACTTTTACAAACACGTATATTTTTTTAAATATTGTAATTAAATATTTTACAAACTTTCAGATTAGTACCATTCTAGATAGTTAGTTCAGGCGGAATGTTTATTAGTCAGCCCACAAGAACAAACGACAAATGTGAGATACCCCTCAATGACAATCTGGAAAAAAATGTCAGAAGCCCTGTGCTAAACATACAAGTTTTTCATCTTTTTTTTTAGAGTTCATTATGAGCAAGCTGCGGATTTCAATAATGATCATGCATATGGTCCCCAAATTATTTTTTCAGATAGCGCCTTACTTACTTTTGCTTAGAGCTCTCAATGTACGTATCCTTGAGCCTCTAATTTACTTTCTTACAGCTATGAGATAACCAATTTATAGTACCTCAAAATTACTTCGCCACTAGTCACCAAACACAGTACAATAAAACAGAATGCATTGAAATATTACAATTCACCATGGAAATATACTTAACATTATGTATTGTAATTATGCTTCAATAACAATGCGTCTTTATTTGGGTGCAGCGGCTGTGCCGAGTAATCTATTTAAGACACCCCGATACTCAAACATTTTGCAGGACCCTGCTTACTTAACGTCGTTATAATTTATGTCTATCAATCGTAACTTAAAATTTCATTTCAATCACACTGCTTTTGATATATAAAGAAAGGGTTGAGTATTTTTATAACAAAATATTACTAAAAATTTAAAACATGAGCCGTAGCCTAAAGAAACATAATTTGTGCAGCTGGAGTTTATGAACAAAAAAAAAACAACAAAAAAAGCGAAATTAATGTTATTGAAATGTACAATACTACTAGAACAAATTTAAAGATAGATTTTACTTTTTATCCATATAATTTATATTTATATCATCGATTTGGGTTCTGTGTAAAATCGAAAGTAAAGAATTACTCCAACAGTATTCCAATTTAGAATGCAATCATGAAAAAATCGGATCAGCCCGAAATCAAAATTAACCTAGTTTACCAATCAAGACTAAGGGGATATAACTATATGCAAAGGTATTGTAGGGTACATCTAGTATAAAATATCCTACATGAGTAAAATTTAAGTTTACCAAATAATAAAGACTTTATATTATAATGTAACCATTGCTATTCCTAAAAGGATCCCTATCCTCCAATCATTGATATTCCTAAAAGGATCCATATCCTCCAATCATCGCTATTTAGGTGAAATAACGAATAGACTTCCGCGTGTAACATCATGTAATCTATTTTAATGAATAAATCTAATTGGATCATCTATCTGATTAAAACAGTCACTTTAATTTATTTTAAAAAATGTTCATATTGTTCTTACATCAATTTACTTTTATATTTCAATGCTATGTATTTATTTATTTATTTTTATTTAATGTATGTATATATCTATTGATAAGATATTCACCAATTAATTTGTATTCATACAGATTTTCAAGACTGACATTTTTTTTAAAGATCATAATGCTTAAAAAAGAATCGCGAAGCGCTATCTGTTAGGAATCTTAGTTTATATGATACCTGTTACCTAGTATCTTAGAGCCCATGAGATAAAAGCCGCTGTATTCCTAAGCACTACCGTACAGATTATTGACAAAGAAGATACCGGCTGGTCCACTGTTTGGTCCACCAGACTGGTGCACTTAAACAGCAAATTGTGCAATGTTTCCTTGACATAAACCATAACCCTGGCTATTTTTGTTAGTAACCAAAAACCACTTCCGCCAGATTCAGTTTGTGCATGCATAATAATGTTACCAAATTAGATTATTAAAAGTATTATTGCTATATTTCAGTTATTTTAGTTATTTAGGGAAATGTTAGTCTTAACAGCACTAAGCAGTCTTATAATTTTTGGTAACTCGACTCATGCACATTCAAAACAAAGTTTGAGTAACTTATTTATAGGTAACAGAAACTTGAACATTTACGAGTGTGATTATTGACTGGTATCATTTGGTGTAGCCAACTTATGGAAAAGGAGACCGTTTTTAACAAAATATTGCACGTGATTAGGGCAGAAGAAACTAACGCTCAAAAATGACTTTCAAAATAAAATAAAATGGAAAACTGAAAGTAACTCATCTCCCCACACCCAGACAACCATAAGATGTCTTGGAACTTAAATAATTAACTACTGTACCTCAGTTTTGAAATATTATCAAAAAATTGCAAATGGAGGCTATATATATATATATATATACCCCACCTCCTAAAAAGTTGATTCCTACAGAAAAGTTAGTCGATTATTCCATTCTCTACCAACAGCTTGAAGGTATACCCCCACGATGTAAATGCCTTTTATTCCGCGGCTTGGAACCAGCTGGGAGTAATGGCTGGTATGCTACAGAAACCGATCATATCAACACATTACCCGCTGTGAGTGAGATCATTTACTCATTTAGCTTTGTTATTGTTAATTTCTAGAAACTTTAATTAAATTTGGAACCTTCTGTGGTTGGGCTTGTACGACTTCGGATTGAAATTATCTGACCAACTTTTCTCGGTTGAATAAATTAATTAATTAGTGATGATTTTTAGAATCTTTAATTATTTTAAATTGTGCTAATGAATTAAAAATGCTGTAATTTGATAAACATGCAGAATCTATTGGACAATACACTATTTTATTTATTTCAACTCAATCAGTATTTTTAAATAACGAAGATAGTTATCTTTTAGCAGTTAATGGTTACGTGTACAAGTTTTCTAACAGATCTATCATGTGAAATACATTGGCAAATACTGCAACGCTGCATAAATGTGATATTTAGTGAATCTTTTGTTATACTTCATTTAAAGACTTACCAGAATTTGGCGTGTGAAGCCGAAGTGGGTATATTCTTTTTTTTAATAAAGATGAAAAAAAAAGAAAATCATTTGAGTTTTGTAAAATGCATTAAAAATATATTATCAATATGTGTATGAATTATCAGAAGTGAAATTGATGAATTCGTATAAATTTTTTTTATTTCTTTCGAAGTATAAAATAAAAAAAAGTAATTTATACATCTAGCTTATAAACTATCTTATATTATAATTATGTAAGATGTAAACTATTCAATTAATTGTTGATACATTTCATTATAAAAATAAAGCACTCATTGAAAATTAAGAAAAATGTTCAATATCGAATGATCTGTTATACATGTGTCACTCATTACGATTTGCTTGTATTTGCGCCCAAAATCATGCATCATTTTGCACGGCAATATTCTAAATGTTGTGTGTGAAGGCTATGTACTAAATGTTGTTTTTTAAAGGTTGTATTATAAATGTTGTGTTTCAATTCTATATTTTAAATCTTGTGTTATAAAGCTGTATTCTAAATGTTGTGTTTTAAGGCTGCATTCTAAATGTTTTGCTTTAAGGCTGTATTCTAAATGTTGTGTTTTAAGGCCGTAATTCTAAGTTAAAAGTTCAAATAACTGAGACATCGTTGCAATATACAAACGAAGTATTCTGTTCGACAGTTTGACAGATTTCCAGAAAATATACTTGCTCTTAAATCATCACACGCAATTTCCGGGAAGTCAGCATCAATCCTGTTGAAAACAACAGGTGAAAGAAACTGACATACTAGCAATTGAACATGCTTATTCAATTTTACTTTTATAAGCCGTATAACGCCACGTTTGGGACCTGCATTACTTGCTGAATCATGCAACAGATAACCAATAACGTTTCTGTACTGATTGTGTTTTGGACGAAAATAACTCAATCATACTTTTGACAACAGCTGCTTCGGTACCAGAAAAAGGTAAAATATGTCCAACATACTCTAATCCTGGCTCTTGTATTAGTGCAATATGTTCTTCCAAAACTGTTGTACGATAATTATTTGATTTCACATGCTCTGTTACTGCAGGTTATTCAGTGTTTTGATAAGTTCACTTCTTATAATTTCTCTTCTGAGCTTGTGAATCTATTATACTTGTTGCAATTTGTTCTGTAACAAAGCCATCATATTCTAAATTTACTGTAGTTATTGCGGCCCCTGCTCTGTCTGAAATTACATATGTGTCACAAGTCTGCAACATTTTGCCGCGTTATACGCATTTGTTTTTTTTTTTGTTTGTTTGGGTGATTGAAGTTGATTGCGCTGGGCTAGTACTAGAGTGGGTATAATCATCTTCTTTATCTTCCACTGTACATTCAGATGCTGTCAAAGAAACATCTGACTCAAATTGTTTCTTTGAACTACATGCAGGCGATTTTTCACTTTTATAGCTCGTATGTCTGGAACCTATGGCTTATATCCTTGAATGGCATTGTTCCCCTCTACCTTGATGTTTTTACATCTACTTTACCAATGTACATCATTCTTAATGTTTTTTGGTCTACTAGAAAGTCTTTTTCTTCCAATAGAACTTTATGCTGCAGTTGGAATTAGCAAGGACCCATCTTAGATTTACATTTGCAAGCGGCAATATCAAACAAATCGTTTTACTGCGATTTGCAAACTCTTTCAGTTTTTTTCTATAGCTGTTGTCATTCTACCGTTCTTTAAATTTTTTCAACAACCTTCTGTAAGAATCATGGTAAGTACTTATCATCTTTAATACTCGCGTGTGGTTGATGATCGGTATGGAAGCTTTTCCCAGATGGATTCTATTGCGGCAGCAACAATAGCTTACAATTCCGCAACAGTTGGTTATCTTTCTGGCGCACATTTCAAGTCATGTTTCTTTAGCAAGTATTTTCATAATATCGTCATATGTTGGGATGAACCAAATACAGGGCATTCAGCCTTTTGACCAGTAAATGAAGTTTTGGTGATGGAACTAAAAGACATGGGTTCCTTTAGCTGTGAATCGGGAATTTTTGTTAAAAAATGTTAATTGTAAGTTTCGTAGAAGCTAGTAGCATTGTGAAATAATTAATAAATATATTATTTAGGATAATCATTTTATAATTAAAACTTACCATCGATTCTGTCTTTTAAAAGATTCTTATAAATTGATTGATAACTACTGCGTACTTACCGTAGTTACAGCCAAGTTTTCCATAATAAATGTTGTTAAAATTTCCAAAGTACATTTATTATCACTCATTAGAATGCTTCATTGTTTCCAAAGATACAATACAATGAAAGTTTGATACTTCCTGGTGACGGGTACAAAAGTTAGATGTTGACTGTTGTTTCTCCAGGATTATAATTCAATAATTGAATAAAGAAGGGGTAGAAATTGACGTATATAGAATAGAGTTGTCTTCTAAAGTTTGACACTTCTTTAAAAGGTGAAGAGTGGAAGTCTTAGATGTGCTAACATGTGTTGACGAAATTAATAGACGAGCCCTTAATTGATAACACTAGGGGTAAACCACTGAAAAATAAAATGTCAGTCTGACTATATCTGTCACGCTGATTACAGTGGTGTAATCGGATTTTTTTCTAGCACATCAGGTTATTGAGTTATATGAATTTTAAATTTTTGGTAAAATGGTATGTTGTAGCTGGCTGTTATAATCCTATTAACAAAGTGCTTATCTTACCGTGCAGAATGGGAAAGCCGTCGCTTTAAATAAACGACGTCCGTGAAATGACGTCATTTCCCAATGGTACAATTTATCTATCATTAAAATAAATGATTCTGCACTTGGGATATCCTCTTTGATGTCATTTCGAGGAAGACGGCTGCGCATGTGGCAGAATGGAAACGCCGTCGCTATAAATAAAAAAAAAATAATACTGTACTTGTAATTCCGTGTTAATAGGTCCTATCAAAGAAGACAGTAAGACAAAATGTGCGCATAATGCATTTGCAACGGATCAATTACGAACGAAATGCTGAAATGTATTTGCCTATTAATTCTAATATTAAACATTTTATTGAGATAAAACCTTTAGTTGCGAATGCAACGGGCAACTACTAGTTGCTTAATAATTTTGTACATTTGTCGTGCTGTGTGCTTTACCTTTAAATGTTATGTTTTTTTAATTTATTTTAAACTAATTGTATATTAATTTAAAAAAAGATATGAAGAAAAAATATATTTGCTGCAGTTTTTGTAATGTTAGGCTCACCCAGTGGCAAAAGGAAGTTTGCATTACCAATGGCGAGATCCAAGAGATCATCATTCGGACTTCTACTTTTGCATGACAAATACTGCTGGATATTCCAAAAAAAAATCTACCATTCATTATCGATTTTTTTTTTTCAAACTGTTTTGAAACATGTTCCACACGATGAACAAAATCCAGTTCCTTATCCTCCAGTAAGACTTTATAGCGAAAACAAAGATGATCTAGACTAAGGAGAGTGATTTATGTGAACATCGAACTAATGAAAATAAACCTCATCATATTGGTCAAGCTGAATTAAATGATTTACTGAGGGATCTGGGGTTAACGAAGAAGAAGACAGAACTGCTTGTATCTAGTTTACAACAATGAAATTTGTTACAAATTTGTCACATTTTCGTGAAAGGCATGACAGCTTGCTAAATTTTATGACAATAATGACAGAATGTGTTATTGTAACGACATTAACGGTTTAATAAAAGAACTGGAGTGAGAGTATGTTCCAGGAGACTGGCGTCTGTTTATAGACTCAAGTAAAGTTAGTCTTAAAGCTGTTCTCCTACACAATGGGAATGTGATGCCATCTATTCCATTAGCACACGCAGTCGGATTACATGATAACAGTGATTCTATGAAGTAGCCTCGCAACATTATCAAGTGCATAGATCATAACTGGGACCTCTGTTGGGAATCTAAATTAGTTTCTTTTCTTCCTGAATTGCGGCTGGGATACACAAGGTACATTTGCTTTCTGTGAAACAGCCGTGATGACGTAAATCATTACACAGTTGAAGTCTGGCCAGTAAGAACTGATCATGTACCTGGCAGATACAATGCACAACATGAGTCTCTTGTTGATCTACCAAAATACTGCTTCCCCCTCTTGACTTAAAGGTTGGAATGTTCAATATGTTTGTGAAGGCTCTGGACAATGATTCATTTGGCATTGCGTATCTTGAAAATAATTCTAAGACCACTCTTACACCATAAAAGATACGTGCGGACGTGTTCACCGGATCTCAAACTCGTGAAGTGTTTCGTGATCCCACCTTTAAGACACAGTTGCAGCCTGCTCAGTTAGCAGCATGAGATGCATCTGTGGCTGTGGTTACTAGCATTTTGGGAAACCACAGGTCTGAGAACTATGCATAGTTGGCTGACAGACAACTAACAACCTACAATGATATGGGATGCAGAACGTCCTTTAAAAGTCACTTTCTGCACTCCCATCTCAGTTTCTTCTCACCTAATCTAGATGCTGTCAGCGATGAACAGAGTGAATGTTTTCACAA
Source organism: Bulinus truncatus (assembly GCA_021962125.1). Lineage (NCBI taxonomy): Eukaryota > Metazoa > Mollusca > Gastropoda > Planorbidae > Bulinus > Bulinus truncatus. The sequence continues at coordinate 910,582 of JAGDYQ010000225.1, forward strand.
AAAAATAGCAACGATGGAAAACAGATATCCAGGGAGGTATGACAGCAGCATAGTTGGCGATTTCTGATGGTTTTTACAGCCAGAGTGTGACACTGATTACAAAAGAAAAGCGATAACGTCTAATTATTTCTGAATTCAAAAGGCATCGTATTAAGATTGCCTGAGGCTATTAGTACATATGATACTGTATAGTTGCTTCTTCTGTTCTATTTTCATGTAAATTGTAGTTATTGTTTTGAAATGTAGAAGCATTGACATTATATTTCTAATGACCATAAATCGTTAAAAAGATAGATCAACGTGTTAATCTAACTTTCTAACATGACGTGATACACAATTTTCAATGACTTATTTGGAACCAGCAGGTCAGGATGTTCGTAGTACATTTAATAGATCCTAGGTAGCAAAATGTATGTGCTGGTTTTCCCAGATGTTCGCAGTGTGGTCAACGTCGTCTTTGAATTCTTCGTCTGCATCTTCGGCTGAGACTGTCTCTTAAAGCCTGGGTGTTAGATTGATTTGCTGTGTTCAACATCTTGAGATCTGTAGCATAGAAGCCTTGGATGTTAGTCAGCTTCCGATCAGTCCCACCCTGAAGGCTACTGGGGCACCTTAAAGAAACAGATCCATTGTTTCTCCATTTCCCTCAGGTGTCTCGCAGGTTTGGGCCTCAACCTCCAGAATGCGCCACAGGACAGTGCCCAGTACGGAACTGGAGCAGATGCTCTGCTCGACACGCCTGCTTCCACCACGGTCAGTTTTGGACGCTCTAGAAACTTTCGGACGTAGATCTGTTCACCCAAGAAACAGTCTTAGAATCCATTCTCCTGATTGGACCAGAGGCAGATCATGGAACGTGTTGCTGAATCAGCTCTTTCTTGCACCACGGGCAGCACTTGGGAATCTGGTCGACCGGACTGTTGCCTTCAGCAATGCCGTCTGCCACTTCATTTCCGCTATCGTCCCAGCGCCTCGGGAACCCATTGAAGGGTCATAACGATGCTGGAATAAATTCTGTATTGCCATCAGCATATTTCCAAAGAGGTATTCTCCTGTCCCTTTTACAGCCGGAGAATTGAGAGCGTCATGAGGATGACATGTCTGCAGTGGCAGAGCACCCCACCGATTACTCACCTACGTGGTCCACTGCCTCATAAGGCTGTCATCTCTGCCTCGTAACAAAATTGTCCACATAGACCATGTGCATGGTCTTTATGAAAGAACGAGGCGCTTGTCCGGCCGTCTCTACGATACAGAGTATCAGTATAGCCAGTATAGTTCCTCGAATAGGTTCCATCATCTCCAAGGCCACATCCAGATACCTCGGCGATCCTTTGCGTTCCCAGCATTGGCCCTGACCAGGGTCGTGTACTCCTGTAGAAAGCCTCGCTGGAGTGGATTCCTTAGAGCGTCTTTGAAGAGCGAAGCGGTCAGTGGCAGCTTGATCTCGGAGGCAGTCTTACGCGCGGGTGCACAAAGATCGCATCGAGAGCTGCTTCCTTTCACCAGCCATCGACCATCTCCCTTAGACAGCAGAGGTTCCTCCTGCTTAAACCGCTCATAGCACGGCCTGCTCTCGGATACCCAGAGGTGGAACATTGCCATGATTTCCACCGCTGCTGTGGTACCAAGCTCCGAAGGTATTTTGCAGACGGAGAGCCTGGTTTTGTACAACATCCAGGGCCTCTAAAGAGGACTTAGACCCTAGACCTGCACAACGGCAAAATCTATCTGAGACCTTACTGCACCCACAGTGACCTGAGGACATCTGTCGGAGCTTCCCCAGACGTGCTCTGCCAACTTCTTGACAATATTCAGTCGACGAAAGCGGGCAACCTCCGAAAGATGTGCAGAGCAAGCTTTCTGTCAAGTGTAACTCCCAGGTACTTGGGCTTATTCCAGAGCAAGAACCTCACCCTCTACCTGTCTAAATGGTTCCTTAAGGATACTCGTGCCCACAGTAAAATAGCGAGTAGACGGTCTTCGAGACGTTAATCTCTAGCCCCACATCCTAGAACAGCCGACCGTAGTCAGGTCTTTCTGGAGTGTTTCCAAGACTGAGGCACTCTTTCCGGTCTTCCAGATCGCTAAATCGAATCAGTATTGTTATAGGCTTTTACAACCAGAAACTCAGGCAGGTCATTGATGAAAGCTAAGAACTGAAGGCCGAGCCTGTGAGACCCTGTCTGAGGTCCACCGACACGCTAATCCCGCGTGTCGTGATAGTACGATTATTGAGGACTGGTAACCAAATGTACATCTCAGCGGTTACACCCAACCGCTGGCTTCAACATAGTCCTGACGTTGACTCGATCGTAAGCCTGCTCGAGATCTAGGAAAATCCACGCCGACTCAGCTTTCTAAGCTGTCGGCTATTGACGAGATCCATCGCACTCTTACCCCGCCGAAAGCCTCCTTGCTTTGGGGAATTTGTTTTTCCTAAGAACCACATCAACCTGGTTGACCATGCGTTCAGCTACTTTCCCAACACATGAAGTGAGGGAGTAGGACGGTAGCTTTCTGGCAGTCTTTTTTCCTTTTTTAAGTACCGGCACTATGACAGCCTCCGAGTTCTCCAGTCAACCACGTGATTGACAAACTGGAGAAGCTTTGCTTGTCCCGCTGCCCCGAGGTGTGATCATCTCATTGATCAAGTCACTGCCTGGGGACTCATGACACTTCCTGATTCAGTTCATTGGCAGAGAAATGGGCTCATTCGTCTTCAAATCAGCCTTCTTCTCTTTGACTCGTCGGACTTTCTCCAGTGCCTTTGGACAGCCTTCTTACCTGACTTGTTCCCAGCACTTCGGCCCTTGCTATCGCTAGCCGTCAGGCCTAATCCGTTTGCAACGGGGCGCCAGGTTCTGATCGTCCCAGCCTCGGTCAAGTTCAGTAATTTCCACGTCTTTGGCTCTCCCTAGATCCAACTTCTCGTGTATCAGTCCATTTCTGCTTTTGCCCAGCACGCCCTTTTACTCAGTTAGTTTATGTACTTCACGCCTCAGCCGTTTTCAATCGACAAGCTTTCTCTTACGAGCGGCTTGTCTTTGCCGAACTAACTTGTGGGCTAACCAGTGGTCTGAACTGTTTCGAAGGCTCTTTGGGATCGTCCTACGTGCGGCCTAAGATCTTTTTCAGTGATCTCCTTTAGGCAACGTCGACTGTTAATTTGTATCTACCTTCCAGCAGCGTCATTGCAGCCTTGGGCGGTCCAAATTTGCTTTTGAATAGAAACCCAGCACCTGTGCTCCTGGTTTCTCTCGGGTGGAGGAATATCTACTGAGACGGGTCAATACCGATGCAATTCGGGCACGCGGAAAGAGGTGTTACAGGCCAGGTCAGCCGAGTGTTGGGTCTCGTTTCGCTCCCACTCGTGCAGCAAGGTGGTACAGACTCATGTCCAATTGCAATATTACTAATCCAATCCTCCGGCCAGCCGCATGCGTTCATAACCCCATGCCGGAGACATGGCGTTGAAACCACCATACGAAGGTGCCAAGCAGAGTATCCTCAGCTGTTAGCGACTGAGCTCCGTCTTGGGGAAATTTACTGACACAATGGTACTCCTCCCATCTCGTAAACATCCACCGCAAGCGTATCCGTTTTTCCGCGTGGACTGTGGGCGCTCGGCTGAGCATTTAGCGTATTTCTGAATTGTATCTCAAATCCCTGCAGCAGCGCACCCACAACTGAAGCACGAATAGCCAGTGATGTGGACCGTCCTAAGTCAAGGATGCACTCTTGTAACATTGCAACATCCGTTCAAAGCTTTGCGACTTCTAGGCTCTTGGGGATGACCCCGACATTCAGGTGGACAATCCTGAAATGAGCCTTATCAGAGCGTTTCCAGTCCTCGCTTGTCAGTTAGGTGCGGCCACCCCGGGGAGCTACACCCGGAAAAGACCTGCTCTCCTCAACTTTTGGCTTCCGCTGACAGAGCAATCAGCGTTTATCGCCGAGGGCTGGGCTTGACAGTTCCCAGTCGCTTTGTCTGCTGGGCACCATAGGCGGGGAGCTACACCTACTGGCAGCGCCCTGCCTGCATGCCAGTCTTGGTGCCGGCCACCTCAGGCGGGGAGCTTTCGGCTACACCCGGTAACAGTGACCTGCGGTCCATGACTTTCGGCTTCCCGCTGACAGAGCAATCTGCGTTTATCGCCGAGGGCTGGGCTTGACAGCTCCTGCAGTTCCTGTCGCGCAGGGTACCATCGGTGGTGTTCGACGAGCTCCCCTCTGTCACCCTGCCAGGAGCCGATTTACCGTGCTGTCGGGGTGCACCTCGGGGGTGCGCACAGTGACTGGGTTGCCCTTGGTAGGGTCCTCTGTGGAGGCCGACTACCTTCCGCCCAGACTTATCTCTACCATGGCGAGTGTCACTGACATCTGTTCCGTTAGCGGCAGTCCCTATGGTCTGCCGAATTCACCTAATCAATATGAGGCCTGACAACGTAGCGCACAACCGGCCAAGGGCTGAGTCCGTTACCTATAACACATGTTTACTCGCACCAGTCAAACAAAGCTCAAGAGACGCCAGTGCCTTTACGTCTTGGCTGGGATGTGTTGCTCGGACAACTTTCCCCAGGTGGAGTCTTGGTGTCAGACCTCCCCATGCATGCCGCTTTCCGATTGTGAACATTACTTGCACCGGCCATAAGGCGTGGGCTGGAGACGGTCCAGTGTGTCTTGGCTGGGATGTTGCTCTTGACAACTTTCCCCAGGCGGCTCTTAAAACCCAGAACTCCTAGCGGTCCGGGCGGACAACGGTAGCCTTGCTCTGGGCTAACGGCTAATCTGGGAGCACGAAAGTGCACAACTGCGAAAGCGTACCATGACTGTGTGGCTGGCATCCCGGCTTCTCAGTACTGGGAACGCAAGGACTCTTTGAGATACGGTTCACGACCCTCTGCTCTTGGGAGGTGCATGAATCCGTCCGGACCATAATATGGCATTGTGAAGGTTATAAAAAACGAGATCCGTACGGCACCGAACCCTCGACTACTAGTCTCGAAAACCCAAACCCTAGGAATGGGTAAGGGCTTGCAAAACGAAACTTAAGCGGCATCGTCTCTGACGTGGGTCAATCGCATCGGACCACAGTACGCGTGGCGCTCAGCGTGTCGCTGTTCGTCTGGAGGATACTTCCTGAGACCCACACTCCGGCCGGTACTATGGGGGCTGAGGTCATCCCTCGGGTGCTGGCCGGCCTCATGTCTGACAGAAGACAATAAAGACTGTACTTGAATGTTAATTGGTGATCCAAATAGAAAGTAACGTTGGGCCTCTGCTCTGAGGCTCCCTGCCTGGGAACAACGCGAAATCTAAAAGTGTCTCTTAGGTAATGCCGCTACCTACGCCACCAGCCCACCCCGCTCTGGAGGGCACCTGCTCTTAGGTGAATGGTGGTGGGAAGCCCGCAAGGGAACTGCTAAACGCTCCCCGCTGCAGGACGAGCGGGAAGTGAACCCTGGTGTACTCGATACTGTGGCCGAACGCTGGTATTGCACGGAGCCAGCCTCGATGGCAGATCGGGGTTTCGAGGAAAAGGTACGCCAACCCACTCATTCGAGAGATCAGACATGTCCGGCGGTAGGCACGCCCCGGCACTGGTTTAGCCTGGGTCGAGGCAAGGGAGGCAATTGAGCTGCTCTGCTTACTTGTCAGACCACCCAACCCGCCCCTCCCTGGGGCACTCGAAAAGCAAATGGATAAGGACAAGAAAAGGATTAAAGCGGGTCTGGGTGCAGCACCCAAACATGCCTCGATGGATGGTTAGGGGCGGTAGGGCCGCCATCGTAAAAAGCTCGACTACTTGCCCCGGTGCCACGACTTCGGCTGAAAGGTCTGGCATCGCAAAAATGGTTACTCAGCTCGAGAACCACTAAGACGGATCGAAGGCACTGAGTGTCCACCGTCTGGTTTACCGGAAAAGCGAACAGATGGGAGTCGCGTCCCATCACAGGTGAAGGCCAAGCTAGGTCAGGGTGCGCCCTGGGAACGAAGGATTACCGTCTGTCCCGACCAGGCACGAGTGACCGCTGAACGGCGCTCGAGGGAATTCGCACACCCTCACAAGAGGCTGTGGCAGGTCGAGCCCAGTCCTCGGGTAACGCTGGCTGCTCTTCCAGCGGAAAACCGATCGTAACGACCAGCATAACGGCGGATACCACTCCGCCGCTGGTACCCGGCTTGGGAATGAGATGCAGGGCGGAAGGTTGTCGGCCTCACCCTGGGGAACCCTACTCCAAGGGCAACCCAGTCACTGTGCGTACCCTTGAGGTACACCCCGACAGCACGGAAATCGACTCTGGCAGGGTGACAGAGAGGGAGACGCTACTCGTCGAACACCACCGATGGTACCCTGCGCGACGAAAGAGACTGGGAACTGTCGCCCAGCTCCTCGGCGATAAACGCAGATTGCTCTGTCAGCGGGAAGCCGAAAGTCATGGACCGCAGGTCACTGTTACCGGGTGTAGCCGAAAGCTCCCCGCCTGAGGTGGCCGGCACCAAGACTGACATAGGCAGGGCACTGCCAACGGGTGTAGCCGAAAGCTCCCCGCCTATGGTGCCCGGCGAGACAAAAGAGACTGGGAACTGTCAAGCCCAGCCCTCGGCGATAAACGCTGATTGCTCTGTCAGCGGGAAGCCGAAAGTTGAGGAGAGCAGGTCACTCTTTCCGGGTGTAGCCGAAAGCTCCCCGCTTGAGGTGGCGGCACCACAACTGACAAGCGAAGACTTGGGAAACGCTCTGGATAAGGCTCATTTCAGGATTGTCCACCTGAATGTCCGGGGTCTCATCCCCAAGAGCCTAGAAGTCGCAAAGCTTTTGAACGAGAATGACGTGGATGTTGCAATGTTACAAGAGTGCATCCTTGGACTTAGGACGGTCCACATCACTGGTTATTCGTGCTTCAGTTGTGGGTGTAACAACTGCAGGGGATTGGTGACCCTGGTCAGAAATACGCTAAATGCTCAGCCGAGCAGCGCCCACGGTCCACGCGGAAAACGGATACGCCGGTGGATGTTTATAAGGATGGGAGGAAGTACCATTGTGTCAACGTGTACAATCCCCCAAGACGGAGCTCAGTCTAATAACAGCTGAGGATACTCTGCTTGGCACCTTCGTATGTGGTGATTTCAACGCCATGTCTCCGGCATGGGGATATGAACGCACTGATGCGGCTGGCCAGAGGATTGAGGAGATTTGTAATATTACAAATCTAGTTAGGTTGCAGGACCATGAGTCTGTACCCACCTTGCTGCACGGTGCGAGTGGAGCGAAACGAGACCCGACTTAACACTCGTCTCGGCTGACCTGGCCTGTAACACCTCTTTCCGCGTGCTAGATTGCATCGGTATTGACCATAAACCCGTTCTCGTCTCAGTAGATATTCCTCCACCCGAGAGAAACCCAGGAGCTAAGCACAGGTGCTGGGTTTATTCAAAAGCAAATTTGGACGCCTTCAAGGCTGCAGCTGACGCTGCCTTGGAGAGGGTAGATACCGAGTGTGGAACAGTCGACGTTGCTTACAAGGAGATCACTGAAGCGATCTTAGGTGCCGCACGTAGGACGATCCCAAAGAGCCTTCCGAAACGTAAGTTCAGACCATTTTGGACTACAGCCCTTGCAAGGTTAGTTCGGCAAAGACAAGCCGCTCGTAAGAAAGCTTGTCGATTGAAAACGGCTGAGGCGCGCCGTGAGTACAATAAACTAACTGAGCAAGTAAAAAGGGCGTCTGCTGAGGCCAAAAAGCAGAAATGGACTGATACATGCGAGAAGTTGGATCTAAGGGAGAGCCAAAAGACGTGGAAATTACTGAAAGACTTGACCGAGGCTGGGACGATCAGAACTGGCGCCCCGTTGCAACGGACTTAGGCCTGACGGCTAGCGATAGCAAGAAGGCCGAAGTGCTTAACAAGCACTTTGCAGAGGTCAGCAAGTCGAGTAAGAAGAGTACACTGTCCAAGGCACTGGATAAAGTCCGACGAGCCAAAGAGAAGGCTGAGTTTGGCACGGAAAATCGAGACACGTTCAGAGCCCCATTCTCTGCCAATGAACTGGCATACGCAGTCAGGAAGTGTCGCATGAGAAAGGCCCCAGGCAGTGACTTGATCAGTAATGAGATGATCACACACCTCGGGGCAGCGGGACAAGCAAAGCTTCTCCAGTTTGTCAATCGCACGTGGTTGACAGGAGAACTCCCTCAGAGGTGGAGGGAGGCTGTCATAGTGCCGGTACTTAAAAAGGGAAAAAGACTGACCAGGCAGAAAGCTACCGTCCTATCTCCCTCACTTCATGTGTTGGGAAAGTAGCTGAACGCATGGTCAACCGAAGGTTGATGTGGTTCTTAGAGGAAAAAGGGCTCATTACCCCAAAGCAAGGAGGCTTTCGGCGGGGTAAGAGTGCGATGGACATGGTCACGCTCCTCGTCCAAGAAATAGCCGACGGCTTTCAGAGAGCTGAGTCAACGGCGGTAGTTTTCCTAGATCTCAAGCAGGCTTACGATCGAGTCTGGCGTCCAGGACTATTGTTGAAGCTACAGCGGTTGGGTGTCGCCGCTGAGATGTACATTTGGTTACGCAGTTTCCTCAATAATCGTACTATCACGACACGCGTTGGGAGCAGCGTGTCGAGGAAACGGACCCTCGAACAGGGTCTCCCACAGGGCTCGCCCTCAGTTGTACATTGTTCCTAGCTTTCATCAATGACCCGCCTGAGTTCCTGGGTTGTAAAAGCCTACTGTATGCCGACGATTTAGCGATCTGGAAGACCGGAAAGAGTGCCTCAGTCCTTGAGAGAGCACTCCAGAAAGACCTGACTACGGTCGGCTGTTCTACTAGGATGTGGGGGCTAGAGATTAACGTCTCGAAGACCGTCTACTCGCTGTTTACTGTGGGCACGAGTATCCTTAAGGAACCATTTAGACTGGAGGTAGAGGGTGAGGTTCTTGCTCTGGAACCTAAGCCCAAGTACCTGGGAGTTACACTTGACAGAAAGCTTACTCTCTGCACACATCTTTCGGAGGTTGCCTGCTGCGCCTCTGATAGACTGAATATGGTCAAGAAGTTGGCGAGCACGTCCTGGGGCTCGAGCAGATGTCCTCAGGTCACTGTACATGGGTGCAGTAAGGTCTCAGATAGATTACAGCCAGGTTGTGCAGGTCTATGGGTCTAAGTCCTCTTTAGAGGCCCTGGATGTTGTACAAAACCAGGCTCTCCGGCTGATCACAGGCTTCTTTTCGAACGGTACCCACAGCAGCGGTGGAAATCATGGCAAATGTTCCACCTCTGGGTATCCGTAGAGAGCAGGCCGTTATAACCGCGCATGAGCGGTTTAAGCGGCAGGAGGAGACCTCTGTCCTAAGGGAGATGGTCGATGGCTGGGTGGAAAGGAAGCGGCTCTCGATGCAGTCTTTATGCACCACGCGGTAAGACTTGCCTCCGAGATCAAGCTGCCGACTGACCGCCTAATGCTAGAGACAGTCTCTAGGGTCACTCCCTGGCGAGGCTTTCACATGCCTGAGGTACGCACGACCCTGGTCGAAACCAATGCTGGGAACGCAAAGGATCGCCGAACCATCACGGATGTGGCTATGGAGATGATTGGAACCTATTCAGGGAACGCTATACTGGCCTATACTGATGCCTCTGTATCCAGTAGAGACGGTCGGACAAGCGCCTCGTTTGGGGTCCACATCACTCTCCCTCAAACTGGCTTTGAGAAAGACCATGCTGGTCTATGTGGGTCGCTCTGTGCTTACGAGGCAGAGATGACAGCCATTACTGAGGCAGTGGACCACATAGGTGAGCTAATCGGTGGGGTACTCTGCCTGCTACAGACATCGTCATCCTCACTGACGCGCTCTCCGTTCTCCAAGCTGTAAAAGGGACAGGAGAATTGCCGCTTCTGCTGGAAGCCATGCTGATGGCAATACAGGGTCTTGTGTCCCAACATCACGTGCATGTGACCCTTCAATGGGTTCCCGGGCATGCGGACGTGCCCGGAAATGAAGTGGCAGACGGCATTGCCAAGGCAATAGTCCAGTCGACAGATTCCCAAGTGCTGCCCGTGAGTGCAAGAAAGAGCTGATTCGAGGCAGCACGTTCCATGATCTGCCTCTTTGGACAATCGAAATGGTTCTAGGGCTGGGCTCATGGGGTGAACGGAGTCTACGTCCGAAAGTTTCTAGAGCGGCCGTCCAAAACTGACCCGTGGTGGAAGCTTAGGCGTGTCGAGCAGGCGCTAATTGCCCAGTTCCGTACTGGGCACTGTCCTATTGGCGCGTACTTTGGGAGGTTGAGGCCCAATGTCGACACCCTTTGCAGACACTGCAGGGAAGTGGAGGAAACCGTGGATCATTTGCTTTTCGAGTGCCCCGGACTGGCGGACCACAGGGTGGACCAGTCCGGAAGCTTGCTGGCCATCGGGCTCTATGGCAGTCTCCAGATGTTGAGAGACACAGCAAGTCTGATCTCACGGGCTCTAAGAGACTAAGTCTCAGCCCGAAGATTACTGAGAGAGTTCAAAGAGAGACGACGTTGACCACACTGCGAACATCTGGGAAAACCAGCACATACATTTTGCTACCTAGGATCTATTAAATGTACTACGAACATCCTGACCTGCTGGTTCCAAATAAGTCATTGAAAATTGTGTATCACGTCATGTTAGAAAGTTAGATTAACACGTTGATCTATCTTTTTAACGATTTATGGTCATTAGAAATATAATGTCAATGCTTCTACATTTCAAAACAATAACTACAATTTACATGAAAATAGAACAGAAGAAGCAACTATACAGTATCATATGTACTAATAGCCTCAGGCAATCTTAATACGATGCCTTTTGAATTCAGGAAAATAATTAGACGTTATCGCTTTTCTTTTTGTAATCAGTGTCACACTCTGGCTGTAAAAACCATCAGAAATCGCCAACTATGCTGCTGTCATACCTCCCTGGATATCTGTTTTCCATCGTTGCTATTTTTTTGTGAAAACATTCACTCTGTTCATCGCTGACAGCATCTAGATTAGGTGAGAAGAAACTGAGATGGGAGCAGCAGAAAGTGACTTTAAAGGGACGTTCTGCATCCCATATCATTGTAGGTTGTTAGTTGTCTGTCAGCCAACTATGCATAGTTCTCAGACCTGTGGTTTCCCAAAAATGCTAGTAACCACAGCCTACAGATGCATCTCATGCTGCTTAACTGAGCAGGCTGCAAACCTGTGCTCTAGGCAGGGATCACGAAACACTTCACGAGTTTGAGATCCTGGTGAACACGTCCGCAAATTATCTTTTATGGTGTAAGAGTGGTCTTAGAATTATTTTCAAAGATACGCAATGCCAAATGAATCATTGTCCAGAGCCTTCACAAACATATTGAACATTCCAACCTTTAAGTCAAGAGGGGAAGCAGTATTTTGGTAGATCAACAAGAGACTCATGTTGTGCATTGTATCTGCCAGGTACATGATCAGTTCTTACTGGCCAGACTTCAACTGTGTAATGATTTACGTCATCACGGCTGTTTCACAGAAAGCAAATGTACCTTGTGTATCCCAGCCGCAATTCAGAAGAAAAGAAACTAATTTAGATTCCCAACAGAGGTCCCAGTTATGATCTATGCACTTGATAATGTTGCGAGGCTACTTCATAGAATCACTGTTAATCATGTAAATCCGACTGCGTGTGCTAATGGAATAGATGGCATCACATTCCCATTGTGTAGGAGAACAGCTTTAAGACTAACTTTACTTGAGTCTATAAACAGACGCCAGTCTCCTGGAACATACTCTCACCCAGTTCTTTTATTAAACCGTTAATGTCGTTAGCAATAACACATTCTGTCATTATTGTCATAAAATTTAGCAAGCTGTTGCCATGCCCTTTCACGAAAATGCATGTACAAATTTGTAACAAATTCACATTGTTGTAAACTAGATACAAGCAGTTCTGTCTTCTTCTTCGTTAACCCCAGATCCCCAGTAAATCATTTAATTCAGCTTGACCAATATGATGAGGTTTATTTTCATTAGTTCGATGTTCACATAAATCACTCTCCTTAGTCTAGATCATCTTTGTTTTCGCTATAAAGTCTTACTGGAGGATAAGGAACTGGATTTTGTCTATCGTGTGGAACATGTTTCAAAACAGTTTGAAAAAAAAAAAAAATCGATAATGAATGCAGATTTTTTTTGGAATATCCAGCAGTATTTGTCATGCAAAAGTAGAAGTCCGAATGATGATCTCCTTGGATCTCGCCATTGGTAATGCAAACTTCCTTTTGCCACTCGGGTGAGCCTAACATTACAAAAACTGCAGCAAATATATTTTTTCTTCATATCTTTTTTTAAATTAATATACAATTAGTTTAAAATAAATTAAAAAAAAACATAATGATTAAAGGTAAAGCACACAGCACGACAAATGTACAAAATTATTAAAGCAACTAGTAGTTGCCCGTTGTATTCGCACTAAAGGTTTTATCTCAATAAAATGTTTAATATTAGGAATTAATAGGCAAATACATTTCAGCATTTCGTTCGTAATTGATCCGTTGCAAATGCATTATGCGCACATTTGTCTTACCGTTCTCTTTGAGGACCTATTAACACGGAATTACAACATATTATTTTTTTATTTATAGCGACGGCGTTTCCATTCTGGCTACAAAAGCCGTCTTCCTCGAAATGACAAAGAGGATATCCCAAGTGCAGAATCATTTATTTTAATGATAGATAAATTGTACCATTGGGAAATGACGTCATTTCACGGACGTCGTTTATTAAAGCGACGGCTTTCCCATTCTGCACGGTAAGTGATAAGCACTTGTTAAGAGATTATAACAGCCAGCTACAACATACCATTTTACCAAAATTAAAATTCATATAACTCAATAACCTGATGTGCTAGAAAAAATCCGATTACACCACTGTAATCAGCGTGACAGATATAGTCAGACTGACATTTATTTTTCAGTGGTTTACTCCTAGTGTTATCAATTAAGGCCTCGTCTATTAATTTCGTCAACACATGTTAGCACATCTAAGATCTCCACTCTTCACCTTTAAAGAAGTGGTCAAAACCTTTAAAGACAACTCTATTCTATATACGTCAATTTCTACCCTCTTTATCTAATTATTGAATGAGAATCCTGAGAAACAAAGGTCAACATCAATCTTTGTAACGTCACTATGAAGTTATCAAACTTCATTGTGAGTTGCATCTTGAAACAATGAAGCATTCTAATGAGTGATAATAAATGTACTTTAAAATTTTAATATTTACATGGGAAAACTTGGCTGTAACTACGGTAAGTACGCAGTAGAAAGACAATCAATTTATAAGAATCTTTTAAAAAAGACAGAATCGATGCAAAGTTTGAATGAAAATGATTATCCCTAAATAATATATTTATTAATTATTTCACAATGCCACTACTTCTACGAACTTTAATAATATTTTTAATAAAATCTCGATTCACAGCCAAAGGAATCCCAATGTCTTTTAGTTCCATCACCAGCCATTTACTGGTCAAAAGGCTTGAATGCCCTGTATTTGGTTCAGGTCCCAACATATGACGATATTATGAAAATACTTGCTAAAGAAACATGACTTGAAATGTGCGCCAGAAAGATAACCAACTGTTGTTAAATTGTAAGCTATTGTTGCTGCCGCAATAGAATCCATCTGGGAAAAGCCTCCATACCGATCATCAAATCACACGCGAGTATTGAAGACATGTACTTACCATGATTCTTACAGAAGGTTGTTGAAAAAATTTAAAGAACGGTAGAAGACAACAGCTATAGAAAAAAACTGAAGAGTTTGCAAACGCAGTAAAATGATTTGTTTGATATTGCCGCTTGCAAATGTAAATCTAAGATGGGTCCTTGCTAATTCCAACTGCAGCATAAAGTTCTATTGGAAGAAAAAGACTTTCTAGTAGACCAAAAAACATTAAGAATGATAAAAATATTGGTAAAGTAGATGTAAAAACATCAAGGTAGAGGGGAACAATGCCATTCAAGGATATAAGCCATAGGTTCCATATACGTTTGGTAAAAAGAAAAAAATCGCCTGCATGTAGTTCAAGAAACAATTTGAGCAGATGCTTGACAGCATCTGAATGTATAGTGAAAGATAAAAAGAAGATGATTATACCCACTCTAGTACTAGCCCAGCGCAATCAAACAATCACCCAAACAAACAAAAAAAAAACAAATGCCGTATAACGCGGCAAAATGTTGCAGACTTGTGACACATATGTAATTTCAGACAGAGCAAATGCGCAATCTACAGTAAATTTTTTGAATATATATTTTGTTGCAGAACAATTGTAATTGCGATACAGATTCAAGGTCAGAAGAGAAATATACGGAAGGGAACTTATCAAAACACTGCAGTAACAGAGCATGTGAAATCAAATAATTATCGTACAACAGTTTTGGAAGAACATATTGCACTCAATACAAGAGCCAGATTAGAGTATGTTGGACATATTTTTTACCTTTTCTGTACCGAAGAAATGTTACTCGTAAAGTATGATTGAGTTATTTTCGTCCAAAACACAATCAGTACAGAAACGTTATTGGTTATCTGTTGCATGATTCAGCAAGTAATGCAGGTCCAAATTGTGGTTACGGCTTATAAAAGTAAAATGAATAAAGCATGTTCAATTGTTATATATCAGTTTTTTCAATTTGAAAGTTTTAACAGGATTGATGCTGACTTCCCGGAAAATTGCGTGTGATGATTTAAGAGCAAGTATTTTCTGGAAATCTGTCAAACTGTCGAACAGAATACTTCGTTTGTATATTGCAACGATGTCTCAGTTATTGAACTTTTAACTCGAATTACGGCCTTAAACACAACATTTAGAATACAGCCTTAAAGAAACATTTTAGAATGCACAAACACAAATATTTAGAATACAGTTTTTACAATACAAGACTTAAAATATGAATTGAAACACAACATTTATAATGTTAACCCTAAAAACAACATTTAGTAACATAGCCTTCACACACAACATTTAGAATATTGCCGTGCAAAATGATGCATGATTTTAAGCAAATACAAGCAAATCGCTGTAATGAGGACACATGTATAACAGATCATTCGATATTGAACATTTTTCTTAATTTTCAATGAGTGCTTTATTTTTATAATGAAATGTATCAACAATTAATTGAATAGTTTACATCTTACATAATTATAATATAAGATAGTTTATAAGCTAGATGTATAAATTACTTTTTATATATTAAAATGAAATAAAAAATTTATACGAATTCATCAATTTCACTCTGATAATTCATACAATATATTGATAATATATTTTTAATGCATTTTACAAAACTCAAATGATTTTCTTTTTTTTTTCATCTTTATTAAAAGAATATACCCACTTCGGCTTCACACGCCAAATTCTGGTGTCTTTAAATGAAGTATAACAAAAGATTCACTTAAATATCACATTTATGCAGTGCCAGTATTTTCACAATGTATTTCACATGATAGATCTGTTAGAAAACTTGTACACGTAACCATTAACTGCTAAAAGATAACTATCTTCGTTATTTAAAAATACTGATTTGAGTTGAAATAAATAAAATAGTGTATTGTCCAATAGATTCTGTATGTTTATCAAATTATACATTTTTAATTCATTAGCACATCAATAATGAAGATTCTTAAAAATCATCACTAATAATTAATTTATTCAACCGAGAAAAGTTGGTCAGATAATTCAATCCGAAGTCGTACAAGCCCAACCAGAAGGTTCCAAATTTAATTAAAGTTTCTGTAGAAATTAACAATAACAAAGCTAAATGAGTAAATGAGATTCATCTACAGTGCAATGTAGTTGATATTGGACGATACATTCTTCTGTAGCATACCAGCCATTACTCCCAGCTTTCGGTTCCAAGCCGCGGAATAAAAGGCATTTACATCGTGGGGTATACCTTCAAGCTGGTAGAGAATGAATAATCGACTAACTTTTCTGTAGGAATCAACTTTTTAGGAGGTGGGGCATATATATATATAGCATAGGTATATCTCCATTTGCAATTTTTTTGATAATATTTCAAAACTGAGGTACAGTAGTTAATTATTTAAGTTCCAAGACATCTTATGGTTGTCTGGGTGTGGGGAGATGAGTTACTTTCAGCCCATTTTATTTTATTTTGAAAGCCATTTTTGAGCTGCTAGTTTCTTCTGCCCTAATCAATACGTGCAATATTTTGTTAAAAACGGTCTCCTTTTTCCATAAGTTGGCTACACCAAATGATACCAATTATAATCACATCGTAAATGTTCAAGTCTGTTACCTATAAATAAGTTTATCAAACTTTGCTTCCTGAATGTCAGAGTTTACCAAAAATTATAGATTGTTTAGTGCTGTTAAGACTAACATTTCCCCAATAACTAAAAATAACTGAATAGCAATAATATTTAATAATCTAATTTGGTACACATTATTATGCATGCACAAACTGAATCTGGCGGAAGTGGTTTTTGGTTACTAACAAAAATAGCCAGGGTTATGGTTTATGTCAAGAAACATTGCAATATTTGCTGTTTAAGTGCACCAGTCTGGTGGACCAAACAGTGGACCAGCCATCTTTTGTCAATAATTGTACGGTAAAGTGCTTATAAATACAGCGATTTTTATCTCATGGGCTCTAAGATACTAGGTAACAGGTATCATATAAACTACATCTTAATTATATATAAGCCATGATTTCGGCATTATGATCGTTAAAAAAAATGTCAGTCTTGAAAAATCTGTATGAATAAAACAATTGGTGAATATCTTATCATAGATATATACATACATTAAATAAAAATAAATAAATAAACATATAATAAAATATAAAAGTAAATTGATAAGAACAATATGAACATTTTTAAAAATAAATTAAAGTGACTGTTTTAACTGATAGATGATCCAATCAGATTTATTCATTAAAGATTATATGTTACATCGCAAGTCTAATTTGTTATTTCACCCCAAATAGCGATGATTGGAGGATATGAACTTTTAGAAATATCAAGATTGATATAGGATCCTTTAGAATAGCAATGAAGCAGATTAGTAATATAAAGTCTTTATTATTTGGTAAACTTAAATTTTACTATGTAGGATATTTTTATACTACGATGTACTCCTACAATATCTTTTGTATATAGTTATATCCCCTTAGTCTGATTGTAAAACTAGTTGGATTTTGATGAAGATCCCGATTTTCTTTCATGATTCTATTCTAAATTTAGAATACTGTTGAGTAATTTTTTACTTTCGATTTTAATACAGAACCCAAATCGATGCCATAAATATAAATCATGGTGGATGAAAAAGTAAATCATTTTAAATTGTATTCTAGTAGTATTGTACATTTGAATAACATTAATTTCGTTTTTTGTTGTTTTTTTTGTTCAAACTCCAGCTGCAATAAAAATTATTTTTAGATTGCTGCTCATGCTTTAAATTTTTAGTAATATTTTACACAAAATACTCAACCCTTTCTTTATATATCAAAAGCAGTGTGATTGAAATGAAATTTTAAGTTACGATTGATAGACATAAATTATAACGACGTTAAGTAAGCAGGGTCCAAAATGTCGAGTATCGGGGTGTCTTTAAATAGATTACTCGGCACAGCCGCTGCACCCAAATAAAGACGCATTGTTATTGAATGCATGATTACAATACATAATGTTAAGTATATTTCCATGGTAATCGTAATATCGCAATGCATTCTGTTTTGCTGTACTGTGTTTGGTGACTAGTAAGGGTATAATTGAGGTACTATAAATTGGTTATCTCATAGCTGTAAGAAAGTAAATTAGAGGCTCAAGGATACGTACATTGAGAGCTCTAAGCAAAAGTAAGAAGGTGCTATCTGAAAAAATAATCAGGACCATATGCATGATCATTATTGAAACCCAGCTTGCTCATACTGTCTCGTAAAAAAAAAGATGAAAAACTTGTATGTTTAGCACAGGGCTTCTGACATTTTTTTCCAGATTGTCATTGAGGGGTATTCACATTTATGTTTGTTCTTGTGGGCTGACTAATAAACATTCCACCGAACAACTATCTATGCATTAACGAAAGTTTGTAAAATATTTAATTACAATATTTAAAAAATATACGTGTTTGTAAAAAATGATAAGTAAACATGATTATTTCACATGCTCATATTGGGGCACAGATTGAAGTTGGTTTGACACGATACAGCTTTTAATTCGGCTTTCTTACTTTCTTTTTACATATGGTTCAATGGCATAGATATAGAGTTCATGCATATTAATTTTGCACTATATAAGGAGGAAAATGCTAAATTAGTTTTATTTTATTATTGAGTGGGGAAGAATTATTGTCATTTTCTCAACTGTATGAGAAGATATGTGTATGATGTAATGCTCTAAAAATACTCATGTAATAGTTAACACTAGCCTAGATCCAATGATAAAAAATGACAAAATTAGATAATTACATGTTATTATGTAAAACTATTATTGAGTTTTATGATATTAATACTTTCTTGCTTAATCTTTATGTATTCCTATCTGGTGGTTGTCTTAATTGAATGACTTTCTCAAACAAACTGCGGGCAGATTTTGAAAAATTCCCCCTTCCTCTGTCACCAGATCTTCATATTCGGCATCCAGTCTGCTTGGCTCAGAAATCCAACCGATATCCCACTAAGTTATTGATTCCGCTTGACCAGGAGGTTTCTCTTTGTGTTTTCATCCATCCAGGACAGCTGGTCCAAACTGTTGATAAATGCATGCTCTATATCGTCCATGGCAGCCACAATCTGATATCAAGCAAACATAAAAAAAGAACTTTTCAGAAGTATGATACATTGTAATAATTATATCGGCCTCGACATTTAAATTAGAATAATTAACTGGCAACTGTAGGAAGTAGATTGAGGCAGAAGATAAAACGACAGACGACGACAGAGATTCATTAGGGAAAAGTTAATAGTATCACATCATTCATTATGCTATATTATGTGTGTATTTCATAGCAGTAAATATCCATATATATATATATATATATATATATATATATATATATATATATATATATATATCAACCGACTACCTACTTTAGGATTTATAACTGTTTATATATTGTTACGTGTCACATACCTTGAGATATAACTATACAAGAAATTCCGAAGAGACTGACAATAATACAAATTAATACAAACCTTCCCAGAAGCAGAAGTTTCACAGAACAGAAGATATATTATATATATATATATATATATATATATATATATATACAACTATACACCAGAAAATATAACTAAAAGAAAATTAAATTACCCATGACATACATTAATGAATTTCTGAAAAAGTATCTTAATGTTATTACTTAACTATAAACTACTAGAGGTGCAATAGTGTATTGTGTTAATGGTTACCTTGGTATTTACTTCCTAGAGTAGTGTCTGTTACAAATAGGGCACTGATGGCAAAGGCATCATTTGTTTAACTCTTCCAAACAGATTCATCCAATCCTCCCACATAACAATTTCCTCAAATTCGTGTATATCACAGCATCAGATTGTAAAAGTTGGCATCGGAGAAACTACTGGAGAGATACCTCAATGGGAGTATCATATTCCATGTTATATAGTTGGCTCGTGAGATAATATCATAATATTTCAATATTGCCATTATCGTAACCACTATACGTTGTCTGTGAACATTGACAGGACCCAAATAACTAGACACTCTCAGTAAACATTAATAAAGTCGCCACAAAATTTAAATCATTTATTAACAGAACAACGCTCTTATTCTCAGATATATAGTTATGTAAACATTGAAATATCCAAAGCTAAATGTGTATCTAAAGATTGGAGTATAGTTATGTAAACGTTGAAGATCTAAATCTAAAATGTGTATCTAAAGATTGGAGTATAGTTATGTAAACATTGAAATATCTAAAGCTAAAATGTGTATCTAAAGATTGGAGTATAGTTATGTAAACATTGAAATATCAAAGCTAAAATGTATCTAAAGATTTGGAGTATAGTTATAAACATTGAAACAAGTTTATCAATGCATCTAAAGATTAAAGTATAAGCATAAACATTGAAATACCCAAAGCTAAAACAGATTTAAAGATTAGCAGAAGCATAAACATTGAAATATTCAAAGTTGAATGTGCATTCTAAAAGATTGGGAGTATAGTTATGTAAACATTGGAAATATTCAAAGTTAAAACAGCATTTAAAGATTGGAGAGAAGTTATATAAAAACATTGAAATGCCCGTAATAGAAAAAAATGTGGAGTTTAACTTTTTCTGAACATCAACAGTGCCAATAATTTTAGTGATTTAAAAAGCTTTAAATAGATATGATTTTAAAATACGAACTATTACACCTTGTAATTTGCGGCAATATTTGCAGTATGGTGACTATTTGGTTTTTCAAATTAAAATGGAGGATATAGAGAACGTACAAATATAAGGGCAAGTGCTCCTCCTTAAAATATATGTAAGTCACCGTATTGAAGCCTCAAACCAGTGTATTCCACACGCAATTATGTGCTTTGCTCATCCATACACCAGTATATTTCCCATGTGTAGACACTGAAGTTTTACCTATCCGAAACATGTATATACTTCGCCATGTAGACAAGTCATCGTCCAAAACAATGTAGTTCCTAGCCAGCCTATCTATAATAATGTATCCCCAAGTCAGACTATCTATAGTAATCTATATATATGTATTCCCCAGCCAGCTATTTATAAAATGATGTATTCCCCAAAGCTCATCTATAAAAAATATTCCCTGAGAAGCTATGGGAAGACACGCATCTATAAAAATGGCTCGAAATTATGGCTGTTATTTTTGGCATACTGTTTGAACATCCCGGATTCACAAATATAGCGATGTCAGTAAAAAAATGCACAATGTTTTGAGTTTATACCCACTCTTTCTGGGTTAGCGATATGATTGCACCGGGCTGTCTAAAGTAGGTTGGCGTCTGCACTATTATCTGTTCATCAGCGGTGATAACTCCAGGGCTGAAGATCGCATTCATATTCTCACGTCAATCGTAAACAGATAAACAATGTGTAAAAACAACTAAAAGACCACAGAAAATAAAACCACTTTAGCAAGGTAAAACAGGCAATTGTGTAAACTTTAAACCAATCAAAACATTTTCTAATAGTCAGAATCATATGAACTTATTGATCAACGGTCATTCAGGGGTCTAGCAGCGACCGTTGACTTTTTGTTATGTGAAACACTGAAAACGTTTACCCAACTCACTCCCCGTGTTAAAGATTTCAGACCCCACCCATCCCCCTGCCCAAGAAAAACACACATAGCAAAGTAATTTGGGCTCTGCGTTAGATTGAAAGTAAAGAATTAATATAACAGTATTCCAGTTTAAAATACAATCATGATAAAAATGGATCTATCCGAAACCAAAAATAACCTAGCCTACTGAAAAAGCCTAAGGGGATATAACTCTATGTAAAGGTTTTGCAGGGTACAGCTAGTACAAAATAATATAAAAATTCTAACCACCTTCCCTTTAGCTATTGTCCAATTGTACAATATTAAAAAGCACTCAACATTATTGCAAATAAATGAACTGCATGAATTAATTTGTCAAAATTTCCTCAACCTAATTTGTATTGAATATTAAATATAGGCGTCTTCTACTGACAGTGTTCGTTACATGGAACATAGGCGCCGTCTGTCAACAACGCAACATTGTATTAAACATTGAATAAAGGCGTTCTCTACATGACAGTTGTCACATTCTGTGATTTAAGGAATGAAATCCAGAACATTCTCCTATTGTATCACTCGAGAGGGGGGGGGAGATATATATATAGGATAGACAAAGGCTTTTGTATTCCCAGGTGTGGTCAGTGCGTCTGGCACAAGATTAACCCCTTTTAATTCGCACACCACCTGGGAAATGTCTACATGGGGAGATAACCTTGTTACATTCAAGAGGAAAGGGCGAGAGAGGAGTGTTCCTTTATCCCCCCCCCTTTATCTTGAAGGTTGGAACTGTCCACGAGTGAGGGGCAGCAGATCACGCACGATGAGCGTGCTATACCCGGCTCGCTGCCCATTGGTCAGCGAAGTCGCTCTCGAGCGGGAGCGGATTTGCGTGGCGCAACTTCCGGGCAGTTGGCGTGGACTTGAGTGAGCATCGGGCAGTCGAGGAGAGAGGTCGAACTCAGGCTCCAGCTGGGGTGGGAAACCAGGCTGTTAGTGTGGCAGAACCTAGACATTCGACCACCACAGACCTGAGTTCTTATGAGAACTACCCACCCCAGGTAACTATTCTAATTTTGATGTATGTATTATAATATTGTTTTTAGTAGCCAGTAACGCTACTGTCCTTTTTAGGACACGCGGATGTGAATAAAGGTGTTGTAATGTAATTTACAACTGAGTTTCTTACTCAATTTCTTGTTGTGTTGTGCGTCCTGTATAGCCACGTGACTGTGACAAATATAAATGCTGGCCAGAACTCAGTAGGTGATCATACCAATAGACAACGACCGCAGGGACCCCGTGAGGTAAAGCGTTCGATTACCGACCTGAAGGTACCTTGTTCGTTCTCCGGTGAGGACCAAGGAAATTTTTCGTGTCTTGGTATACGTTCCTGATATATCACCCGTGGTTGTTCCATGGCCATTTCACTAAAAGCTATGGTGGGGATGAAAGAAGGGTTCAATAAAACCGTCCCATTAATGGTTTATAGGATCTAGGAGATTTCATCTCATCCTTACATGGACTTCACACAACGAACGTTTTTTGGTCATATACGTCCTCTACCAAGTGCCGTGAGTATTGAACATAAGTCGTTACAAGTTGGCAGTAAATTTTACAACGACGACATATTGATAAATAGTACCATTTTTGGCTCTCATTTTTGACTTAATACAAAAATATTTTTGATTATATTTCTAAATGTATTTTTTTTTATTGAAACTAAGTGTACAGTACTTTTCTGCTTTGTTTCGTATATAGTTTGTAAATTTTATTATTACATTTAAAACATTATTTTATAGTAAAAAAAGAAACATACATCATTTATAATTACATTATTTGTATTTGACACAACGTTAATGGCTATGGTGAGAAAGACATTATTCCAAAATATGTCATTCATTACTGCCAGAAAAGGTCCAAATAATTCAGTTAAAAGAGGTTAGGACAAGAGATAGTGCCAAAAAGTTATTACATGCCATGGAACTCTTGAAAATTTACTTCACACTGGATATAAAAACTCACATATGCCAGTATACAGATGATTGCGCAAAGATTCATGGACCACAAATAGTAAGTATTTACAAAGATTGGTTTGATATTACACAAGAGGAATTTTAATGCTTTTGAGGGATGATAATGTGGACATGAATAGTTAAAAACCCACGACATATTTTGGAGTAATATGTCCCTTTATAATGGATTGTGGCTCGGAAATTATGTGTCGTAACAGATTTAAAGCAATTCTGAGTTTTAACACAGTTTCCAATTCCGAACATGAATACCCCAATGATAAATTATGTAAAGTAACAACACTAGAGACTAACATAACAATGAAATGCATGACATTGTTTCAACCATATGAAAATATTTATATAGATGATTCTTAGAGTTACACAGACCTAATAATTATGGACAATTACATTTATCTGAATAATTTATTAGAGACCTGGGTAAAATTTCAGACATTGCTCCAGTACCACTCGCGACTAAGCCACCCCCTTTTTTAAAACATGCAATGACCAACTTATAAAATAAACGTGGTAAATGTAGATTGTGTTATTCGAATGACAAAGTTTTGAGAAGAATAAAGGCCATGTGAAGTGCCTGATATGTGTTTGTGCTTTATGAAAGATACAAATTGTTTGTCACAGTATCACAAGCTAATTTAAATAAAATTTTATTATTTTTCTCCCTCTACACATTCGGGATACCAAGCAACAATGTGTGATATCAAGAAACAGCTGGGTCATTGATGTAGAGAAAGATCTGAAAGCTACAAGTGTGGAGGAAGAGGTCCATGTATCAAGAAGTGTGGAAAAGAAAGATGTGAAGATTTTGTTAGGGATTCTTTAAATTAAAATTAGTTAATAAACTTATTTTTAAAAAAGTAATTTCTAAATGCCTTGTTTTCAAATTAAAATGTTTTTTTTTCTTTTAGAATTGTTAGTACTTTTTGTAAGCCAAACATTTTAACTGCCATTTTATATCTTTTCTTTTGCAGTCAAAACTTTATTATTACTTTGTCTTATTGATTTTGACTTATTGATAATTCTAATGAAATAGCTAAATATTATGATTAAAATATTGATTTAATTAAACTGCTATTTAATTATGAAAAGAATGTTATATTTAATATATACTGAGAAGAAATATTGGGGGAAAAAATTGAAATATACAATTTTTATATGAATAATGAGGGGGGAATGCATATTTGAAAAAAAAAAAGTCACCAAACATTTAATTTTTGAAGAAATTGATTGAAAACTGAATATTTCCTTTTAGAAATGAATGCAGATTAAAAGAATATCTAAAAATGTGTCTTTTTTAATACTTGTCTTATTGACGTTAGTACACACTAACCATTTTTTTTGTTAAATTCTTTTTTTTTATATTTTGAAGTGTTTTTTTTTTTTAAAAAAATAAATAAATAAACCGCACAGTTTAAAAACCTAAACAAAGTAGAAACAAAGAACATACAAAACATATTTGGGCTATACAGGGAACAGATAGTATTGTCCAAAATGTTAGGACAACTGTTATGTGTTTAAGAGGTATTCCTGAATAAAAATATTTGCAATAAAAATAATATACATGTTTTAGTTTACCCAATTTCCGAGCATCTCCTGGAATTGACTTAGAGTCTTCAAATTGTATAAATTTGTTGGGTTTGTATGAAGGTATTCACGATCAAATATCTGAAATAACAAAAAGAATTGTAGTAACCTGATTTATAAAGTGTTGGTCTCTACCCACAGGTAGAGGCTGACAAATTTTAGAGGGGTCTCGAAAATGTTATCAACACGATGACAAACTCCTTATTGTCCGCTTAACTCCATTCTCCACGTTTTTCTACATCCACCTTCCCTCCTAGCCCGCCTGATCTCTTCAACTAAATACATCCATGCTCAACTGGTCATACTGGTCACTCCGGTCACTACATTCACTACTTTGATCTTCCACCCTTTTCACGATCAAACTCACGCCATGCCATTCAAACACGCTAACTGACCCAACATAGCTCTCACACCCACATATAATATTCTGACAGCAGATATTCTGCTGCGCAACTCACAAACTAATACAAAACATTTTCACCATATTACTTTACAATACTATTAACCGTTTATATAATAGATGACGCCATTGGAGAAATGTACACACGACAAGCTACTCTAATACAAATCTTAACTTAAAATGCCAGGATTAACAGACAAGTTCGTGTGCAAGAATATGTCAAGAAGGTGTGGCCGCAAAGAGATGATTTCACCCCAGGAAGTGTCAAGTTGCAGCCTTAGGTTGAAATACATCGAGTTCTTCTTCCACCAGTCCATAACAAATTTGGGTCAATGAAAGCTTGTATCCAAAATATGGACCATACTGGCTCTACTGATTTCTATATTTGATAGACGCATTTCCAAATATAGGTGAAGCAAAGTTGACCGCATATCTGAGAAGTAATGAAAGAGGAGGAGCTCTCATCTAAATTGGCCGCAATTCACTTCAAACCTGGAATTATATCAAGGATGTTGTTAACAATTTCAAGTCAGACAACTACAAAAGTCTTGATAAGAACATGGTAGCCAAATTTCTGGTTTTTGGGTTGCCACTTGAGTGTCAAGTTTCACTTTTTGGACACCAACGTTGACTACTTTTCTGTAAATCTTGGCGAATAAAGTGAAGAGCAGGGTTAAAGGTTCCATCAAGACATTTGTTCAATGGATGGTCGATACCAAGGTCGATGGAATGTGAATATATTTATCCTAATATTGTTTGTCATTGTAACGTCATAATCCTGGTGCTGCACAGAAACGAAAATCACTGAAAAGACAATTCACAGAGTGATAGATAATTAATAAATGTGAGTCTGCTTTTATATTGCACTTTGGTTAATAATTGTGTACATTCAAATAGATTGAAGTTCTTCCATCGTATATTTTGTTGCTGGTTATTGACTTTTCCTTATATTATAAAACGTTGAACTGTAAGAAAAAATCTTAACGTGGTACAAAAATGTGGAATCAGCATAAAAAGTTGTGTAAGAAACAAATATTTACATGTCTTCAGTTTTTTTTTTTAATAAAAACTTGTGTTTTAGTGTATTCCGCCAACTGGAAAATTATAATCCAAGATAAACATGATTTATTGACAAGGTAGCTAAATCGTACTTTGTAATAATAAATGGCTTTATTTCAGTACATTTCTAAAAAGTAACTAAATTATTGTATTTTTTTAATATGAACCCTGTTTCCCTATACTTCAATATGATTGTTATAAGACACTATAAGTTAACAAATAATGTGGAACTAAGTATGCCTTTTTTAAACGCAAAAAAACCAGTTTATCAAACTTTGCGATTCGCGAATGAACCTTCTGACTCATCATATTCATCTGTTAAGAAAAATACTAAAAAATTTCAAAAGTTTATTTATTATTTAAATGCATCATGTTTTGTTTCAGTTGCTTGTATGTATTCTTTAAAGTCATCATGTTCTGTTTATGTTGTTTGTATGTATTCTTTAAATTCATCATGTTTTGTTTCAGTTGCTTGTATGTATTCTTTAAATGCATCATGTTTTGTTTATGTTGTTTGTATGTATTCTTTAAATGCATCATGTTTTGTTTATGTTGCTTGCATGTATTCTTTAAATTCATCATGTTTTGTTTATGTTGCTTGTATTTATTCTGTAAATTTATCATGAATTGTTTATGTTGCTTTTATTTTATGTATAACATACCCTTGCAAGAGCTCTTTCCAATTTATAGACTCGATACATCGTATTTTTCACGTTCTTTTCACATCCGCCAAGATGCTGACCAACAATGGTGGAAATATGAATAAATTGATCTCTCACATATGTTCTTGAATAATCAAGGATATGCTTCGGTAGCGATAGTCCAGATTGGTAAATCTTGTAGGATAATAGGGAAAGTTAAAAACTAATATTTAATTAAAGTTTTAACAATGTAATTAAAAGCAGTCATATCGTAATAATCATGTTGCAGTTCTTGTTTTTTAGAATTAAAAACGAAATTCTAGATTATTCTAAACATCAAGTAATATTTTGATTACTTTAAATATTCTTGTTTTTATTATATTTTATTTACATGTATTAAATTTCTGGATCCATTTCTTTGGTCACGGTCGATTCGTATGGACCAGAAACTTGTTCCCGTAAGATTGTGAGCCCGTTGCAATGCCTCTTGTAGGGTCCAAGCTCTTCTGTTCCATGACGTGTTTGTGGGTGCCACAGTCCAGGGTCCGTATTCGCCAATCAGCTGGTTGACATTGGGAACGGAATTTTAGTTTTCAAGAGAATGCAAAGACATTTTTTTTTCTGAACGTGTGTGTAATGTCTTTCAAAAAGTTTCTTATGTTATACTATGAAATAATGTATTACATCTACTGCATCGCATGACGTATTTGTTTTCATTATAAAAGAGACAATATTTTATTGGCCAATAAATATACTAGGCACACATTTCTTATACAACGAACGAAAATAATTATAGATAATAATAGATTATTTATTGCTTTTTGTCGTTATTATAACGGCTGTAGTATACCATTTACCGTTCTTAGTGGCTGGGAGCCCTTTTCCTCTGTAGCCTCAAAATTCATGCAAGATCTGTAGAGCTTTTTTAGTTTACTCACAGCCGTAGAGTTTCTACCTTTGAATAAACATCCATCCTCAAGTAAAATCTGAAAAAAGTATACAAAAGCACAGTTAACAAATATATATATATATATATATATATATATATATATATATATATATATATGTCATAACTCTTTTATATTTAATGTAGTCAGTGCATGTTGTGACTTTTTAGTCAACATGAAAAGAGATATGTTAGAGGGAATTACCTGTAGTACGGTAACGCACCAAATGAATGGGTTATAAAAAAACGGAAACAAATAAATAAGGAGACACTGACGGTTATTGGAGGTACATGCATTTATAAAAAAAATGTCTTATGCGTAAATTGAATAAATAAAAGAAACCACCGTCGCCATCCTCGACATTTTGTGTTAAATAAAGAAATAACTCATGAAATGGTGAATATTGTCATTTTCTTTACTGGACATTTGTGTTGGACTAGTGATGTCAATCTAATTATGTTTTAAGTAATGAGGACACTGGAGGATAATAAGCTCACTATACTTGAAGGAGTAGTCTAGCCTTCTGAGGAGATACGATATAGTATATTATTTATTTGGTGGCAGCAGATAAGAAAGACAATAACTATTAGGTTAAAGTATTATTAACTTGGTGGAAGTGGAAAACGTATAGTGGTGACAATTTCTATCAGATGTCAACTTGTTTTATTACCAGTTAGGTTTATCTATGCAAATAATTTATTGTGGCTAATGCACTAATAAGCCCACTAATTCAGTCATCGCTTTTGTAGCCTAATTATTAATCAAGTAATTTACTGTGGCCAAGAGCTGTGAAGCACTAGTAAGCCCACACATCTAACTGTTCTTTAACCATAACTTATACCAAATAGTGACCATGAGTTGTGAAAAACACGTAAGCCCATATATCTACTTATCAAAAACTACGAAGTAACAAGTCCTCTCAACGTGTCAACCAGTCTGATGGCAGCTGTGAAGTAACAAGCCTAGTCATCGTTACAATTTACACTCACGTTCTTATATGTGTTTATGCCACATTCTTGCGCATATAAAGAGTCGTTACTGACTAACACTCTTTAAGTGTAATAACAAACTCTACATCAACGATCAAGAAAACAGACAGTGGAAGACACTGAACAGCGAAAGACAGGACAACAGAGGTCAAGTCCTACCTACCAGAATTCGGTCAAGTACTACACTGGACCAGAGACAACATTGTCCGAACGTATAGACAGACCACCAATAACATTCCTTTCACCTGTGTTTACATTCATATATTTTTACAAAAACAAAAGAGCTCGAGAACTTGAATGTGATTAATATAAATTGGATTCTTGGGATGTAACGTGTTTGAAAGGACGACAAATTGGGTTGCAATATGGAAAACTAGCAGAATTTATTACAAGAGAAATTCCAATAGAAACTATACAGAAATGCACACAAACAGAATATGTAGATGGTGAAACTACTGATGTACAATATCAGAATATAATGGAGAAACTTTTCAGATTAAACATTAACATGGAGTTAATCATTTAAAAAATTGATGAAGTGGAAACAAAATTTGGAGGTATGCATGCTGGCATAAGCGATTTGAAAAGTAAACTACATACGACTGAGCTAATATATTCTAATGAGCACAAAATAAACAATGAAGTTATCTCAGTAATAGAAGAAAAAATAAATACAATTGAATGTGAAATTACATGTATAAAAGATAAAGTAATTCATAAAAGTCAGACAAGTAATAAAAAAGACAATAAAGGTACTCAAACAGGTTCTAGTAACAACATTGGTTCAGGACATATTGTTGGTACAATGGTGGTGGAAACAAAATGTAAGAATACCAGATATTTGAATAAGAAGGATAAACAAATCGTGTCTTTTAATGAAAAAAACTACAAATCACACGGATAGTAAGAAATTTTCGACAAGACCAAATGTCAATGAATCTAGAACAAGACCAAATGTCAATGACTCTAGAACAAGATCAAATCTCAATAACTCTACTATGAGAACAAATGTTAATGACTCCAGAATATAATTAAAAATACATATATAAGTATGTGTGTGTGTGTATTTTTTACGGCCAAAGTCAGCTAGCCAGCTATTATCCGATAGTGTCCAACAAAAATTGTTAATGTTCACATAGCATAGTATGAAAGCGATAACATCAAATTAATACTCTTTGACCTTGGAAAACATTAACACAAGATAAGATACATTTATTAGAAATGGATTGACCACTGGGCGAGGGTGATTGATTTTTTTTTTGATTGGTTGATCGTGGATTCAGTGCCGTGAACGGCCTCCTTACACTAAAAATAAAATAAACAGACCAGAAATGATTGTTTGTAGAAATATGCAGCTGCTACTCACAAACCTTAAGCCGGATATAAAAATACACCAGGTTCGTCCAAATCATTGATCTTTTTTTTAAACAATAATTATAATTTCAATAAATACTTCTTCGACAAACGGTGTATTTTAAATTACGAATTAAGTTTTCATATTTTACAATTATGCAGCTTGTTTACTTGTGAGTCCTTGGGAATGTTTTGACTACAAAAAGGTCTCAACGGGTCAATAGAGTTTGGAAACCACTGATCTAGATGGTGTAGTCTTTAATATATTCAATAGACCTTTACACATACAGCATGTTTGTGAATTAGAGTATAATATGATGATGCACATATTGTTGAGCATACCGTAATATGGTATCAAATTAAATGGAAAAAAACCCGTGGTACATTGGAGATAGAACATTTCTTTATGATTTACGTACGTACAAGGTTCTGATGCGAGAGTTAGGAAGATTTGTTACTTTTGTATGGTCATCAGTTTGAGTGTAGGGAGAAGTTGGAGTTTAAGTAGAGTAAAGAATAGGATTTACAGAAACATTATTTTAGTATAGTGATGAGACCAATGCTAATTTTCCATTAATTCAGACTTGAATAGTGAACTTCATTAGTTCAGACTTTAACAGTTGACTTCATTAGTTTAGACTTTAATAGTGGATTTCATTAGTTCATACTTTAAGAGTTGACTCATTAGTTCAGACTTTAATAAAGTACTTCATTAGTTCATACTTTACTAGTGGACTTCACTAGTTCAGACTTTAATCAAACTCATCTTTTAATTGCAAATAAACATTAGGCCTACATGTATGATTTAAAAAAAAAATCGATTGTCTGATACCAAAATTAATGTTTTGGAGCTTAAATTAGTTGTTTTTTTTTTTTAAATTACTTTCCGATCTAAATTAATAAAAAAAAATGTTAGTCATGGCTTCAAATAAAAAAAAAAATCAGCAAAACAGAATGTTTACTGTGTTAGAAAAAAAAACACCGATAGTCGAGAGAAAGGGCAAATATTTACTTGACCCATTGGGGGTGGGGACGCTGAAGGGGGGGGGGAGATTGACAAAATAAAAATTCATCGTGGCCGGAAGACAGAAAACAATTACAAATGTATCACTTTGTCACGAGAAATGATTTATATATTCTAACTAAGAATGTAGGACTAGGCTATTATAGTTGATTCACCAGACTAGTCACATGATTAAAAAAAAAAAGAGATCTCACAGCCATTTATCAGTATAGTACATATATATTTAAATAAATGCTATCAGAAAGGTTAATGGTGAAGTAGAAAAAACAAGCAATTAAGCCTGTTCCATTCTGGACACAGGACGTGTTAGCGCATTTTCGTGTTATGTATCAGTACGTTTGTTAGCTTTCAGTAGATATTTGTAAATTTTGGAAATGTTTATAAATTCAATTGTGTAATGCATATATCTGTAAAAAAAAATTATAAAGACGTTTCTTTATATTTGAAAAAAAATTATTGTCTCTTAAATCTAACTACAAGTGGTTTGTGGTTACTGAAATAGGACTCGTAATTGAAAACATTCGAAATTATAGTCATTTAATCGTCGGAAAACTCCGTCAATTGTTGCATAGCTCTGATACTTTCAATTAAACTCAGAACACAAGCTTACTATTTCATTTGATGAGTTTCTTAATAAATCTTGGTGACACTACGTGCTGCAGTATTTCGCACCAAATGAATGGGTTATTGAACGTACAAGGTGTATATATAATATATAAGCCCCTTAGGAGCCCTGAAGCCCGGCCCTCAGAGGTCCTATCGCGAAATGAAACTTTTGCTGCACACATGGCAGGCCAAGACCTACAAAATGATATATACATCATGGGTCTAGGACTTATGGTTGTTGAGATCTTGGATGATGACAGACAGACAGACAAAACGGGGACAATAGAGCATTTTTTTTCGAAAATGCTCTAAAAATTTTATACGATTTCATTATGTGTTTTTTTTTTTTTTTTTTAAAGTAAATTGCTCAGGTGTTGAATCTAAATTAGACATATTAACATTGACTTATTGAATGAAGTCATGTGTTGAGTCCAAATTAGACCTATTAACATTGACTTATTGAATGAAGTCATGTGTTGAATCCAAATTAGACCTATTAACATTGACTTATTGAATGAAGTCATGTGTTGAATCCAAATTAGACCTATTAACATTGACTTATTGAATAAAGTTATGTGTTGAAATCAAATTACATCAGTGACTTATTGAATGAAGTAATGTGTTGAATGAAGTCACGTGTTGAAATCAAAATTACACCAGTGACTTATTGAATGAAGTCATGTGTTGAAATCAAATTACACTAGTGACTTATTGAATGAAGTCATGTGTTGAAATCAAATTACACCAGTGACTCATTTAATGAAGTCATGTGTTAAAATCAAATTACACCAGTGACTTATTGAATGAAGTCATGTGTTGAAATCAAACTACACCAGTGACATATTGGATGAAGTCATGTGTTAAAATCAAATTACACCAGTGACTTATTGAATGAAATCATGTGTTGAAATCAAATTACACCAGTGACTTATTGGATAAAGTCATGTGTTGAAATCAAACTACACCAGTGACTTAATGAATAAGTCATGTGTTGAAATTAAACTACACCAGTGACTTATTGAATGAAGTCATGTGTTGAATCCAAATTAGACCTATTAACATTGACTTATTGAATGAAGTCATGTGTTGAAATCAAATTACACCAGTGACTCATTTAATGAAGCCATGTGTTGAAATCAAATTACACCAGTGACTTATTGAATGAAGTCATGTGTTGAAATCAAATTACACCAGTGACTTATTGAATGAAGTCATGTGTTGAAATCAAATTACACCAGTTACCTTTTGTAAGAAGTCATGTGTTGAAATCAAATTACACCAGTGACTTATTGAATGAAGTCATGTGTTGAAATCAAATTACACCAGTGACTTATTGAATGAAGTCATGTGTTGAAATCCAATTACACCAGTGACTTATTGAATGAAATCATGTGTTGAAATCAAACTACATCAGTGACTTATTGAATGAAGTCATGTGTTTAAATCAAATTACACCAGTGACTTATTGAATGAAGTCATGTGTTGAAATTAAAGTACACCAGTGACTTATTGAATGATGTCATATGTTGAAATCAAATTGCATCAGTTACCTATTGTAAGAAGTCATGTGTTGAAATCAAATTACACGAGTGACTTATTGAATGAAGTCATGTGTTGAAATCAAATTACACCAGTGACTTATTGAATGAAGTCATGTGTTGAATGAAGTCACGTGTTGAAATCAAATTACACCAGTGACTTCTTGAATGAAGTCATGTGTTGAAATCAAATTACACCAGTGACTTATCGAATGAAATCATGAGTTGAAATCAAATTACACCAGTGACTTATTGGATGAAGTAATGTGTTGAAATCAAACTACACCAGTGATTTATTGAATGACGTCATGTGTTGAAATCAAATTGCATCAGTTACCTTTTGTAAGAAGTCATGTGTTGAAATCAAATTACACCAGTGACTTATTGAATGAGGTCATGTGTTGAAATCAAATTACACCAGTGACTTATTGAATGAAGTCATGTGTTGAATCCAAATTACACCAGTGACTTATTGAATGAAGTCATGTGTTGAAATCAAATTACACCAGTGACTTATTGAATGAAGTCATGTGTTGAAATCAAATTACACCAGTGACTCATTTAATAAGTCATGTGTTTAAATCAAATTACACCAGTGACTCATTTAATAAGTCATGTGTTTAAATCAAATTACACCAGTGACTTATTGAATGAAATCATGTGTTGAAATCAAATTACACCAGTGACTTATTGGATGAAGTCATGTGTTGAAATCAAATTACACCAGTGACTTATTGAATGATGTCATGTGTTGAAATCAAATTGCATCAGTTACCTATTGTAAGAAGTCTTGTGTTGAAATCAAATTACACCAGTGACTTATTGAATGAAGTCATCTGTTGAAATCAAATTACACCAGTGACTTATTTAATGAAGTTATGTGTTGAAATCAAATTGCACCAGTGACTTATTGAATGAAGTCATGTGTTGAAATCAAATTACACCAGTGACTTATTGAATTAAGTCATGTGTTGAAATCAAATTACAACAGTGACTTATTGAATGTAGTCATGTGTTGAAATCAAATTGCATCAGTTACCTATTGTAAGAAGTCTTGTGTTGAAATCAAATTACACCAGTGACTTATTGAATGAAGTCATCTGTTGAAATCAAATTACACCAGTGACTTATTTAATGAAGTTATGTGTTGAAATCAAATTGCACCAGTGACTTATTGAATGAAGTCATGTGTTGAAATCAAATTACACCAGTGACTTATTGAATTAAGTCATGTGTTGAAATCAAATTACACCAGTGACTTATTGAATGTAGTCATGTGTTGAAATCAAATTACAAGTACTCGCCTGACTTATCTGCGTTGTTATCCTCCCAGTCACCTCACTTAACGGTGACCGTTTTCCATGATTCTCGGTTACATAGTGTTGTTCCATCCATCCTCCACAGGCGAAATCGTACATGTCCACACAAGGGTCAGCTGACATATTTATATTACTTTGTATGTATTCACTGTCTATCATACATTCTTCACTTGAACAAACCTTAGCAAATAAATTGAAATTTGATTTTATATTAAGATACATTGTATGGTTTTATATTTTGCGTTTAAACAGACATATACAAATATACATAATTATTAAAATAATATTTGAACTATAATAAAAACTACTCAATTATGAACAAAAGCAAACAAAATTAAAATAAATACAATTTTCTTATTAATGTTTTTTTTTTCTCTACAACATAATAATACATTTTTAATCAATTAAGACATAATTAGTGGTTCTAAATAATTGCGACTTTCATTGCTGAATTAATTCATTCAGAATTTAATAGTGGACTTCTTTATTTCAGACTTTAATAGTGGACTTCATTAGTGTGAAGGTTGTGATGTTTGTTTGATGTTATACTTTGATGTAGATAAATGGCATAAACTTGGAGGCGTACGGAAGCGTGGTGAAGTCTGGAATGTTGACACAAATGTTCACAAACACTTCATAAATAAGAGTCTCAAAACTGCACGGCTGATTCATTGGCACATTTATTGAACAAAGACATTAAAGTAGCAAACATGTTAAATGATAAAGGCACATCTTCAAAGTCAAGTAAAACACGACTTGATAGTCTGAGATCAAAAGAGTAACTATCTCTATCTCCAAGGCTTGTATCTAAGCAAGTCACAAATGACGTCTAACTAGAAGTAACTACGTCACATAACAACATAAAAATTAATACTCTCTAAGGTCACTTAAAAAGTGTGATTAACACACATGCACAAACTAAATCAAACAATGTATATTTATTTCAACTTTAACTCCTTCACAATTAGTTCAATATTAAATAGTGGACTTCATTAGTTCAGACTATAATAGTTCAATTCAGTAGGTCATAATTTAATAGTGGACTTCATTAGTTCAGACTATAATAGTTCAATTCAGTAGTTCATAATTTAATTGTGGACTTCATTAGTTCAGACTATAATAGTTCAATTCAGTAGTTCATAATTTAATAGTGGACTTCATTAGTTCAGACTATAATAGTTCAATTCAGTAGGTCATAATTTAATAGTGGACTTCATTAGTTCAGACTATAATAGTTCAATTCAGTAGCTCATAATTTAATTGTGGACTTCATTAGTTCAGACTATAATAGTTCAATTCAGTAGCTCATAATTTAATTGTGGACTTCATTAGTTCAGACTATAATAGTTCAATTCAGTAGCTCATAATTTAATTGTGGACTTCATTAGTTCTGACTATAATAGTTTAATTCAGTAGCTCATAATCTAATAGTGGACTTCATTAGTTCAGACTATAATAGTTCAATTCAGTAGCTCATAATTTAATTGTGGACTTCATTAGTTCAGACTATAATAGTTCAATTCAGTAGCTCATAATTTAATTGTGGACTTCATTAGTTCAGACTATAATAGTTCAATTCAGTAGTTCATAATTTAATTGTGGACTTCATTAGTTCAGACTATAATAGTTCAATTCAGTAGTTCATAATTTAATTGTGGACTTCATTAGTTCAGACTATAATAGTTCAATTCAGTAGCTCATAATTTAATAGTGGACTTCATTAGTTCAGACTATAATAGTTCAATTTAGTAGCTCATAATTTAATTGTGGACTTCATTAGTTCAGACTATAATAGTTCAATTCAGTAGCTCATAATTTAATTGTGGACTTCATTAGTTCAGACTATAATAGTTCAATTCAGTAGCTCATAATTTAATTGTGGACTTCATTAGCTCATAATTTAATAGTGGACTTCATTAGTTAAGACATAAGTAGGGTCTGAGCGGCTTTAAAAAGTGGCCAACAAATGGTTCATAGTTTAAATAACAATATTGAAATTGATTATTTTTTTTTTAACTTAATTTAATCCATTTTTTAATAATAATATGACTTAAAAGGGTCATTTAACAATACTTACTTCAGTGCTGACCAGAGTAGAACAAAGGTTGACCACCAACACAGTCAGAAGAAATTCCAACATACTCATCCTAACTTCTCAGATACCAGATTACACTTAATGGTCTTTAGCAATCTAATACACATAAACAAATATGTTATTTTAACGTTAGCTACTTATTAACTTACAAATATTTAATACTCGCAAAACAATAAATTAATGTATGAAATAATAATCCAACATGTATACAGTTGGCAATATGCGAAGAACTTGTTTTAAATCAAAACCAACTGTAGAATTTGTTGACTAAATGACTTACTGTTAGATCTCATTCAATCACAAAAGAAATATCGCATCGATCGAATATTTTTTTTTTTATATTGATGTAAATAGCCGTGTATGAAACATGTTCTGTGGCGGATGTGACAAGTGCACTGGTAGTATCGATTACACACACATACACACACACATACACACACTATGTTGATATATGTATGTATATATATATATATATATATATATATATATATATATAATACATGTATGTGGTCGTGATGGGTAGAGCGCTCGACTGTTACCGAAGTCGACCCGAATTAAACTTAACTGATATTCTTGGGATTCGTTCAGTCCACCCTGTCATTAACATAAGGGAGTAAAGTTGGTTGAACACAATTCATTTATATACCGAGGTACTAAATTTTTCCACTAATATATCCGATGTGCCCTCAGGGGGTTAATGTGTCTTTAATTTATATATTTATATATTTATATATTTATATACCAAATACCTTTATATATATATATATGTGTATGTAGGTAGGTTGATAGACAGAAAGACTTACAGACACATGTTAGATAATATGATAGATGGACGGATGGACGTAGGGAAAGAAAGATAGATAGATTGATAGAAAGA
Source organism: Bulinus truncatus (assembly GCA_021962125.1). Classification (NCBI taxonomy): domain Eukaryota; kingdom Metazoa; phylum Mollusca; class Gastropoda; family Planorbidae; genus Bulinus; species Bulinus truncatus. The sequence goes on from JAGDYQ010000225.1 coordinate 948,327, forward strand.
TGGATGCATAGGTTGATCAATAGGTAGGTAGATATGATGTTAGATGTTTACATACATAGCCTATATGTTATATAGGGTAGGTCGATCAATAGGTAGGTAGAAAGGATGTTAGATGTTTACATACACAGCCTATATGTTATATAGGGTAGGTTGATCAATAGGTAGGTAGAAAGGATGTTAGATGTTTACATACACAGCCTATATGTTATATAGGGTAGGTCGATCAATAAGTAGGTAGAAAGGATGTTAGATGTTTACATACATAGCCTATATGTTATATAGGGTAGGTTGATCAATAGGTAGGTAGAAAGGATGTTAGATGTTTACATACAAAGCCTATATTTTATAGAGGGTATGATGAAAAAAAAAGTTACTAAAGTTAAAAATAATATTTATAGAAATTTAAAAAAAAGTGTGTGCGCTCAAATGGATTGTTTAAAAAGTTCGTATATGTCGTTGAATATAGTATGCAGAGGTACCTTGACATACGAGAGCCCTAACATACGAGAATTTCGAGATACGACTCGTGTAATAAGCGATATTTTGTGAAATACGAGAAAAATTTGAGATTCGAGCAAGTCGGCGGGCTGCACACGACCCAGTTTACTGCGCCTTTTGCGTCTCGTCTAAGTTCATTTGATAAATTGTGCTCGCGTTTTGTACACTTTGCTAATTACATTTCTTATTACACCTTACGTCCAAAGTTATTGGACATTTCAGTGCGTAAGAGAAGATGATGTCTATTGAATTACGGCGTATAAAAACAGAAAGAGTAAATAAAAAAGGGTGTAATACCAGCTTCAGGCGTTACAACAATTTCTAAGTTCCTCCTCCTATTTCCTCCACCCTATACCTCCACCATTATCTTCCATAAGATTAAGCCGGCTAATTTTGGAAAAAATACACTTAATAAAATTGGTTTACATTATTTTTTACTATGTAATTTATATAACATTTATCATTTATAAATAAATTTTTATTATTTAACAAAAGGTAAAATATAACAGGGGGAGGGATGAATATATTTAATATCATTTCAATTATATTAAGTTGGGAAAACAGTTTTGAGATACAAGCAAATTGTCATACGAGCAGTGTTACGTAACGAATTAAATACAAAATAAGACATGGTGGTAACCATAATGAAAACAAAATATTGTGACTAAAATATCTTTTTTTTTATTTTTTACCAGTGGGATTGCTAAAGAATGTATATTTTATAATTTGTAGAGTTGACAGAAAAAATATGAAAACAAAATCTCGTATAACTAAAATAAAACAAATTACAGCTGTCCACTCTAATAGATTCATGGTAAACATGTGACAACAAATTATTTTTATACTTTTCTTTTTTGAAGAAACTTAAAAAAAACTACTGTTATAAAAGTATTTATGACCCCATAGAATTTTGAAAAACTGTCTTGAGTTCTTATATGTCACCGTAAATACACCGGTATACAAACATTTAAATCAATTATAATTTGATCAATGTCCGCAATACTGTTTTAAACCGGGAAATTGACTTCATTTAAAGTCTCAACATTCATTTACTGTTTCGGAATATGTTGGAAAACAATTCTAACAAAAATTTAACGTTTTGTTGAGTATATTTTATTTACAAGTATAAAAACTAAATATTTTTTTGGTAAATTAAATTCCACTTGAATTGCTCAGAAAAAAATCGTTACAAACTATACAACTTGGAAATAAAAAGATAGTTTTGTATTCGCTGAAGACATAGTGTGTAAAAACTAAAAGATAATAATAGTGCATACTGGGATATTTTAATTGAGAGCCAATCCGAGTGTTCTAATTTTTATCCTAAGTTAGAACGAAGGAAATTTATCAGGTCAGGTTTGTTTGTAGAGTAGAGTAGAGTAGAGTAGAGAGTAGAGTAGAGTAGAGAGTAGAGTAGAGTAGAGTAGAGAGTAGAGTAGAGTAGAGTAGAGAGTAGAGTAGAGTAGAGTAGAGTAGAGAGTAGAGTAGAGTAGAGTAGAGTAGAGAGTAGAGTAGAGTAGAGACTAGAGTAGAGTAGAGTAGAGTAGAGAGTAGAGTAGAGTAGAGTAGAGTAGAGTAGAGTAGAGAGTAGAGTAGAGAGTAGAGTAGAGTAGAGAGTAGAGTAGAGTAGAGAGTAGAGTAAAGTAGAGTAGATTAGAGTAGAGTAGAGTAGAGAGTAGAGTAGAGTAGATTAGAGTAGAGTAGAGTAGATTAGAGTAGAGTAGAGAGTAGAGTAGAGTAGAGTAGAGTAGAGTAGAGTAGAGAGTAGAGTAGAGTAGAGTAGAGTAGAGTAGAGAGTAGAGTAGAGTAGAGTAGAGTAGAGAGTAGAGTAGAGTAGAGTAGAGTAGAGAGTAGAGTAGAGTAGAGACTAGAGTAGAGTAGAGTAAGTAGAGTAAGTAGAGTAGAGTAAGTAAATGAGAGTAGAGTAAGTAGAGTAGAGTAAGTAGAGTAAGTAGAGTAGAGAGTAGAGTAAGTAAGTGAGTAAGTAAAGTAGAGAGTAGAGTAGAGTAGAGAGTAGAGTAAAAAAGTAGAGTAGATTAGAGTAAGTAAGTAGAAAGTAGAGTAGAGTAGATTAGAGTAAGTAGAGTAGAGTAGATTAGGAGTAGAGTAGAGAGTAGAGTAGAGTAAGTAGAGTAGAAAGTAGAGAGTAGAGTAGAGTAGAGTAGAGTAGTAGAGTAGAGTAGAGTAGAGTAGAGAGTAGAGTAGAGTAGAGAGTAGAGTAGAGTAGAGTAGAGTAGAGAGTAGAGTAGAGTAGAGTAGAGTAGAGTAGAGTAGAGTAGAGTAGAGTAGAGTAAAGTAGAGAGTAGAGTAGAGAGAGAGAAGAGTAGAGTAGAGAGTAGAGTAGAGTAGAGTAGAGAGTAGAGTAGAGTAGAGTAGAGTAGAGTAGAGTAGAGTAGAGTAGAGTAGAGTAGAGTAGAGTATGAGAGTAGAGTAGAGTAGAAGTAGAGTAGAAGTAAGTAAGTAGAGTAGAAGTAAGTAAGTAGAAGTAAGTAAAGAGTAGAGTAGAAGTAGAGAAAAGAGTAAGTAGAGTAGAAGTAGTAGTAAGTAGAAGTAAGTAGAGTAGTAAGTAAGTAGGAAGTAGTAGAAAGTAAGTAAAGTAGGAGTAAGTAAGTAAGAGTAGAAAGAAGAGAAAGTAAAGTAAGTAAAGTAAGATAGAGTAAGTAAGTAAATAAGAGTAAGTAGAGTATAGTAAGTAAGAGTAAGTAGGAGTAGAAGTAGAGTAAGTAAGAGTAGATAGATGAGATTTAGATAAAAGATTAGTTCACCTCAAGACTACGAAGCTATAAATGGGGACCTGGTATATGATAGGGAATATAAAGGCGGCAGAGCTATGTGCTAACCACACAATCATACTTTATAAACTGTAGTTACAGAAACATATTTGACTCTAAACTTCATCTGCCCCGATGGCGTATTACGCAAAGGAATATAGGAAAACGCTATTTAGACAGTAAACGCTAGAAATTAAACATTGATGTAAATTTTGGATTAGTTCAATAATGTTTAATGACAACAATAGAGTTGTTTTGGTTTTTTTTTTCTTTTAAAATGGATAGAGGGACATTTTCAAATATTGACTTTTACGCCTATAACATCAGGTACACAACTGATATTAGGTATACCACTGACATGAAGTAAACCACTCACCTTAGGTACAACTAGAGCTCTAAGTTTATGTTAAGTGTATCAAAGCTTATAGTTTAAGGTTAAATGTACTTTTATTAGTTATATTAGTCCACTTAGTTTAATTTCAACGAATTTATTTTTTAAGGTAAACGAAAAAGAGAAATTAAGTTGATCTGAATGTTTCCAAATTAAGATCATTAACATTTTTCAGGTTGTAGTTGATGATCATCTCACTCATTTGTTCAACTTGCCTATGTTATTTCTCACAGAAGATCGAACTTAATACCCGCTGGTCAACAGTCGAGTGAATTACCACATGACCACCCGTCCCCGTTGGGCAGTATAAGTAACGCTGTTTAATATCTATTCACAACGAGTTGGTAAATGGAGGCTGAAAGCTACATGAGCCATCTTTTGTTTAACAAAAGAAATATCACACAATAGATCTTTGCTGAGTCGTACAAAACTTTTGTCCCCATATTGAACAAAGAAATAAAACAAGTTTTGTTGCTTACAGGCGATTGGTCGAAATAAATTGGTTTTTGAATCTTGATAACAATTGAGAGATTTAAAAAGTCTCACCTGTAGCTGTGTTGCTATGTAATTTAGTAAAATGTTCCACAAGCAGTGTGCCTAGCACCATGGGCGTCGCTAGAAATTTTCCAGAGGGGGGCAAAAAATACGGTTTTTATTTTAACTGACTATGTCATACAAGTTTATTTTTCAATTAAATCCAAGTTAAGTATAACATTAATTCTTCATTTTGACATAAATAAATGTATTTAGAAATTGAAACATTTTGAGTACAAGCACAAGCATGTTCCGGTTTTAATTTTTTTTGTTTAATTTGGCCTTCTGTAGCTTCATTTGTCCTTCGAAAATGTTTTTTGACATTCAGGTTTTTTTTATAATCTGGCAACTCTTGTTAGTTTATTTATAATCATCAGCCACTGAGTGAATTTTAAAATTTATACCAAATTAATATGAAAATATAGATATCAGAAAATAAATGTACAAGCTCAATAAAACGAAAAGTAGAGCTATCGGGGGATTCCAAAAAGCCGTTATTAGAAGTTTTTATGGCGTTTGCAGTATCTGAATTATCATATGCATTGAGGACAACAGTACAAGTTCAAAAGCCAGACACAACAGAAGAAACTATTTCTAATTTGATTGTCGTTGTTACTTCTTCATTTCCTAAATTGGATATTGGAAGGTATGTTTTGACATACGACCTTTCAAACGAGTTGAAATTGCTACTGACCCTTGATTGTTCGACCCCCTGATAAAAATATGATTTTTAGAGCTGATAGTGGTGGAAAGAGAGGCTTTAGATATGCTTGATTATCAAACTATTCATCGTTGGTTGTATACTTGCAAAGGTGGCTTTTGCAAATTGTGGGTGTTGTTTTCGCAAAAGTAATTCCAGGAGTTCATGGAGCATTCGTCATCAAACCATGCACACAATTAAAAGATTTCAACGAAGATGCACGTAGCCACATGAAAAGCACATGTCACAAAGACTCTTGTTAATGGTTCAAGCTATTTCGTTGCACTATTGTTAGCCAAAGCAGTTTCTATAGATGAGCAGTTGAACTCATCATTTAGAAGACAAATTCAAGAAAATTGCAACAAACTGGGTCCCTCTATTTCTACAATATTGTTTTTTTTTTGCGGCATGCATGATTGGGCACTTCGTGGAAAAGAATCACGTTCTGATATTTTTTACGACCTGTTAGAGTTTCGTGTTGAATCTGGAGATGAAGTTCTAGGTAATCATTTGTCAATTGGTTCTTGTAGTGCTAAGTATTTCTCGGCAAACAGTGCCGCCGAGAGGGGGGCGGGGGACAAAAGCCCAGTGGGCAAATGCCTAGAGGCCCGGCGAGTTTTATGGCGAGTTTTAATGGCCCGGACTGAGCTGGCCAATACACTTTTGAAAATATTATTATCAGCACGAGAGGCCCGTTGATAGCCCTGCCCAGGGGCTCGAAATTTCTGTCGGTGGGCTTGGCGGAAACTACACAAAACACTATGATCGAAATTTGTGGGTCTCTCTTGCGTGAAGACATTGTTCGTGAAGCAAATAATTCAGTTGCAATTTCTATACTTGCCGACGAGACAATATAATTTCAGGAGTTGAGCAGATGTCACTTGGTGTTAGATTTGTCAAAGAACACTATAATTACAAATTTATTAGAATTTAGATTAGATACAGCCCCGTAGCGTGAAAATTCTACAGCAGGGGCATGTCATTCTACAGCAGGGGCCAAGCTATAGAAGGGGGGGGCAGGAAATAAATTGTACTATGTAGAGCAAACAAGCAGAGGGGCCCGACAAAACCCAGGGAGAGCACGCTACTTGCCTGATTAAATATGATAAATTTTGTTGGTCAAGGATAAGACGGATATTCTTCAATGGCAAGTAAAGAAGGAGCAGTCCAAGCAATAATTCGAAAAAAAGACCCAAAAGCAGCAATTGTACATTGCAGTTCACATAAATTAAATCTTGTCGTGAACGATTCAAATAATGTGAATGATTTACGAAACACAATAGGAAAAATTAAGTCAAATATAGTTTTTTTTTCTGAGAAATTAATCAGCGAAGAAAACTAATGCCAAATGTTCCTTTGCTAGGAGAAACTAGATGGATACATAAGTATAAAAGGTTGCGGATTTTCGCTGAAAATGTGACAGAAATTGTTAAACAAGTGGTATATTTAGAACAATCTGGAAAAAGCAAGCAAGTTGCACATTAGTTACTTTCTGATGTTAGGGTTTAGGTTTAGGGTTCATGTGTTGTTTGTTTAGTTATTATACTTTAATGTAATAAACTTTCAGGAAATTTAGTTCAGTTTTATTGTAACAACTTTATGACATTTTTTTCAACATATAAGGGGGAGGGGGGGGGGGTTAATGCCCCACTTATATGACATTTTTTTCAAAATGTAGGGAAGGGCCAATGCCCCCTTGCCCCCCCCCCCCTTGAATACGCCCATGCCTAGCAAATAGATAAGCTGGGAGACGATAAAGGATGTGTTGCGGCAAAATCTGAACACTAAATGTTTATGTCGAGCATCGGCGTATGTGTTTTTTCCCAAACATAACATGAGATGCTGCATTATTACATAGCTTTTAGTAATACAAAGATAGCTTTTAGCAATGCCATGCTTCTTTCAGAAATATTATACAGCTATTAGCAACATTATATTTCTATTAGCAATATTACAAAGCTATCAGAAATACCACGACAGTTGAATAATTCCTATCAACCTTAAACATTTTGTATAGAATTTTGTTTTCTGATTGTTACCTTGAACTTTGATTAATGGTGATAAAATATTCAGATATATAAACATTACGAATAAATAACAACATATTTCTACATGTGTTGAGTTTATTTACATATACCTGTTCAGGCCCGTAGCCAGGAATATTGGATTGGGGGGGGGCGAAGACATTTTCGGGGGGGGGGGAGTGCGCCGAAGAAATGATCCTGGGGCACAGGGGCGGATCTAGACTACTTTGACGGGGGGGGGGGACATTGACCGGGGGGGGGCAAAACTGTTTTCATTGTTGAAAATTGGTCTTAGAACAAAAAAATATTTCGATAATTTAATGATGTATTACTTGCGATAACGGGGGGGGGGCATGGCCCCCCCAGCCCCTCCCTCTAAATCCGCCCCTGGTGGGGTAGAAGAAATGTTCGGGGGGGCGAAAATGGAGGCGCGAAGCGCCGAAAGCTTGCGAACGGAGAGGAGGGGTTTGGGGAGGGGATCTCAGTGAGTCCCCTCCCCAAGAAATTTTTCGCAGTTCCATATCTGGAATGGTGCATTTTAGTACCGATTGTTTAGCTATTAATTAGAAATATATAATTTTAACTACGTTTCAATAATGCATAGCATGTTGCAGTTTTTTTTTTTTTAAATAATTTAAATAGTAAAGAGTTTTAATGATAAAAATTTATTGAGGCTGAGCAATTTCTCATTCCTGTTATAAATATATTGACCATTTGTTCTGCTACACAATTGTTACATAATAGATACCTGATTTATATTATTATACTGTTTGTTTAACGTACAACCCGGGAAGAACGACAAAGGTGCACGAATATAGCTTAGCTATTTGTGTGATATTTCTTATAAAATATTGAAAACAAAGAACAGACCTATCAACAACAATAGTCGCAATTATTCAATTTAAAAAAAAATTAATTCTGCTAAAAAGTAAATTTGCAAATTAAATAACATCACTCAGAAATCACGGAGTTTGTACTTTATTATTTTAATATAGGCTACCAGTGGCGCAACCAGATGGGGGTGGGCAGGGGGGCCTTTAGCCGCCCCCCCACAGGCTAAATCATCAATACATAGTTAATGTTATAAAGTAACAAAAAAGACTGTCAAACTGACTTTTTTCATAATGTGAGCCCCCCCCCAGCATTTTTTGCTGGCTGCGCCATTGTAGGCTACATATGAATAAAGATGAAGTCAGAAGTCAATGTTATTTTATTAATTTAAGTTGCTAGTTGTCTTCAGAATATATCAATATATAAAACTATTACAAGGTTGCAAACAGGCCCATCGACAGAAATTTCAGGCCCCTGAGTAAGGGTGACACGGGCCCCCGTGCTGAAATTAATATTTTAAAAAGTTGATTTGCCAGCTCAGTCTGGGCCCCTAAAACTCGCCAGGTCCCTGGGCGTTGCCCCCCCCACTCGTCGGCACTGGTTGCGAACTTATAAGTTTCAAATTTGCAAACGTAGTGATTTAGCACTGAAATTACCTAAAAATGCTTCAACATTCAGATTGTCTGTTAAATCTTTTTCAAATGCAAGCAGGAAAAGATTGCTTAGACGCTTTTGCAACATTGATCTGCGATATGGGGTGAGCATTCGTGTGATGGTTTAGAAACTGTTCTTACACACGACTGTTGAAGCCCCAAATGCCAATGCTGCCCAAAATACCCAGAAGTGAACTTCCATAAGATTCAATCTTTTATGCCCAAAACATAGATAAGTTATAGGCCTATATGTAAGTAAAATAGCCTGAATGATTGCCAACATATAAACTTTTACGTTTTTATTATTATTGATTTATTGAACAAAATGATTGATGTTTTATAGCCGTTATTATTAAAATGTTGTCAAAAAGCTTAAATCATGCACGGGGGGGGGCTCAGGTCATGAACGGGGGGGCTCAGTCACCCTAGCCCCCCTCTGGCTACGGGCCTGTACCTGTTTTTCCAAATAAATTGGAGCCATACAACAACTTTTATTACTTGGTAGGACGATATAGTTTGTTGTTTGATTCTTCAGTTTTTTTTTCAAGCCGGGCTTGGAGAAAGATAACACAAAAACCTATTTCAGTCTATTAGACCCTCAACTACTCAATTGTTTCAAATGTTTTTACAATCAAAGTTAACTCGCAGCTAACAATCTCCACAGATTTATTTTATCTCAGCCCAACTGAAACATTCCCAATCTACGTCATAATGGCAGTACATGAAAGTCCAGTTTGTAGCTAGCTATTGAGCAGCTATGTGCAATCTGAAAATAGTGCAACCTATTACAATATATAACATTTTTGACTACGTATTTCAGGTTTAATTCGGGTGTAAAATAATGATTTCTTCTTTTATTAGCTGTTATTTATTGTCTTCATTCGTCTTTCTCTTCTCTTAAAATAGGTCTGGAACAACCATCTTTTATAATTGCCGTGATTTTATTTCAGCATTCTGCATTCACTGAATGTTTACTTATAAACTTCCAACCATCATAGCTCTAGTATTGTTAAACATGTCTGTACTTTGCAGTGTTTTGCTGACTTAGACAATCGTTGTTAATAATCTTGACCGATATTTTAGCTTAAGCCTACATGTAATAACTAGATTAGGCCAAATAAAATATAACTATGACACTGCATATAACTAAAATAAAATTAATTAAATATAGTGAATTAGCCACTTCAGATTAAGTATAAAAATAATTTCCGGCAAACTTTGGCATAACTTGACGTAGTCCATAGACTTTTGATTCTTCAATGTATTCACTGCAGCTACTCGTGATGTCCATGTCTGGTGTTTTTCGTGACTTTTCAATGTTACATGTACAGCTGATAACTTTTTTTTTCATCGTAATGAACTAGCTGCAAAATCACAGATCACTGATACAAATTTATAACCACTGAAGAATCACAATAGGTTCTTAAATTTGATTGAAGGGCCGGATTAAGAGAAGATCAATGGAGTGTTTAAAATACTTTATCTGAGCTAACACAAATGTTAATGTAACCCACGTAAATAAATGAAGGGGAGTGTACCGCGTGTCGAATCTAAACGTTTTGCAGGACGTAGATGGCCAATGCATTGTTTTATTTTCAAGATTACTATTTTAAAGACTCGTCTAGCTCGGCACCCCGTGTTTAATTATTAAAATTAACACATTTAACAACACAGTTGGGCTATTTCGTTTATTTATTTTCTTATTTTGTAATTACCTTATAAATTAGTCCAAAAAATATTTCATTTTAGTATCATGCAATGCGTGTTACAACATAATTATACGTACGTCAAGTTTTTATATATTCCTCTATAAAAATAGGTATATTCGTGGTGGGGTCGGAAAATAAAAATGCCGTCAAACTTGCTTTTAAAGAGCAGAATAATACGATACAAAGGCATTTTTTTTTACTTTTGTTCAAACAAAATTAAATCTACCGGTACTATAGAACTGGTGTGTGTATTAATGGGTGCCTAGGCAGCCGGCCAGTTTGGTTATACTTACTGCATGCGAGGAAAACCCTACAAATGTACCGGAATATCAAACTTGTATCAAACTTTTTAGTTGTATAGTATGTGCACGAATATTACCAGTCGATTTGATTAAACACTGTATCATGTTGGTACACTTTCATTATTTCTTTCACGTTGTAAACAACTGATTGGTAAAAGGCGATAGTAAAAATAAGGTACTGAAAAATAAAATATGATTAATTGCGAAAATGTATCAGTTTTTCTTTTTATGTAAATATATCCTGTTAATTTAAAACACAGCTTAAAACACTTTACGACATAGGCCTAGAATCAGCTAGTGAAGTCCTTTTAAAGTTATCGCAAATAAAAATGGGATGGGGTGGGTGATAAATAATTTATTATGCTGACCCTGCCCAATTGTCTGTATACTTTTTTTGTTTTAATTTATCGCCAAGTACTGCATTCAATAAATATTTATTGAAACATTTTTTTCCTAATTTGATTATTGTCATGAGTAATTTTATTTGTAGGATTTCTTGTATGTATACTATTATATTTACTTCTGTGAACTTCTGCTTCTGGGAGACTATATATACATTTCTAGCTAATTCTGTCTCTTCGGAGTTTACTTCTTGACTGGGGTTATATTAACATTATATTATTGGTCTACATATGTATGAGATATATATATATATATATCAGAAAAAATGATAAATAACTATTTGACAAACGGGCCTCATAGGCACTATTAAGTCATATGGTTTTTATCGCCTTAGGAAATGTACATGTCTTTAGCAGCCCCGTCGCGTGAAAATTCTACAGAAGGGGACAGGCATTTGCAGGGGGGCAGGAAATGCATGTTACTAAGTAGAGCAAACCATCAGATGGTCCCCCCGAACCCCCCTCGCACGCTACTGGCGTCCATAATATTAAATAAAATGATGTGAGATCAATGTCACGTCTTCCTCCTAATAAAATCTAAAGTCGTCTGAAATATATTTCCCATCTGCAAATCTAACTTCCTGTCAGTGGTCAGATAATTAAAACTACTAAAACTTCAGACTAAATATAATTATTACAACACTCCCCTGTCAGTTAAATAACAAATGTTATACAATAAGTTGTTTAGATGTCTCTATGTTTTTCTGATGTTATCTTAATAAAATTTACTTTTTTCAAAAGTGAAAAATTAATTTGTTGTATCACATCTCTCTAGTTTATACACAGTAGTAATTTATATACATAATGTCATTGCACTATATACAACAATGTTTAACAATACAATTATGAAAAATAATGTTCATTAATACAAATCTTTTTGTCAATACGAAATCTTAATTTGTTTTTAAATGCATCATTTAGCATAATATTATAATATTGACATAACAATTTACTCAATTTTACTCAATTTTCAAAAATATTATTATCAATTCAGTTTTAAACAAACAAAAATACAGTACTAAGTGACTATTCGTTTTGTTAATTGGTACCAATTACTTTAACTTCTTCATCAGTTTATTTAAGTTCATTTTAAATTTTCATTGTTTTTCACTCTTTTTACTCTATCTTCTGAGTACTGTACTTTTTAATTCTTTGTAAATATTAAATTTAATACATTTCTTTTCAATGTTCAACACTTTCATATTTATCTTCACATCAATTTCTTTTCAATATTCAACACTTTCACATTTTTCTTCACATCAATTTTGTATGAAAGCATTTTATTTCAGTACAATATATTTTTCATGTTGTCACTTGACAAATTTATTATGTTGCAACAATATTTTGTTCAACTTATTATTTACCTTGCTTTCTCAAGTCGTTTTTCATATTTCTCTCCTCTCTTATAAAGACATTTTCTTTTGTCTTCTGTGAATAATACTTTCCTAACTGATTTGACAATAATTTTTTTAACACTCATCAATTATATAAGACATTTTACTTATGTCTTTCATCATTGCTATATAGTGTGAATATATTCTTTGCACTTTTTCATGTCAACTATTCTTGACATATTCAATAAAATTATCATGTACAATTCATTATTTCTTCTGACATATAAAAAAAATTAAACATCATTTTAATAAATTCATATGTTATTACAATATTCATATATTTGACTTCTTTAATCAATAATTGTTGAAATTACATGTTTGAGACTAATATGTCTCCTTAACAATAATCATAATCATATTTAATAATCCAATGGTTGGGTTAAACTAAATTTTAACTTTTAAAAAAAAATATAACGAATTCAACAATAACTTACAAGCAATAAACAAATTCGATGAAATATGTATTATTAATCAGTGCTTAACAAAATCTTTACACAATTAAATATTATTTTCATCAATGTGAATGAAATGAATGAATAATTAATAATTATTATTTTTTCTCAATACATTACACTTTCTATTTTACATCTAATATGCTAAATAGGGTTTAGCAGGTTATAGCTAGTATATATTGATACTTCGCTATAGCGCAACATTTTTAATCAGTATACGTATATATTGATACTTCGCTATAGCGCAATATTTTTAATCAGTATACGTATATATTGATACTTCGCTATAGCGCAATATTTTTAATCAGTATACGTATATATTGATACTTCGCTATAGCGCAATATTTTTAATCAGTGTACGTATATATTGATACTTCGCTATAGCGCAACATTTTTAATCAGTATACGTATATATTGATACTTCGCTATAGCGCAACATTTTTAATCAGTATACGTATATATTGATACTTCGCTATAGCGCAACATTTTTAATCAGTATACGTATATATTGATACTTCGCTATAGCGCAACATTTTTAATCAGTATACGTATATATTGATACTTCGCTATAGCGCAATATTTTTAATCAGTATACGTATATATTGTTTATTACTGAAAGTATACATTTAATAAACAAAAAATCGGTGGTAAAAAAGAATATACATGTATTATTAGACTTGCATCTTTATATATAGTATGATATATTACAGAGGAAATAAATACACGTTTTTTTCCCTTTGTTACTTCCTCCACCCGGTGTTTGTGTCGGCATATGATAGATTACAGACGTCGGAGTCGGTGGCAGATGGAATATTACAGCCGACACCCCAACACTGTTCCTAAGTATTGTCTAGCTAGATGCTTATTAAAGGTTGACAAATGTATGGACTCTTGTTGCTTTTTTTTATATCAATAGGTTTACATTTATTTTTACATTTAAATATGAATATTATTTTCTCTACACAATCTCGCAAAGTTACAAAACATTTTATAATTGGTGTTAATATTGAACGATTTATATATATATATATATATATATATATATATATAAACTAAGTTAATACACTAACAACTTAAGCCTTATATTGACGTGAATATTGTACAATACAAAAAAGTTATTTGCTATACGCTATTTGTTATAATAATCACTTTGAAAATTTCATTTATGTTGCATTAGATATTGCATTAAACGATTATTTTAAATATCTAATCTACTTAACGAACTTTTGACGAAAGTTCAGACTGGTTAAATCGCTTCAATTATCTAGACTTTGGTATCAGTCTCGGGAAAAGTATTAAATCTTTACTTGATGAACTATGTAAGGTGCATTCCTATAAGTGAAATGTATACACATTTTTTTTTTGAAAAAATACTTTATTTTACAGTTAGCCTAAGAAATAAATTGTGCATAGTAAGGATCAAATCGAAACAGGTTTAATTAATTTTTTTTTTTTAAACGGTTACCTAAAATTCCGTTTGAGTCTCATTTTTTTTTGTTTAAGTGAAGTTTATAAATAATGAGCTTCTATTATTGGGTGTGTATCTAGTCAATAATCCAATTCTTGACTTGATTTGATTGTGCGATAAATTACTTTTTTATTAGAACTGCCGTAAAACCTTGTGATAATACATGCAATTGTCGTTGAGATGGTTGGTTATTTGTAGTTGTACGTCAAAAATTGCCAGTTATTATTTATTTGACTATACAAGTTACAAAACATCATTTCACAAATGATAAAATAACTACTTGACAAACTGACCTTATAGACACTATAATTACGTCATATGGCTTTTATCGCCTTAGGAAATGTACATGTAGCAGTCCCGTGGCGTGAAAATTCTACAGCAGATGACAGGCAATTGCATGGGGGGGGGGAGGAAATACAAGTAGAGCAAACAAGCAGATGGGGCCAGACAAAACGCAAAAGACCCACCCCCAGAACCCCCCTCGCACGCTACTGGCGTCCCTAATATTAAATAAAAATAATAATATATAATATCATTCAAATTATTTTAGTTTTTATTACAACAGATCGCATTTTAACATAGTCAAGTTCGTAAATAGCAAAGTCAATATAATCTAGCATTTTTTTTTTAATAGTACATTAAAATTATCACTTAGAACGTGTGACGTGATAGGTGAATGGCTAAGTATCTTGGGGTTTATTATTTTTATGCTGACTATCTAAGTTCGATTCCTCTCAAGGACTTATTATTTTATTGTTTAATTGTTTTATAATGTATCCCTTTAGCTGTTTTAATGCAAAGTGATTATTTAGATCTCTTTGAAATTTTTTTATTGAAATAATTTATATTTTATGATGTTGTACATAATATCATGCCGCAAATCCCTAGGTTCAGCACTAGCTTTACATTAGTCTCTCTCTATGCAAAGGCTTTGCAGGGTATAGCTTCTGACCAAAGCGATTACGTGACTTGCTTTCGACCCGACAGAGGATAAACGCCACGAAAATATAGTTCGACGGGCTTAAAACATATACATAATCGGCTAACATAGATGGTGGTTCGACAGACCTACACACCGTGCAGTGTAAAGTATGCTCATGGCGATAAAAGCCGCATGTCTGTAGGTTAAAAATACACGGCACCGTACGGGTTGAAAGCTTACATCTCTAAAAAAAAAAGTCTGAGTTCTACGTCACACCTTTGAGGAGTTAAAAAAAAATCAGTGAGTGTCATCGACCGTCTCTATAAAAAATAGTTTGGGGAATTCCAAAATTATGGAAACTAAAAAGAGACAATATATGTTAAATGAGAGTATGCTTGGTGCGCATTTTGTTCATCAAATGAATCTTTCTTAAATAAAATTCTAAACACAACAAGGATTTCTTATAAATGAATTAAGATTTTTAAATGATATTGAGTAGTGTGCGCAAATTATGTTTAATAGTCGGGGGTTGTTTTTGTTAAGCTTCTGTACCCATAATGAGGATTATTTTCTTTGGGATGAACTATATAAAAAGCTATTTTTTGTAAATAGACTGATTGTTAACGCGCTCAAATATATATTACCGAGTTGGTTGGGATAGGGGTGGGAATAAACTAAATGGTTGCAGAAAGGGGGGGGGGAATCAAGCAGACGATTCAAGTTGCAACACCGCTAATTTTTTAACTTCACGCCTCTCTCTCTCTTTTTAAATACGTCATGTTAAAGGAGTGTTTAACCGGGGGGGGGGGGGAGAGGTAGGGAGAAGTGTCACGTAGTATTGTTAACAGGGTGAACATGCAGTTATACTAAATGTCCCTTTTTGTAGATTTATTTACATTGAGACCCACTGCGTTTAGGGCATGTCTTGAGTGGAAGGGGTGGCGGGCGGGGGATGGAGGGAAGGATGTGGGGCTAAGTGAAAGAGAATTGATACATTATTAAAAAAATAACTATTGAGAAAGAGTCCTTTAAAATAGTATGAATGAATTAAGATTAGTCAATGATGTGGTGTTGTGAGCGCATCACCATTTTCAACTCCAACTGCGTGCCAAATAGCCGGTCCGGGTACCGGGCCTGTTCAGCTAGTAATTTATATATGGCATTTTAAAGAACATATTTAATATAATTGTATTTTTAAGTAAATATTTTGTAAATTGGTATTTTTAAGTAAATATTTAACAAAATGAGGAAACAAAAACTTTATTTAAACGTTAGTGATTCTATCAGTAAGAAGACTGTTTGTAGTTTGAGTTGCCGTTCATCACTCGCTCACAATTGTGTGTGGTTGCTGACAGCTGATTTAAATTATATTGAAAATGGACGAGCCTTGCTGTTCAAAAAATGGCCGTCTGTTATCTATTGTGATTAGGTATTTAGATAACTTTGCAGCCCCGTAGCGTGAAAATTCTACAGCAGGTGCCAGGCATTCTACAGCAGGGGCCAGGCAATAGCACGGGGCCAGGTAATACATTTAACTAAGTAGAACAAATCAGAAGAGGGAGCCAGATAAAACGCAGAGGTAGGGCCCGGCCCCCCTGCCCCCACCCCCAAGAAGGCTACGGCCTGTACTTGGGAAGGCTATTTTGCTTTGTGTCCAAATTATTTAATTTTTTTTATAAAAAATAGAAAATTCCACCCGTTGTTCGGGGTTAAAATACTTGTAATATAAATAAAACAAAGGCACGCCGTATGATTTATATTGCAATCATTGTTTTTATTAGTATATTTGATAATTATTTTTACCAAATTTCACATTTCCTTTCTGGGTTCATAGGTGAGTTCAGAGGGCAGTTGAAAGCTGCACCGAAGTCTCTACTGTTGGATACTGAACCAATCACTCTGTCAAAGACAAGTCCATAAAATGTCGATATATATATTTATAATTTATTATGAATATTTAAAATAAAATATTTAAATAAATATAAATCGTGTGTTATGAAAGTTTATATTATGTAATGCATACTTTATGGCAAAGTGTTGGAAACTTGTTATTGTTTTAATGCACTACATTTTATAATTATATACATTATCCTCAGTCGTTACCGATACTTCAATGTAACCAAAGTAACCATAGCTTCTATTTAATTAGTCAGTCAAGTTCTGATCTACAACAAACTACATTGTTTGGTCCATGAAAACGAGACAACCAATGCAGATAAAAACATCTGGATTCCCAGATACTGATGTATACATAGACATTCCCAGACAATGATGCATATAAAGACATTCCCAGACACAGATTAATACATAGACATTCACAGACACAAATTTATACATAGACATTCCCAGACACAGATGAATACATAGACATTCACAGACACTGGTGTATACATAGACATTCCCATACACTGATGTAAGTATAGACTTGGGATTTGCAATGTATGCCCCATCAGCAAAGTATATGACTCATAAGCGGTATCCTTCAAACTCCCCGCTTTCACTTCGTAATGGCTTCGATAAATCAACGCTTTTCTATGTGTACAAAGATACAAACTAAACAGTGAGATTCAATCATAAAAGTAAAACCAATTACACAAGTTTTAGTACGACCTAAAACTGTATGAAAATAAAATTATCATCACTTTATATATTAGGCACGCAGTTGGAGTTAAAATGTTGATATATATTCGAGCTCTTTAACAATCAGTCTATATAAAAAAATAGCATGTCTATCTACTCGAATTGGCCCCAAAGGACATGAACAGATTATTGTAGCTAAAACACATTTAAGTAGTAAAAAAAGTAAAGTAAAGTTCTCTTCTTAGCCCTAACGGGCCATCGGGGCAGATGAAGTGTAGAATTCATCTGTTTCTATAACCTCGGCATATGAAGGGATTGTGTGGTTAGCACAACGCCCAGCCGCCTTTACTTCCCCAACTTAAGTCAGGTACCCATTTAAAGCTGGGCGGACTTATGGGACGACTTTGCACCGAATTTCACCTGGAAAAATTTCAAGGGCCTCACCAAGGATTGAACCCAGGACTCTCAGGTTGACAGTCAAGTATCAACACCACTCGGCCATCCGTCCCACAAAACACATTTAAGGGACACTTAATAATACATGAAAGAAGTTCATATTTAATATAGCTCATCCCAAAGAAAATAATCCTCATTATGGGCATAGAATCTTAATAAAAAACAACCCCCGACCATTAAACTTTGAATCTAACATCCAACTATTTCTTCTATTTCCAATTCTCTTCCACTTAGTCCCCACACCCATCCTTCGCTCCCTCCATGCCTGCCAACCCCCTTCCACTCACAACATGCTCGAATCGCAGTGGGTCTCAATTTACATACGACAAACCCTGTTAACAATACCACGTGACTCTTCTCTTTACCTCCCCCCCCCCGTTAAACGCTTCTTTCCCAACCCTATACCCCCATTCCAACAGTTCTTTTTTTTATAATTTTATAATTTTATAATTTATCATGTATAACATGATGTATTAAAAAAAAGAGGTTAAAAATATAGCGGTGTGGCATCTCAAATCGTCTGCTTGACTCCGCCCCCCCCCCTTTTTCCGCAACCATATACAAAAATAGCTTTTTATATAATTCATCCTAAAGAAAATAATCCTCATTATGGGGACAGAAGCTTAACAAAAACAACCCCCGACTATTAAACTTTGAATCTATCATCCAAATTTACATAATTTGCGCATTCCAACATTACATAATTTGTTCACATACTCCATATCATTTACAAATCTTAATTCATTAATAAGAAATCCTTGTAGTGTTTAGAATTCCCCAACATTTCATTTTTATTCAAGAAAGATTCATTTGATGAACAAAATGTGCACCAAACGTACTCTTATTTAGCATATATTGTCTCTTTTCAGTTTCTATAATTTTGGAATTCTCCAGAATATTTTTTTATAGAGACGGTCGATGACGCGCGCAGTGTTTTTTTTTTATTTATCTCAGCAAAGATGTGACGTAGAACTCAGACTTTTTTTTAGCGATGTACGCTTTCAACTCGTGCTGTGTCGTGTAGTTGTAACGTGCAGACATGCTTTTATTTCCATGAACATACTTTACACCGCACGGTGTGAAGGTCTGTCGCACGGTCGGTCAAATCACCGTCTATGTTAGACGATTATGTATATATATATATATATATATATATATATATATATGACAAATGTGCGTATAGGTTGGGTGCATACAAATGGACATTAGTACAGAATTTCAAATAAATGGGAGCCATCTTGTCCTAAGACGAAAGCTGCATAGCAGAAATGTGAGCCAAGCATTGGGCCAGTAGTGGCGGCCAATATTCCCTCTAAGGTGTGGTATGAAGTGCGCAAAAAGTTTTGTCTCTAAGCGACATTTTGTTTGAGGCCTAAATTTGTGAGCGATTTAAGCGATGTCCGTCGGAATGAGCGATCGTACGTGTAGTATGAGCGACGCTCTGAATTCGTGTGAGCGATCGCTCACGCGCTCAGCTTAGAGGGAACATTGGTGGCGGCTATGGCTAAATTAAACATAATAAGAAGGAACAAAATATTAGCCTACCAGGGAAGCTCTAACTTTACAGAGCGCTAGAACAATTGACCTGTATGGGTGTGAGACTTGGACTATTCTATCAGCCATGACAAGCAAGCTATACGCATTTGAAAATAAATGCATATGAAAAATTGATCGAATTTACAACCATAATTCAAGACCAATGAGTATGCCTGAGAAAGAATATCATCAATTTCGGGCTATAAGGAAACGATTATGGCAACAATCAAGTGAAATAACATGGCATGGCTCAGACAAGGGTCAAGATAGTCTGCCTAAACTTATCTTAAATCTACTGTAGAAGGAGACTGTCACAGAGGGCTTCAGCGAAAATGTTGGTTTGATGATGTAAAAGAAGGGACAGGGCTATCGATGAATAAGGGGACGGATAGTCATGCGGTAACGCCCTTGACTGTCGACCTAAAGGTACCTGGTTTAATCTCCGGTGAGGACCAAGGACATTTTTATATCTTTGCTCAAGTTCCCGATATATCTCCCGTGGTGCCTCCATGGCCTTTGCACTATCGACTAAGGTGGGGATGAAAGAAGGGCACCATAAAAACCGTCTCATTGGTGGTTCATATGATCTAAGAGATTTCATATCATCTTTACACACCAATGAATGAACCTCGCAATTTAGGCAACTATCGAGAAATATGTCTGTCGATGTTAATCCTAGGAAATTAATACTAACAACAAAATCTCAGCTAAAAGAGAGCTGTCCGGTCATAGGTAACTATATACTAATAAAGCAGCTATCTTGTAGTCCGTCCGGGGTGTGTGTGGGGAAGCCGTCCTATTAATAATCTTTGACGTCCCGATGGTACTTTTATTTTGTAGATTGGGAGCGTCCTCTATGACGTCATTTCCCGATGGATACTGTACCGTGCCTTCGTGCTGCAAAATGGCATAATAAAGTTTTTTTTTTTTTTACTTTGCAGTGCATTTTTATAAAAACTTTTTTTAATGCTTACGTAAACCTGAGATAAATTAGCACCCATATCTTTACCTAATGGTGTTTAGTTTGGTTTGGTGTGGTTAGTTTGTTTGCTTTGATTAATTTGGTTGGTTTGGTTTGTTTGTTTGGTTGGTTGATTTGGTTTGGTTGGCTAGCGTTGACGGGTAAAACGTAATTTGTGACGTATAACATTTAGGTAATTTCTGCACATTACCAAATTAGGAAGGTGACATACATCAGCATCTAATTAACCTACTCAATCATATTTTAAAATTCAGTAGTTAAATTGATTTCCAGATGGTGCAATGTATCTATAATTGCCGGGTGCATCATTGTACAATGTCTAACTGGTCTTTTTGTCAGGTGAACAATTGGATACGGTCTAACTGGTCTTATTGCCAGGTGAATAATTAGACTCAGACTTACTAGTCTTATTTTAATGTGCACCATTGAACAAAGGCTAATTGGTCTGATTGCCAGGTGCACAACTGCACAAAGAGTGACTGCTGATGCTACGTAAATAAATATTTAGATTTTAATCACAATGACCATTGCCACACATTATTGCCACTAAATTTTCCGTTGAAATTAGTCAAATACAGTTTAGATATATTTGTTTAAAATACCTAATCTCTTTTAGTCAAATGTTAACCACAATACTATATAAAATTACTATTATAGTCCATTAGTATGTGTAAAATATTTGCCAATATATTCGTAGAAGCTATATTTAAACTCCATGTTGTTATGTGTGAAAAAATATTTAGTTAATAGTTGCACCTTGCACAATCTTTACATAGAGTTATATCTCTTTTAGGCTTGATCAGTAGGATAAGTTGATTTTTTGTTTCGGGTAGATCCGATCATTATATGATTGTATTTTTAAACTGTAATACTTGTGTATTAATTCTTTACTTTCGATTTAACGCAGAACCCTAATGGTTATAATATATATATATTAGGGTGGGTCAAAATTTTTTTTTATTGAAACATTATTAAAAAGTTGTTACATCATGGTAGTACATGGAATATGTACAAATATTTGAAAACTACATAGTTTTACTACTCCCAACTTTTGTTCGAAATTTTAACTATATTTACTATGAGTTTTTTTTTGACTAAACATGTTAAATTTCTGACCTAGGTTATTCAAAAAAGAAATGATATACATATACAATTTGTGTTTTATCTTTATAACCTTTTTTATGAATAACTAATTAGTTCAGACAACTGGGATAAGCATTGCATCATTTTTCTCTCAATATAACTGGTGTACCGTGTTTTCATTATCGAATCACGCATGGTTGTTTTATTTCATTTTTGATTAATTTTTCAATTATTTTATTAAGTTCTTCTATGAATATGAGTTCTTCTACAAGAAGTGCAACTGTACATTCTGTGTTTGGGTCAGCAGCTGAATTGCCTAAAAGACAACTTCCAACTAGTGAAAATGTTTTCAAGGCTATTGAGGGTTGCTTTAAATGGAACAATACAATCATAGCCTTCATTCACGAGCGCACGCATTAGTGCAAGAAGTTAAACAATAATATGACCAGGCTAGTATCTCTACAAATGACATTACCAGTATAATTGTTCGAGTAAAAAGACTTATAGCCAAAGGTCATAAACTTGAGAAATATTCATATATAAATCGATCATCGGTTACTTTTCAAGAGGGGTACGATTCCATCAAAAAGTTATTTGACATTTGTCCATGTATATGTTTTGATGCAGGTGTTAGGGATAGAGGAGACTGTAAATGTTCACAATTTATGTGCCAGAGTGGGGCCTTTTGGGTGGATCAAAAGACGGCAAGAAATATGTTCATATACAATGTTGACAAGCAAACAACAAAAACATTACAAAATCGACAGAAAAGAAAACATTCATTGATGCAGGGTGGCGATCAGATAGGAACCACAAATGATAACGTCAATGATGAGAAAGATAATGATATTCCATATCAAGATGCTGAAGATGATGAACTACTTGATGTAGACTTCTCCAGCGATAAGAAATGTGCCAAATAACAAAACATATATTAATATGAAGCAGTGAATCGATGTAAACTAAGCAATAGGGATACATGTCCTATCGTTAAAGCTGTGTTGAAAGACTTAAACATGTTAACACCATCTACAGCTCTGGATCCAGCAAGGATGCGTCGACATAGATAGGGCAGCCAAGGAACATACTGATGAGAGCAAAGATGGTTAACAAAAGCGAACAGGATTTTTGCGATCCATCTTGTCAAAGTGGGACTAGAAACATTTTCTATATGATACACAACTCAGTCTTCAGCTACACACACACAGAGAACACAACTCAGTCTCCAGCTACACACACACAGAGAACACAACTCAGTCTCCAGTTACACACACTCACAGAGAACACAACTCAGTCTCCAGTTACACACACTCACAGAGAACACAACTCAGTCTCCAGCTACACACACTCACAGAGAACACAACTTAGTCTCCGGCTACACACACCCACAGAGAACACAACTTAGTCTCCAGCTACACACACTCACAGAGAACACAACTCAGTCTCCAGCTACACACACTCACAGAGAACACAACTCAGTCTCCAGCTACACACACTCACAGAGAACACAACTTAGTCTCCAGCTACACACACTCACAGAGAACACAACTTAGTCTCCAGCTACACACACTCACAGAGAACACAACTCAGTCTCCAGCTACACACACCCACAGAGAACACAACTCAGTCTCCAGCTACACACACTCACAGAGAACACAACTTAGTCTCCGGTTACACACACTCACAGAGAATACAACTCAGTCTCCGGCTACACACACTCACAGAGAACACAACTTAGTCTCCGGCTACACACACCCACAGAGAACACAACTTAGTCTCCAGCTACACACACTCACAGAGAACACAACTCAGTCTCCAGCTACACACACTCACAGAGAACACAACTTAGTCTCCAGCTACACACACTCACAGAGAACACAACTTAGTCTCCAGCTACACACACTCACAGAGAACACAACTCAGTCTCCAGCTACACACACCCACAGAGAACACAACTCAGTCTCCAGCTACACACACTCACAGAGAACACAACTTAGTCTCCAGTTACACACACTCACAGAGAACACAACTCAGTCTCCAGCTACACACACACACAGAGAATACAACTTAGTCTCCAGTTACACACACTCACAGAGAACACAACTCAGAATACAGCTACACACACACAGAGAGAACACAACTCAATCGCCAGTTACACACACCCACAGAGAACACAACTCTGTCTCTAGCGACACACACCCACAGAGAACACAACTCAATCGCCAGTTACACACACCCACAGAGAACACAACTCTGTCTCTAGCGACACACATCCACAGAGAACACAACTTAGTCTCCAGCTACACACACTCACAGAGAACACAACTTAGTCTCCAGCTACACACACTCACAGAGAACACAACTCAGTCTCCAGCTACACACACCCACAGAGAACACAACTCAGTCTCCAGCTACACACACTCACAGAGAACACAACTTAGTCTCCAGTTACACACACTCACAGAGAACACAACTCAGTCACCAGCTACACACTCACAGAGAACACAACTCAGTCTCCAGCTACACCCCCACAGAGAACACAACTCAGTCTCCAGCTACACACACACACAGAGAATACAACTTAGTCTCCAGTTACACACACTCACAGAGAACACAACTCAGAATACAGCTACACACACACAGAGAGAACACAACTCAATCGCCAGTTACACACACCCACAGAGAACACAACTCTGTCTCTAGCGACACACACCCACAGAGAACACAACTCAATCGCCAGTTACACACACCCACACAGAACACAACTTATTTTCCAGCTACACACAACCAAAGAGAACACTACCCAGTCTCCAGTTACACACTCATGCTCTCTCCCCACCATAATATCCTGAATATATAATATTCATTTGGATTCTGCGTTATATCGATGGTAAAGAATTAATACAACAGTATTTCCGTTTAAAATACAAACATGAAAAATTTGATCTGCCCGGACTACCTATCAAGTCTAAGGGGATCTAACTCTATTCAAAGGTTTTCTAGGATACAGCTAGTATAATATATTATACCTATAGACTTACCTATACCTTTCGTTACAGTGTACATCATCAAATGAAGATAACACTGCGAACCAAGTTTCATACTTAGCACAAAAAGGCTGAAAAATATAATACATATTCACAATTCATTACAACTGAGAGATTTATAAAAAATGTGAAACATTTAATGATCCGAAAACTCATTAATTTTCTAGCCACATACAAACTAGAGTGAAATGCATTGTTTGTTTTTGTTTTTTCATGGTTTTTCATATTATTCAGCTGTCCGGTAAACTGGTATTTTCCAAACTTTTGTAATCGGTGTGCTCACTAATTTATTGTGTAATATTTTGTACCCTACATTAGTAATAAGATATATGTATATATATATATATATACCCACACATACACACATTCACTATTTGAACAAAAGCCACTCTTGTTATATAAATAAACGTGTTTTGTTTTACAGCCCTTTCGACAAGTAAACTCCCTGCTCTCTTTCCTATCGTTGTAAAAATAGAAATGTTTCATTCAAAAGTATAGAGTTAATACTGTTGTCTATTGGTGGATGTAACATATACTGTAGTGTATTTTTGGATGCAACATTATATACAGTAGTGTATTTTTGGATGTAACAGTATATACTGTAGTTTATTTGTGGATGTAACATAAACTGTTGTGTATTTGTGCATATAAAATTATATACTATAGTGTTTTTGTGAATGTAACATGATATACTGTAGTGTATTTCTGGATGTAACAGTATAAACTGGTGTGTATCGGTGGATGTAACATTATATACTATAGTGCATTTGTGGATACAACATTATATATTGTGATGCATTTGTGGATGTAACAGTATAAACTTTTGTGTATCGGTTGAAGTAACATTTTATACTATAGTGTTTTTGTGGATGTAACATTATATACTGTAGTGTATTTGTGGATATAACATTATATAATGTGGTTATTTGTGGATGTAACAGTATAAAGTGTTGTTTATCGATTTATGTAACATCCTACTAATAAAGTAGCTATCTTGTTGTCCGTCCGGGGTGTGGGGAAGTCGTCGCTATAAATAACACAGCCCAACAAAAAACAATTGTTTGCGAGTTGCCAAGAATGTTTGAATGAATTTATAGCAATTCATGGGTGCTGATTTCAAAACTGCCACTGCTTTTGCTGGATTGGCTCTAGTTTCTGAGATATTGGACACCCTTGAAAATATGATTGTACCCTTTGTGTAAAACAAATGCAATAAGTTTGGTGTCTGTTGTTTAATTTAACTATACCAAGTTATAACTTTGTTTAGTTTTTTCTCTTTTATAGCTGCTTTCTACAGACATCATGAGTTCATCAGGAAGATGCTGCAAATATAATCCGAATGTATTCTGTTACATCTCTGGACAAAACATGATTGAAATGCAAAGAAATATAATCGAATTTGTGCAGCAGGCACATTTGGCTTATTTCGGTGTGAAGCTGGGTGACCAAGACAAGTCTTGGGCTCCCCATAAGGTTTGCAAAAACTGTGTAGAGAGCCTACGGCAGTGGACAAATGATGAGAAGAAAAGTCTAAGTTTCGGTGTATCAATGGTATGGCGAGAGCCGAAAGACCATTTTGGTGATTGCTATTTTTGTATTGTGAATGTTAAAGGCTTCAATCGCCACAAGAAATCTAAGTGAGATTATCCTGATCTTGAATCTGCAAGGAGACCAATTTCACATAGCAGTGAAGTTCCTATACCAGTGTTTACTGGATTATTAGAGCTTTCACCATCAGACTCTGACGAGGGGCAAGATCTGGAGTTTTTGGCAGGTGAAAAAAGTGGAAGCGATTATGAAGGAAGTTCTTCAACACCTCAACCATTTAGTCAAGAAGAACTCAATGACCTACCTGATACGATACCTAAATATGCCCAAGCAAACATCTGAGCTTTTAGCGTCCAGGCTCAATGAAAGAAATTTTCTCAAGAAGCAAGAATTTTAAAAATTTCTTTATCGGAAAAGAGAAGAGTTTCTTCTTCCATATTTCAGCCAAGAGGAAGATCTTGTTTACTGTAATGACATCCTTGGATTTCTGCTCCAAATTGGACTACAAGACTACCATTCCAAAGACTGGCGTCTTTTTATAGACAGTTCCATCAGAAGCTTGAAATGTGTTCTGATACACAATGATAACCGTTACGCATCTCTTCCTATTGCTTACTCTACAACACCTAAAGAAGAGTATGAGAATATCAAAACAGTATTTCAGAAAGTCTGTTATTATGATCATCAGTGGTCAATTTGTGTTGATCTAAAAATGGTAAACTTCTTGCTTGGGTAGCAGTCAGGATACACAAAATACCCGTGCTTCATGTGCCTTTGGGATAGCAGGGCAAAGCAAGATCATTGGACAAGAGTGACATGGCCTGCAAGGGAAATCATGACTGTAGGTAAAGAAAATATCATCAACAAGCCACTGGTTGACAAAATAAGATCATTCTCCCACCGCTTCATATCAAATTAGGTTTAATGAAACATTTTGTTAAGGCTTTGGGATTTTTGACGGTCCTCAGATTCGAAAACTCATCAACGATCAAATTTTTACAGATTTCACGGATCACCTTGAAGCTTCTTCATGGAACAGTTTTGTTTCAGTTGTCAGGAACTTCTTAGGTAATAACAAAGCAGAGAATTACGAAAAACTGGTACAAGATATGCTCGCCAACTTCAGAAACATTGGAGCAAATATAAGCATCAAGGTACATTACCTCCACAGTCATTTAGACAAATTTCCAGGTAACCTTGGGGACTTCAGTGAGGAACAAGGCGAGAGTTTTCATCACGATATGAGGGTGATGGAGGAGAGATATCAAGGAAGATGGGACATACATATGATGGCTGACAACTGTTGGAGCCTCCAGCGCAATTGCCCCAACGAGCAAACAGCGATTTGCTAATGCATTACCATAGACAATTAACATATTAATTAATTAATTAGACATAATTAGTTTTTAAAATGAAAATGTTTTCTTCTATAGCACTATTACATATTACTAAACAAAATTCTGCATGACTATTAACATTTTCACTAGTATTTGTTAGTATACTATTTTACTTCATGCAATTCTTGACAATTTTCAAACACGGTGCATACATTATTTAATTAATGTTAATTATCTCGTAAAATAGAGCCAATCTAGCAAAAGCACTTACATATTCTAAATCAGCATAGTTGACTTTGTATAAAATGATTCAAATATCACTGGCAATGAAATCACTGTTTACCAGTGTAATCATCACACTTTGCTCATTAGCTTATTTGTTTTGAGTAAAGGAGATGGCTTTGTGTTATTTGTTTTTGAGTAAAGGAGATAGCTTTGTGTTATTATATTTTAAACATCAAACAAATGCCTAAGTTTTATTTTACATTAAACAACCGAAAAACTCTAAATTGGATTACTTCTATGTTTATTATGTAAGTAGAAGTTTACCGTAATGTCATGCAAAGTGTATATAGATATATAGAAAAAGAACATTTTTGGACCAAACTTATGTTTATATTATATATCCTTATTACTTACCCTATTTAAAAGTATATAAAATATATAATAACGTATTACTTTCTCTGCAGCTCAGTTCTAGTCTTCAGTTCACCGCCTCCACAAGTTGAATGTAAAGCCTCATCTTCTCAAACAGAGGACACACATGAGATAATTGAAAACAATATAATCTTGACTGCAGAGAAGAAACATAATTTATTGCAGGAAACAGTTCAGCAGACTGAAATAATCAACTTTCGTACAGCATTCTTTATTTTCAGTTCCTGTTTTCTTTGGTATCATCGCTTTGCTGTCCACATTTTTACACTTGCCAAGTTCATAAAAAGTTGGTTTAGCGAAAAAAATTGACATGGAATGTTCTCAATGTTTCAAACAAATTGAATCTTTCTGTTCAACACCAAAAGTGTAAGGTGGTAACAAACAATTTGACATCAATACCTGCAGTGTAGTTGACTTAAAGGAATGTGACATCAATACCAGCAGTGTAGTTGACTTAAAGGAATGTGACATCAATAGCTGCAGTGTAGTTGACTTAAAGGAATGTGGAAAATCCTACACCAAATTTTCCAACTTTTGCACATTTATGTGTCTACCCAAATATTTACTTAGAAACAATTTTGCAAAAATTGGAAAAGGAGTTCATGCAGCAGTCATTAGTGCTTCTAAAGGATGCATGAACAAAGCTGCATCTGTTGTACATGAAAGAATTGTAGTTAAACACAACCAGCATTACTGGTTGTCCTGTAATAACAGTGCCGTTTGATGGGACACGGCATAAGCGTTTATACATAGCGATGTTGGAACATTAATAGATTTCGACAGTGGGCTAATTTTGGACACCCAAATAATATCTAACTACTGTAAAGGTTGTCCGTATTCACCTAAAAATTCCTCTCAAAATTATAATAAATGGAAGGAATCTCACCGTAATAAATGCCAGAAAACTTTCAATGGAACTGCCAACAGCATGGACGCTGAATCAGCTCGCATATTTTTTTTTTCGAGTTATATCTCGAAGCGAAATTTAATTTATGGTACCATGCTTTCTGATGGAGATTAAAAATCACACTCTGCAGCTGTCCAGCACTCAGGATATGACTTAGATATAGTAAAAGAAGAATGTATCAACCACATTTCTAAAATATCGTACAATGCACTTGAAAATCTGAAGTTGTCAAAAAAAAAAAAGAACTTAACTATAAGCTGACTAAACCAAAGATTGAAAAAGTGACTAATGTATATGCCACAAGCTTTCGGCAGGATGCACCAGATGTTGAAAAGATGAAATTGGCTGTTATGGGTTCGTTCTTTCACATGCTAAGCACAGACAAGGAACCAAATCATAAGCTGTGTCCTGATGGGGAGGCGTCTTGATGTCATTTCAAAAGAGCACACACTATAAAACAAGCACCAAGGTAGCATATGTCAACTTTTTCGTCCAATGCTGATAAATAAGTATTCTTAGTTATCAAAATATTGACAGAACCAGATTTGATAAAGCGTTGTGCTAAGAATGGAACTCAAAATTTGGCAATTTTAAGATTCAATTGTGGCTTTTTTTGGCATACAAAAAGTTTTTGATAATTTAAGTATTCCATGGACTGCTGTAAATAATGCTGATTCAATGTCAGCTCAGGCAGAGAAAACAAAAAAAATGTCACTAAAAGAAGTTCAAGCTAGTCAAAATGGAAAAAGAAGAACAATAAAAAGTGTCGAGAAAATTCGGAAAGTCTGTGTGCTGCTTCTGGAGGTCCTTCGAATCAAGCCGGACACTTAAATTCTTAATACTGAACTGATGTCTAAGTATTATTATTTTTAAAAAAAATGCATATAGAAGTTTTAAATAAATTGTTCGTGTAAATTTGAACAGTTTAAAAGTGATTTTCTCAAAATTATGTTTTTTGCTAAGTTTGTACCACAGAAACCTTAAAATCTAGAAAAAAAAAACTATCAAAGATATCTTAATAAAATTTTCTAGGTGGCTATAGCGATGTATGTGATAGGTAACAAGATACTTTTTAAAATTAAAAATGCTGTTTATTTTATAAACTAATGTTGTTGATGTCAATTTTCTATAAAAGTTTTACCGTGCAAAAATAACCATAAAACAAATAAAAATGTTTCATAAAAGTTTTTAATTAAAAATAACTGTCCTGTTACTTACAGGAACCATAGTTCTATAATCTACTTCAGTAAAAAAATTAGTAGAATTTTTTTATTTTTTTATTTTGAGGATTTTAAAACACTGTTATTTTTCAAGATGGCCGCCTTTTCCATGGAAACCTATTACTCTATCTGAAACAAAAAAAAAATAGTATTTGTTTTCCAGAATGGCTTAGCCATACAGATAATTGAGTTTTTGTTTGAATTCTTTTGAAATAAAAAAAAAATCCCTTTTCATAAATCAGCAGACTTTGGACGAGCAAAAACATTATCCTACATTTATTATTATTTAAAAACTTTTAAATTATTCTTAAAGTAATAAGCTGAAATTCATTATACCTATTAACAAAACATGTACTTTGAAAGGTATGTCTGTGTAATACTATATATATATAAATATATAATCTATATTTCACACATATGAACTGCGAGATAATGTAAGTTAATGTTAATATAAATATAGAAAATATATTTTTCACTTATCCATTCCTTAATTGTAGACACTTTTTTTTTTTTACACAACTTGACTAATAAGCCGTATCTACTTCATCTTCTTCAAGAGTCTCTGTCGTTAGATTATTTAAACATTAAATTATTCACTCATTAAAAAAGTCGTATTCTGTTGATACAAAAAGTAAGTTTTATCATACATTGATAATGTATAGAATGCCTGAATTTAGTATGAAATATTTGCTACTTCATACATTGCCGAGTTCCCGTGCGGCAAAGTATGTAACTGGCCTACATCCACCATTTTTCCCGCCACTGATGTTGGCGGTGGAGCTTGGGTCGTTGTTTGATGATGGCGAGAGAAGCACGTGAGTGTTGAATGTTTATGTCAGTCAGCATATTGCAGGTATGAGGTTCCAGTTTCACAGTACAGACAATATTGCCATGATTCTTTTCACAACGTCACTGTATATCATCCGAATGAATTACAGTACAATTCTAAGTGCCAATCCGCCTTTCCTGCTGAAGAAAATACTTTAATCTCAGCTCTGTTGTCGTTGTTGTTTCGGTATTGTCATGGTATAGTTGTGTGTACTACGCACACAGGTGTGTGTGTATGTTTGGAGCTTGGCCAAACAGGTCAACCTGAGGTCACGGGGTTAAGACTCTAGATAATTCGACAGTATAAATATTATGTTTATAGTAAATAGGATTGCCTAAGAAGGTGTGAGAGAGCGACGTAGAATGTTCGAGTATGATGCAAGCAATTATATAAAGAGGATGTTTGAAAGATACGGGATTTCAGTTGAGTTAAAGTCAGAGAGAGTATACGAGTTCAGTTCGGAGTTCAGTTAGATAATCATCAGTCAATTAGTGAATCAGCATATTCAGTGTATCATGGTATATGAGTTTAGTTAATCAGTTGAGTTTATTGGAAAGTTAATACGTATTTATTCATTGAGTTGAGGAGATTATCAGTCATTGTGATAATTCAGTTTATATTGGATTTATTCTACTGTTTATATTTTATCGTATAGTTAATAAACTATATGAACCATGGAATATGAATTGAGTTTCTCATTATAGACGAGTTCATATATATACATCCTTAACATGGTGGCAGCGGTGGGATACCCCTGAGCTGGCAAATGGAACTTGTGAGAAGAACGAAGATGAAAAGCTTCCATGAGGGAACCCAACAAAAAAACTAGCAAAAGGATCATCTGTTCCAAAGAAGTCTCTGAATATCTCTTCTGGACTTCTAAACTGGAAGTGGAAGGCTCCTAATCCTGATGGTTCAAAGTTGAAATCCTCATCTCCCCGATGTGCACCATTTATGATACCTTCTTTACCATACCGATCATAGATGTCTCTTTTTTGTTTGTCTGAGAGGACATCATATGCTTCTGATATCTCTTGAAACTTTGTTATCTGGATTCTTATCCGAGTGCCATTTCAGTGCTAATACATTCTTTAAGGTATGAACATTATATATATATATATATATATATATATATATATATATAATACTCTTTATCGCCCAACCATGCGGGTCGCCACATACATAGATTAGTCGTGTTTAGGGAATTCCCAAATGCGTCAAAGCAAGCAAGACGCATTAAGCAATCCACAACGTTCGACAACTCACGTTGTTTTCTAATGTCTTTGTGCTGCTGTTTCAGTGGTCTGTCTCATTGCTCAAGTCTTCGTATCTCCCCAAAGCTTTGTTTTGATTTTGCCCCTTCGTATTGCCCATCGTTTCCTAACCATGGCCACCGCTTCACATGCATTTCGTTGTCATTAGTTATTTCAATGTAGTCGACATTCCTGCATCAGGTACCTGTTTATTTCTATCAGTTGCATATTACTGGAAAAATGCATCGACGAAGCTTTTGCTCTCGAACTTCGCAAGATTGCTGTAAGCTTTGTTTGCGAACAGTGGGATACCTATGGTCACGATCTGTTCGTTGTTATTACTCACGAAGCACAGTCACACATTTAAAGACTAACCCAAGTGAACAAACGCATTTCCGCGCAGCCTTTAAATGCACCATTTGTTCTTAGATAGTCCCACACAAACAGGGAATACCTTTGTCTACAAAACCCTGATTCATACAATCAGAGCCATAGGAGACACTCGTATAACCGTTGCATATACAGGAAAAGCTGCAACATTTTTACCGGGTTGACGTACTGCGCATTCGGTGTTTAAAATACCGTTGAAGATCACTACTACCTCCACATGCAATATCAAACATATTATGCATCTGTGTCTGGGAATGTCTATGTATGCATCTGTGTCTGGGAATGTCTATGTATACATCTGTGTCTGGGAATGTCTATGTATACACCAGTGTCTGGGAATGTCTATGTATGCATCTGTGTCTGGGAATGTCTATTTATACATCAGTGTCTAGCAATGTCTATATGTACATCAGTGTCTGGAATTCAGATGGTGTTTTATCCGAATCTCACTGTGTTGTAGATGGGAACTTGAATGACTAATTACATAGAAGTTATGGTTACATTGAAGTATCCGCTTAAGCTGAATGTAATTTATATAATTATAAAATGTACCGGTAGTATATTAAAAACATGCCTTAACAAATCATTGTCACAAAGTATTCATCGCATAATAGAGAGCGTCACAGATGTTTGATTTTTAATCAAGTATTCATTTAACAATATATATATATATATATATATATATATATATATATAGACATTTTTATTGACTTGTCTTTGACAGAGTGATTGGTTCAGTATCCAACAGTAGAGACTTCGCTGCAGCTTTCAACTGCCCTCTGAACTCATCTATGAACCCAGAAAGGAAATGTGAAATTTGGTAGAAAATATCAAAAATAATTTTAAAAACAATGATTACATATTAAAACATACAGTTTGCCTTTTTATATCATTCTTTTAGCTAACTGTTTAAAGACAGTATATGTGTAGATAGTTAGAGACTTATTGACTTAATTTGTGTTTGACTGTCATAAACGTCAGTGGCATATGACTATTTCATTATGTAATATTTATATTTTTAAAGAACGAAATGTAATATGTTTACGTACAGAATCAAAAGAATACTCAATTTTAAAAGTTCCTATAAGCAGTAAATCTGTAATAAATTAAATTATAAAGCATTTTCGTAGACTCATGTAATCAAATATGCTGCAGATTACATTCATTACTCGTACAGTGTTAGTCTTTCTTTTTAGGACCTGTTTTATTAGTTCACAGTGAATTATCTCCCTCTAATGGAACAAATATTGGTGTAAATTACTCACAATTGCACCATTTTATCACATGGACAGCGTGTACAAAAAGAAATTGGGGGGAGGGGGTGAAAAAAAGTCGTTCCCTCCCCTCCTCAACTGGCGATAGGATCAGGACAATTCATCGAGAGACCAGTCACGTGACCTGCTTTTAGGGGGCAGGGATCCACTTCGGACACTTTGATATATGTTTAGTTAGTGACCAGAGTCAAAGAGTAGAAGTTTGACAGTTATTTTAAGACAGCCAGTTCGTTACCATAGACGTAAACACGTTCAACTCGCATGTAGTGATTTTACCATTTGGTTTTATTAGTTTAGTTGTAGATTAAATGTTCATTGGATTTGTATTAAATAAATCAATAATATTAGTGTAATTATTGAACTCACGCGTGTTGAGTCATTCTATATAAAGTTATAATAATATGTTCAATACGTGCACTCTTTTATTCGTAGAGTTGGTCTGTATTGCATAAAATGCAGGTTTTTATTTTCCGAAATAAATGTTTCCAAGTGTAGATTTCTTGATGTTCCTGTAAAACGGCAAGGGGTTCGTATTGAAAGACATAACAGTAACCTCTGTATTTACACGTGGTGATTTCTTTCACGGAACATGGTTTTTTCGCTATTTTTTTTTAATTAGATAGAATTTTGTCCAAGCAATAAAGTTATAAAATATTCACAGAATATTACAACATGTCTAGAGAAATTGTCGCAACTTGTTGGTCTGTTTAGCCATGAAGTTAAAGGTATCCACAAACCAAAGCGAATTTCGCATATCTAGGTAGCTCGAGAAATTCGCCTCTCTTTCGCGGCAATGTATTTATATGGAGATACTTAAACCGCGGCGGTGCTGATAAATTTTGCGGCATCGCTTCTTGCAGAGTTTCGCGAGTTTAAATAATCCAAAATGGCTGCCTAGAAACATCGACTCAAACGAAAATCAAGGTTAAAAATGATATAAATATTATAAAATTCTTACATTTATATATATATATATATATATATATATACATCTCTATACTTATAAGACGCATTTGCTGTCTGTCTGTCTGTCTGTCTGTCTGTTCCCTTATAACTCAAGATCCAGACAACCAAATAACGTGAAATTTGTGACACATACACATGTTTACATGGGGAAGGTTATAGGACAGGTTTCGTTTCATCTCGATGGGTAGTTTAATTGTAATTAATTATTTTTTTTAGTATTTTACTGTATTAAAGTAATCTCGACGGCGCCATAAATAAAATTCCTCTGTGACGTCATTTACCGATGATACATTTTACATTTTTAAATTTTCCTACTAATAAAGTCGAATAGAACTTGCGCGCTGGTGCTGTATCGTGACTTTGTACTGCAAAGTATTGTTGTTGTTTTTTCATGCTCCCTGATTTGTACAGTTTGAGGAAGGTAAAGGAATGAAGAAGGATTTTAGAAGAAGTGTAAAGCCATAATAAGTATATATATATATATATATATATATATATATATATATATATATATATATATATTAGGGTGGGTAAAAAAAATTTTTTGGAGTTGGGAGAGTTGAGGGTTCAAGCTAAAGCGATGATAACTCTTAGAAATTTACATTAATGTAAAAGAAGCTTCAAAATTTTTAGTTACACTGGAACATGTATTTTCACTCCAATAAATCTTACACAATCATTTCTTATGCCGGTGAATCACGCAGTGGGTTGATACTATGTGAGGCACTGCTTGTTTTACTCGAGCGACTAAACCAGACTTACGACCAGTCATCGCAGCAGCGCCGTCCGTGCACACGCCAACACATAGTGTCCAGACCAGTCCGGATTCTAAAAAAAATGCATTAAGTACACGGAAAAGTTCTTCACCTGTTGTGCACCCCGGCAGTGACTTGCAGAACAAAAAGTCTTCAATGACTTCACCTTCTTAGCAGTGTCGAACGTAAACCAACAATTGGGCTGCATTCGCTATGTCCGTACTTTCGTCAAGCTGAATTGCGAATTTGACATGCTGAAGGCGTGCAATCAGTTGGCAGCGAACATTTTCAGACATGTCGGCAATTCGTCTGTTCACCGTGTTATCCGACAGTGGAATGGCTTTCAGTTTTTGACTGTATTCCTTTCCAAGAACGACTTCGCACATGTCGACTGCTGCCGGTAGAATTAGCTCTTCTGCAATTGTGTGAGGTTTTTTGGAACGCGCTATTCGTAATGCTACTAAATATGACGCTCGAAGAGCTTTCTCATTCACAGTAGTGCAGGCCACCATATTGCCTTTCTTTTTCAGATAAAGCTCTTTCTGCCTCTCAAAGTATTCCTTCGGTTTACTGGCAAGTTTCGAATGCATTGTGGTCAAATGGCGCCTCAATTTGGCTTCATTGGATCGTTCGATAATGTTTGCAAGCACACGACACAAAGAGGTTGGTCAGCATCGGTCCCCCCTGTGGTAAAGCCGAATGGTGTATATTCTTGATTATACTTGCGCAGCTTTCTTTTTCGTTCGTATTTGGCTGCTTGATCATCAGAATCTTCCAGGTTCTGGTCAGTTTTCCTCTTCATAAATGTATCCATGCTACTAGGTGTCATAACTATTCCTATTATTAGTTATACATTGTGCGTTATTGTGATGATAAGTGTCTTTCACTTCTCTGGTAGCGATTTAAGTAGCATGAAAGAATACACTCAAAGATACTTATTCACTGAAACATCACTACTCTATTCTGTGGGCTTAATTTTTTTCGAACTCTATGTCTGTAACAGTCTGTTTTCCTACTCTCTTTCTCTCTTCCAATCTCTATACTAGTCTATACCTATCAAAAGATCTGCGTCTTCTCACCTATGTTGTTATCTCTGTTCGGTCCGTGCCTCATTGGGGATATTCTGTTATTTCAGTCAAAACAGCAGTAACCCTGAACTTTTGTAATTTAGTGACAAACTAATTAATTAACTCTCATCCCTGACCGAATGATCCATATTCTTGTAAATACAATGCTCAAGCTAGAAACTTTGGGACACTGATTCTTTGTAACACTAATCAAGCACATGTAGAAGTTTGGCGCCATACATACGATACCAGACAGTATATAATTAGCTTATCACAACATTTATCTCTTGAAAACACAAGGGCGCTAAGCCTTGCTTTTAATTCCAGCCTAACCAGGTCATCTTTTCCCAGGTAAATGTCACCTAAAAATGCAAACTCTCTCTAAACATGACCGACATTGTAATCTCACAGTACCTATGGCGCCTTCCAAAGTATGTTATAAAAACATTACAGCATGATCAACCAGACTATTTATCAACAATACAAACGCTGGCGCACTTGCGGATGTTTTAACAGTGACGCCAGATCTCAGCAAGTAAGAAGTACGTCACGCTCCAAGGGGGGGGGGGCGGGGGTATACTAAAGTGTGACAGTTTGTGACAGGGGGGGAGGGGGGTCAGGCCAAGTGTGACGTCACATTTTTTAATATATTTTTTATTTTATTTCTAATTTAATTTTTTTAGTAAAACTTAATAGTTTTAAAAAAAATTTTCAATAAAATTGTGTAACACTTCAATTAGTTTTATGTCAAAATAGCATGAAATGCATATCTTTTCAAAGTGTTGTTCGCAATTCCTCATGCTAGTTAGGACCGCTAATAAACTGTTGCAAAGCCTTGTTTTATCAGTAGCCTTACGGAAGTGTTATTATTTCTTTGTTGTCTGCTGCATAATTATATCACTGATAAAGAAATTTGGAATTTGTATTATAATAAAAAAAATTACCGTAATTGAAGTTGCAATCCATCACTTCGTTAAAAAAATATAGATGCCTTATTCCTTGCAACCAGTGCACCAGGAAGAAGTGCTTATAATCGCGTGGAACATCGAATGGCTCCATTTAGCAGCGAACTGTCTGGTGTCATATTGCCAAATGAACATTATGGCATTCACTTTGATTCGCAGGGCAGAACAATAAATGAGGATTTGGAAAGAACAAACTTCAAGTTTGCAGGTGAAACTTTAGCTGAAATCTGGTCGCATGTGATTGTTGACCGATTTCCAACAGTTGCAGAATATATCAACCCTGAGAAATCTGAATTGGATGCAGCAGGACTGATGTCGATGGATAAGAATGGTTTGACCATCATGTTCTCACCAGACAATACTTCACTCAAATAGTGAAATGTCAGGACATAAAATGTTGCGACAAAGTACGGAGCTCATTTTTCAACGTTTTACCTTCGAGATTATTTCCTCCCCCAAATCCAATCCCAAACAACAAAACAACTGATGGACTCAGAGCTTCAGAAAGAGCAGATGCAGATGCACATACATTTCCTTCATTGTTTGTTTGTGGCACAAACTCTCAAATTTGATGACATTATGCCAAGACCAACAGGAGTTTTTAAAGTGCAACCATATGATCTTTATTGTCCATCTTTGCAGACCAGCATACATGATCGAATTTGCAAAGTGTGTCACTTATACTTTGCCTCACAAACAATGTTGAAGAAACATACAGGATAATGTAAAAAAAGTAAGGTTTCCTTAGCCCTAAAGGGCCATCGGGGCAGATGAAGTGTAGAATTCATCTGTTTCTATAACCTAGGCATATGAAGGGATTGTGTGGTTTGCACAATTCCCAGCCGCCTTTACTCCCCCAATATAAAGTCAGGTACCCATTTAAAGCTGGGTGGACTTGGGAACTTTCACCAGGACCTGAAAAAGTCCTAAGGTTCTCACTGAGATTCCAACCCGGGACCCTCCGGTCGACAGTCGAGTGCTCTATACCACTCGACCACCCGTCTCCTAGGACCTAGGAGAATGTGCCAACCCCAAATTTTCCAGAATCAACTCAGATAAAACGCATTCGTCCTTTGAGAATCGCTGCTAGAAGGCAAAGAGAACTCATTGCAATTATTGGCAGAATGGAAAATGCACATTCAGGGATGTTGAGTGGCTAGATGAGGATGAAGTTGTTCTGTCTGCAACTATCCTTCCAGGAAACGATGATGCGGAAAGATTTATGTCAATCTTAACTATGGATGAACACTTCATCATGGATGGATGATGTCTAGTGAATATTTTTTTAATTAAACATAATTCACAGGCCCACTATAAACATATTCAATATAGCACCAGAGCTGCTCACATAATTTGTTAATCTAGTCCTTTTTTTAGTCACATTGTTTTGTTTCCATTTTTATTATTTAATCACTGGTTGAGGTCAAGTTTCGCTAATCTACTTCTTATCCTGTGTCAACAGAATGCATAATCGGAAGATTATCTCAAAGTTCACCTCACCCATTGTAAATGAATAGGTAGCAGATAAATGATGTTTACTATATAATTGTCAATCTAATTTTTGCAATTTGATTGAGTTACTGTTTCAAAGAATAACTTATACAACTATTGACAATTAGTTATTCTACTATTAAACTCATTTAATAATCTGATAGTTCTTTTTAATATTTATATTTTAAGGCAGTTTAATAGTGAAGTGCGATTTAAGGTTTTGATTAAATTTTAATTAGTTCTTAATTAAAAAAAAAAAAAATTCGAAAGTGTGACGTACTTTAGGGGGGGGGGTCCCGAGATTTGTGACACTTTGTGACAGGGGGAAGGGGGGGGTAAAAATCGTGAAAAATAGCGTGACGTACTTTATGGACGGCCCCTACATGTAGTATGCACTCTAGTTCATATTTCAGACGTAGCATAAGCAAATACTAGCGGAGTTTTAAATTCTGCACATTGTTGTCTGTACTTGAAGCATTGGCATCACTTGTATTTTTTTTCAACCAAACCTATAAATACTTTATCACTAATTTCATTGACTTGCCCACGGACCCCTTTGAAAACCTCTGATTAAAACTTTTTGACAAATTTGACGTATTTCACAACCAAAACAATAAATGACAACGGTCTATTTTAGTATAATTCAAAATTTATTGTTCGTGGCGGAAGTCTTAAACTTTAAAGAGGGGGTTGGGGTGACGCCATGAATTCCCGCACATGGTGAAATCAATTATAGTGACTTCTCTGTCAAAATATTTGTCTAGATTTCGACTTTTTAATTTTTTAAATATAATCAGTTCTTCAACTCTTTCTTCTATAAGACGACTTAGATTTTGTTTCTCTCCGGTGTTGATTTATCAGTACAAGAGGCCCTGGAAGAGTATTATAAACGGGGACCAGGACAATTGATCTTGGTATCACTTGCGAGGGAAAGATTGAATGTTAGAGTAGCATGGTCGCCTGTCACACGTGTCGGATCAGTGCCGGTAAGAATGTTTCCAATTCGTTACCCGTTTTAGTATGACCATTACGTATGTCTCATTTGCCAGACTCTGTATTTTGGGAATGACATAATAAAGAAACATTATTTTTTCTTAATTATATTATCATACCATTGGTTTGATAAGTTGCTGGGCATAGTGTTTTTAAAAAGATTAATTATTCAACGCTGTAATAATCAGTTTAGGCTAGAGAATTTACAGTTGGCACAGAGATGGTTTTAATTATCTGGCCACTTAGCTTAGCGGAAGTGAAATTATTAGTTTAGAGCAGACGATAATTGAGACGACGACCTGAGACCTTGTTAGTGTAAGAATATATTTTATCATCATTTTTATTGTACAATGTCAAATTAGAAGTTCCTTCATATACAAATAAATATATGTACATGTATACATAGAAGTCTACTCAGTGCTTTTTATATGTAGTTCGTCTTTTAAATATAATTTAATATACACCAAGTCAAGTTAGTTGAATCATATACACCACGAAGAGACTGAAATAGATTTTACACCTACCAAGAAACAGAAGTACCACGAAAAATAATAAATATATTACATACAACTGATATACTAATCTACACACACAAAAACTAGCTATGACAAACGCAATAGGTTCCACTGTTGAGGGTTCAAGCTAAAGCGATGATAACTCTTAGAAATTTACATTAATGTAAAAGAAGCTTCAAAATTTTTAGTTACACTGGAACATGTATTTTCACTCCAATAAATCTTACACAATCATTTCTTATGCTGAGGCTACAGAAACATTTTAATTAAACACTTCATCTGCCCAGATGGCCTTCAGGGTCAAGGTAATTATTTTTTTTTTAATAATCATTTATTAAAAACTTATTGAAAAACACAATACAAGTATTAGAGTTATTTTTTTTTTATTGTCTCGTTTTATCAAAATCAAAGTCAGTCGGTGTCATGCATTGGAGGTTGAGTAAAAAATTAATAATTAAAAAAAAACTAAACAGCAAGAATGATATAAAAATAAATTACTAAACAACGAATGAGAAGTGAGAGTGAAGCAAAACGAAATTAGTTTTTAGTTCTTTGGCCGGAAACTATTTGAATGTATGTATTGTACATCACAGGCATCGCCTTAAACTGTCAAGTGGGAACTACAACTGAAAGGTTACGTCATGACTGTTATCAATGTCAGTAGGTCTGAGTAGGTCATTGAGAAGCAAACTCCTGGTCCGCTATTCCAGTGGGTCTGTAACATCTCCCATTGACACAGATACCTCCTGCATACTTAGAGGAACATTCTGGATCTGAGGAACATGCTGATTAAATAGAAAATATTTCAATAAGAGATTTCATTGGATCATACATTCACAATACAAACTGATTTTCATAAAATAAAGACCATGTATTCCAATTTTTTTTTTGGCACTTTTTTTTTTACATATATAGTGAATGTCATGTTAACAATGAATTTAAATATGTTGTTACATTTATTTTATTTAATTGGTATATTTTATTATGTTTGTATTTAACTGTCATGTTACATATGTTTTTTTCGCTCCTTTTTAATTAATACGGTTATTTTTATAACACATTAATATTGCATTCGTTCATAAAATGATAACGTTTTATTGTTTCACATTATGTATTCATATTTCCTTTACTTAACCATATAGTAACATCCTGAACATGTCAAGTCTTGACAAGCGCATTAAAGGGAAACAACCATATATGTAATTTTGTCAAAGGACTAAAGGAATCTATCTAACGCAGTTACGTGGTTTATTTACCTTTCGTTTGTTAACAAATGCACTTTGTGACATCTAAACAGAGAAAAGAGTTGTGGACAGGTTTCATGAACAGAGGCTTAGACAGGTTTCATGAACAGAGGTGTAGACAGGTTTCATGAACAGAGGTGTGGACAGGTTTCATGAACATAGGCTTAGACAGGTTTCATGAACAGAGGCTTAGACAGGTTTCATGAACACAGGTGTGGACAGGTTTCATGAACAGAGGTGTGGACAGGTTTCATGAACAGAGGCTTAGACAGGTTTCATGAACAGAGGCTTAGATAGGTTTCATGAACAGAGGCTTAGACAGGTTTCATGAACAGAGGTGTAGACAGGTTTCATGAACAGAGGCTTAGACAGGTTTTATGAACAGAGGTGTGGACAGGTTTCATGAACAGAGGTGTAGACAGGTTTCATGAACAGAGGTGTAGACAGGTTTCATGAACAGATGTGTAGACAGGTTTCATGAACAGAGGTGTGGACATGTTTCGTGAACAGAGGCGTAGATAGGTTTCATGAACAGAGGCTTAGACAGGTTTCATGAACAGAGGCTTAGTCAGGTTTCATGAACAGAGGTATGGACAGGTTTCATGAACAGAGGCTTAGATAGGTTTCATGAACAGAGGCTTAGACAGGTTTCATGAACAGAGGCTTAGATAGGTTTCATGAACAGAGGCTTAGACAGGTTTCATGAACAGAGGTGTAGACAGGTTTCATGAACAGAGGCTTAGACAGGTTTTATGAACAGAGGTGTGGACAGGTTTCATGAACAGAGGTGTAGACAGGTTTCATGAACAGAGGTGTAGACAGGTTTCATGAACAGAGGTGTAGACAGGTTTCATGAACAGAGGTGTGGACATGTTTCGTGAACAGAGGCGTAGATAGGTTTCATGAACAGAGGCTTAGACAGGTTTCATGAACAGAGGCTTAGTCAGGTTTCATGAACAGAGGTATGGACAGGTTTCATGAACAGAGGCTTACATAGGTTTCATGAACAGAGGCTTAGACAGGTTTCATGAACAGAGGTGTAGACAGGTTTCATGAACAGAGGCTTAGACAGGTTTTATGAACAGAGGTGTGGACAGGTTTCATGAACAGAGGTGTAGACAGGTTTCATGAACAGAGGTGTAGACAGGTTTCATGAACAGAGGTGTAGACAGGTTTCATGAACAGAGGTGTGGACATGTTTCGTGAACAGAGGCGTAGATAGGTTTCATGAACAGAGGCTTAGTCAGGTTTCATGAACAGAGGTGTGGACAGGTTTCATGAACAGAGGCTTAGACAGGTTTCATGAACAGAGGCTTAGACATTTTTAAATTAGAGGCTTAGACAGGTTTCTCATAGCCTGGTTTGACAAAATTACGTTTCGCACCCTCCAGCAAACCTTTTTACTCATACACGCATTCAGACACTGTTGAAACTGATACACGCATTCAGATACTGTTGAAACTGATACACGCATTCAGACACTGTTGAAACTGATACACGCATTCAGACACTGTTGAAACTGATACACGCATTCAGATACTGTTGAAACTGATACACGCATTCAGACACTGTTGAAACTGATACACGCATTCAGATACTGTTGAAACTGATACACGCATTAAGACACTGTTGAAACTGATACTTCCATTCAGACACTATTAAAACTGATTCACGCATTCAGACACTGTTGAAACTTATACACGCATTCAGACACTGGTGAAAATGATACACGCATTCAGACACTGGTGAAACTGATACACGCATTCAGACACTGGTGAAAATGATACACGCATTCAGACACTGTTGAAACTGATACACGCATTCAGACACTGTTTAAAAATGATACACACATTCATCCTCCAAAACTACGCAGCTGTTTACATTTCTTATGTTTACCCGAAAAACAAATTGCTTTATTTAAATATATAGGTCATCTTTCAGAGAAATTGTTATGAAGAACTGTCCAGACAGACCAGACAGATGAGGTAAAACTATGACAGTCACCTATTCCATTCTTTATTTCGTTTGCGACAATTTTCCTGGACATGTTTATTATTGTAACTTGTGCTATTTTAGGAGATTGGAGGAAATGACGTGTCTGTTAATTGAAGCATTTCCGATATCCTCACTCAGACCGCGACACACAGACCAAACAATATTAGACCACACACACACAGACACACACTGACGCAAATACAACAGCCTAAACAGATGTTACAGATAAAAAAGGAAACATTTTGTCCTAACACAACATTCCCACACACAAAAAATTGGTCACAGGGGCGGAAATTCGTAGTATGAAAGTTGTGAAATCATGCACAGTAGTGGTCGGAATAAGACCTGAATGTTTACAAGATTCATACGTTTTACTTCCAGAGGACCACTAGATTCATTAGTTACATTCCA
This sequence comes from Bulinus truncatus, assembly GCA_021962125.1. NCBI lineage: Eukaryota > Metazoa > Mollusca > Gastropoda > Planorbidae > Bulinus > Bulinus truncatus. Next base: position 992,878 of record JAGDYQ010000225.1, read on the forward strand.
CGAATCATAAAATGCACATTTTTTTTAAAGGGCATTGTATGCAATATTTTTTTTCCCCCAGTGTACGCGTGGGGTAATCCGTTTTCTTGCGAATGTCTCAAGTAGCATATCAATGCAGCAAACAGATACATACTTAGCAAAAATTTAAATTCCACAGTTTTTGAACGGTGGAGGCATATCTTTATGATCTCCATGACTATGGCGGTTCGTATTTATCACATGATGTTTCAGCTCTTTGTACACTCATTGAATGCGACATGTTAAGAAAATTAAAAGTATTACCTTTCTGACATCGTATTGTTTTTTACTCATTAATTTCTCTTGAATTGTTTATTTTATAACACGATTTAAAAAGGCAAAATACGTTTCTCGTATATAAATGTATATCTGTAGATAAACCATGTAAAATAGAGAGAGTTTGTTTTTATTATATTGATTCATATTAGAGCTAAAGAATTTTTTTAAAAAGTACTTTATGTATAGATTACTATAGTGTATTAAAAAAAACACATAAAATTACACTTAATATTGTATTTATCTTACTCATTATCATATATACAAATAGTTATTACTATTATAAGATAACAGATAATTTGAATGATGTTCTCCCCCCCCCCACACCCCCCCCAACCAAAGAATTCTCAATAAAAACACACCAAGTCTGAAAATATGTGAGTTTTGTGCCGGTCCTAAATATACAAATATTTTTATAAACTCATTTTTTTATGTCGTAACAACATGACGTAGGTGCTACTCTTTATAATAGTTGTATTAGATACACTTCAATGTTTATAATAATTGTGTCACATACACTTCAATTTTTTATAATAGTTTAATTACATACACTTCAATTTTTATAATGGTTGCATTGCATACACATCAATTTTTTATAATAGTTTTATTACATATACTTCTTTTTTATAATAGTTTTATTACATACACTTCAATTTTTTATAATAGTTTTATTACATACACTTCAATTTTTTATAATAGTTTTATTACATACACTTTAATTTTTTTTAATAGTTTTATTACATACACTTTATTTTTTTATAATAGTTTTATTACATACACTTCAATTTTTTATAATAGTTTTATTACATATACTTCAATGTTTATAATAGTCCAAACTTTTTCTATTAATAAGAAGTTCGTTAATTTTATCTACACCACCACATTTTTCACACTTAAAATTAACATTCGTTTAATAATTAGCTTTTTCAAAAGTCTAAACTTTTAATTTATCAAAATGACCTAGCATTATGTAAAAATTCAAAACGCTATTTTAAGTTCATTTGTTTTTCTTTTTAAGCAAAAAAGTCTAACACAACCGTTATGAACACATCGGATAGTCCTTCGTACTGTGACAATTATTCTACCAATAATGTGTTTTTCTTGGCATGCGTCCGTCCGTGCAGAGCTCTCGACACCTTCCTTTTTTTTTTATTTCTTTTAATGTGCTATAATCTTTCCTTGCTGAATGGAATGTCGCTTTAAGCTAAAAATAGTTCGGGTAATTCCAAAACTGGGAATTTTTGCATCCGTCATTCAAGGATTTCTTATTATTTGCCCGTGTTAATAGTTCCTATCATATATATATATATATATATATATATATATATATATATATATATATATATATATATATATGGATCATTCCATGTCAACTCAACCAATGGTTTTCGCCCGACCCTCTCAGATCCTCCTGAAATTTTCAGGGCGTGTGGTACATACAAAGTTGAGTGATTCCTGAAAATTTCAGGCCATTTGATCAAAAACATTCTAAGATATGATTTTAGGGTAATTCTTTTATAAGCATGGATCATATTGACACTAATCTTTTATAAAATGTCGTCAATGGATTGTTAGCAGACGCCTTTAGTTGCGAATGCAATGGGCAACTACTAGTTTACAATAATTCTTTCACACTTTGTATAATAGCATCAAGAATGGCTAGCTAATAAATAACGTTTTAGCTTGTTACTCATTTTTTTTAAAGACAGTTAATGTCAACATTTTATTAATTAGATTTTCAAAAGTTTTTACTTTTAAATATCGAAATTATCCACAGTTATGTAAACATACAAATACCATTTTAACTTCATTTCTTTTTTTTTTTTATTTTGATAAACAATAAAAACCTTACACTTCAAGTTATGTAACCCCCGACCTTTGATGACAGGATACGAGTTTATTTCATTTTTATTTTACTTTTTGTGCATGTTAATAAACGTTTATTTTTACTTTTTATATTTTTGAATATTTTTTCAATAGATATTATATCCATCTAATCTTGCTATCAAATTATGACAACGTTGTAAATAGCGTTGATACAACAGCTAGTTTTGAAAATGTGAACATGTTTATTTACATTTTACTTGAAGACATTATCAAATCTCATCCTCTACAGTGATTCCCAAAATGTACTAGCAGTACCCCATTCCACAGTGGTTCGATAAGAGTATGCATTTAGTAACCGAACAAACAATTAGAAAGAGCTGGGACAAAAAAATCACACGACAATCTGGCTCGATTGTTTCCTCCAACAACAGGATATATTTAATAAACATGGTGGTATCATCCAACAACAGGATATATTTAATAAACATGGTGGTATCCTCCAACATTAGGATACATTTAATGAACATGGTGGTATCCTCCAACATTAGGATACATTTAATGAACATGGTGGTATCCTCCAACAACAGGATTTATTTAATAAACATGGTGGTATCATCCAACAACAGGATATATTTAATAAACATGGTGGTATCCTCCAACATTAGGATACATTTAATGAACATGGTGGTATCCTCCAACATTAGGATACATTTAATGAACATGGTGGTATCCTCCAACATTAGGATATATTTAATGAACATGGTGGTATCCTCCAACATTAGGATACATTTAATGAACATGGTGGTATCCTCCAACATTAGGATACATTTAATGAACATGGTGGTATTAAAAACGTCAGATGGATGTAGATGGCGAAATCATAATTATGAATTCTGCCTTGAACACTAAGTGGAAACGGATTAAACCAATAAGAACGAAAGCAGGCAAAATAACATACCGTTAATTTTATCAATGAAAGGCAGGCAAGAGACGCCGGTGAAAGATGAGAGAGATGTATTTTATGCCAGGTTTGTTTTATATTGTACACATGAAATTAACGCCAACTATAATGCCTTCTGCCCATATTTAACCAGTTCGTCAGTATGGAGGCGATTATTATTATTTCAATGATTCTACCATTACTTTTGCAGATGTGTGTGTTGAATTAGCTATAACCTTTCCAGTAACATAGAAAAAATATAATGAAATTGAATAATAAATAGCAGGTTGATTTATGTCAATTAATATCACAAGAACTAGAAATCTAAACTGTTGAAATTTATAATAAAAGATGTCGGCCGCTGAAAAAATTCGCAATTGACGTTATGACTTTCACAAAATTTTTTCCCCCATTGTCAATTTGACATTGACTGGCTGCACCCAGCAAATGCTCTCATTGGTCATACTGTAGGCCTATATATAGCCTAAATATGTATTTATATTAACATTTTCAAGGACATTATTTCCTACTAATAGCATTATTACCTATTAATAACATTATTGCCGTTAAATAACATTATTTCCTACTAATAATATTATTGCCGTTAAATAACATTATTACTTACTAATAACACTATTACCTACTAATAACCAGGCCCGTAGCGTGCGGGGGGGGGGGGCAGGGGGGCCGGGCCTGCCTTGCGTTTTGTCTGGCCCCCCTGCTTATTTATTCTACTTAGTAAAATGTATTACCTGGCCCCCTGCTATTGCTTGGCCCCTGCTGTAGAAAGCCTGCCCCTGCTACGGGGCTGCTAATAACATTATTGCCGTTAAATAACATTATTTCATACTAATAACATTATTGCCGTCCTAAAACATTAAAGCCGTCTAATATTATATCAATGTTCTTAAACAAATTAATAAATATTTTCTTTTCACATTACTATCGTCCAATTTATAATGACGAATGACGATCTGATGGTCCCGTGTTTGAACCTTGGTAAGAACCTGGAAATCAAATAATTTTATTCTCCAACAGCTTTAATATATTTCAAAATTTGACTACACAAAGTACATAAAAAAGTAATAAAAATACGTTATGTGAGAAAGTATTTCTGTGAGAAAGTATTACTGTGAGAAAGTATTTCTGTGAGAAAGTATTTCGGTGAGAAAGTATTACTGTGAAAAAGTATTTCTGTGAGAAAGTATTACAGTGAGAAAGTATTACTGTGAGAAAGTATTACTGTGAAAAATTATTATTGTGAGATAGTATTTCTGTGAGAAAGTATTACTGTGAGAAAGTATTTCTGTGAGAAAGTATTTCTGTGAGAAAGTATTTCTGTGAGAAAGTATTTAGAAAGTAATAATGTTAGAAAGTATTTCTGTGAGAAAGTATTGAGAAAGTATTAATGTTAGAAAGTATTTCTGTGAGAAAGTATTACTGTGAAAAAGTATTACTGTGAGAAAGTATTACTGTGAGAAAGTATTATTGTGAGATAATATTTCTGTGAGAAAGTATTTAGAAAGTATTTCTGTGAAAAAGTATTTCTGTGAGAAAATACTGAGAAAGTATTTCTGTGAGAAAGTATTTCTGTGAGAAAATATTGAAAAAGTATTTCTGTGAGAAAGTATTTCTGTGAGAAAGTATTTCTGTGAGAAAGTATTTCTGTGAGAAAGTAATTGAGAAAGTATTTCTGTGAAAAAGTATTTCTGTGAGAAAGTATTGAGAAAGTATTTCTGTGAGAAAGTATTTCTGTGAGAAAGTATTTAGAAAGTATTTCTGAGAGAAAGTATTTCTGTGAGAAAGTATTTCTGTGAGAAAGTATTTAGAAAGTATTTCTGTTAGAAAGTATTTCTGTGAGAAAAAATTTCTGTGAGAAAGTATTACTGATAGAAAGTATCACTGTGAGATAGTATTTGTAGTAGAAAGTATTACTGTTAGAAAGTATTACTCTGAGTATTTCTGTATTACTGTTAGAAAATATTACTGTGAGAAAGTATTACTGTGAAAAAATATTTCTGTGAGAAAGTATTTCTGTGAGAAAGTATTACTGTGAGAAAGTATTACTGTGAGAAAGTATTACTAAGAGAAAGTATTATTGTGAGAAAGTGTTTCTGTGAGAAAGTATTAATGTTAGAATGTATTTCTGTGAGAAAGTATTTCTGTGAGAAAGTATTTAGAAAGTATTTCTTTGAGAAAGTATTTCTGTGAGAAAGTATTGAGAAAGTATTAATGTTAGAATGTATTTCTGTGAGAAAGTATTTCTGTGAGAAAGTTTTTAGAAAGTATTTCTGTGAAAAAGTATTTCTTTGAGAATGTATTGATAAAGTATCACTGTGAGAAAGTATTTCTGTTAGAATGTTATACTGTGAGAAAATATTTCTGTGAGAAAATATTTCTGTTTGAAAGTATTTCTGTGATAAAGTATTATTGTGAGAAAGTATTTCTGTGAGAAAGTATTTCTGTGAGAAATTATGAGAAAGTATTAATGTTAGAAAGTATTTGTGTGATAAAGTATTACTGTGAAAAATTTATTACTGTGAGAAAGTATTTCTGTGAGAAAGTATTACTGTGAGAAATCATTTCTGTGAGAAAGTATTGCTGTTAGAAACTATTACTGTGAGAAAGTATTTCTGTTAGAAAGTTATACTGTGAGAAAATATTTCTGTGAGAAAATATTTCTGTTAGAAAGTATTTCTGTGAGAAAATATTACTGTGAGAAATTATTTCTGTGAGAAAGTATTTCTGTGAGAAAGTATGAGAAAGTATTAATGTTAAAAAGTATTTGTGTGAGAAAGTATTACTGTGAGAAAGTATTACTGTGAGAAAGTATTTCTGTGAGAAAGTATTACTGTGAGAATGTATTACTGTGAGAAAGTATTACTGTGAGAAATTATTATTGTGAGATAGTATTTCTGTGAGAAAGTATTGAGAAAGTATTAATGTTAGAAAGTATTTCTGTGAGAAAGTATTTCTGTGAGAAAATATTACTGTGAGAAAATATTACTGTGAGAAAGTATTACTGTGAGAAAGTATTTTTGTGAGAAAGTATTTCTGTGAGAAAGTATTTCTGTGAGAAATTATTTTTGTGAGAAAGTATTTAGAAAGTATTTCTGTAAAAAAGTATTTCTGTGAGAAAGTATTGAGAAAGTATTAATGTTAGAAATTATTTCTGTGATTAAGTATTTAGAACGTATTTCTGTGAGAAAGTATTTCTGAGAGAAAGTATTTCTGTGAGAAAGTATTATTGTGAGAAAGTTTTTAGATAGTATTTCTGTGAAAAAGAATTTCTGTGAGAATGTATGGAGAAAGTATTTCTGTGAGAAAGTATTTCTGTGAGAAAGTATTTAGAAAGTATTTATGTGAGAAAGTATTTCTATTAGAAAGTATTACTGTGAGAAAGTATTTTTGTGAGAAAGTATTTCTGTGAGAAAGTATTTCTGTGAGAAAGTATTTCTGTGAGAAAGTATTTCTTTGAGAATGTATTGATAAAGTTTTTCTGTAAGAAAGTATTTTTGTGAGAAAGTATTTAGAAAGTATTTCTTTGAGAAAGTATTTCTGTGAGAAAGTATTGAGAAAGTATTAATGTTAGAATGTGTTTCTGTGAGAAAGTATTTCTGTGAGAAATTATTGAGAAAGTATTAATGTTAAAAAGTATTTTTGTGAGAAAGTATTTAGAAAGTATTTCTGTGAGAAAGTATTTCTGTGAGAAAGTATTTCTGTGAGAAAGTATTTTTGTGAGAATGTTTTTAGAAAGTATTTCTGTGAAAAAGTATTTCTTTGAGAATGTATTGATAAAGTATCACTGTGAGAAAGTATTTCTGTTAGAGCGTTATACTGTGAGAGAATATTTCTGTGAGAAAATATTTCTGTTAGAAAGTATTTCTGTGAGAAAGTATTACTGTGAGAAAGTATTTCTGTGAGAAAGTATTTCTGTGAGAAAGTATTTCTGTGAGAAAGTATGAGAAGGTATTAATGTTAGAAAGTATTTGTGTGAGAAAGTATTACTGTGAGAAATTATTACTGTGAGAAAGTATTTCTGTGAGAAAGTATTACTGTGAGAAAGTATTTCTGTGAGAAAGTATTACTGTTAGAAACTATTTCTGTGAGAATGTATTTCTGTTAGAAAGTTATATTGTGAGAAAATCTTTCTGTGAGAAAATATTTCTGTTAAAAGTATTTGTGTGAGAAAGTATTACTGTGAGAAAGTATTTCTGTGAGAAAGTATTTCTGTGAACTTTAATTTTTACACTAACTTAAACAATCGTTCATTTACATTACGATTTACATTAAATCTTATGTAATTCTATTATTAACATCATTTACATTAGAATTAGATACATAAAACTTTTTGCTCACTACACATTGAAACAGACTTCACATGAAGCATGCGAAACTTTTAAAGACTTAAAACTCAGTTAGCTATATTATGCACAGTGTTTGAACCAATCAAACACCGAGGACATTAAAACTTTTAAAAACTACAGTACCGCAGATGAATAATTTGTTGACATTTTACTAAAAAATGTAAGCGTTCGACGAAAGTTAAAAAACAGAATTAAAAAAAAATATCGAATTACCATAAAAAAAATGTGCGTGTGTAGATGTAAGACAATCATATTTCCAGAATTGAAAACAATTATTTAAAAATAAAAATAAAACGAAGCCTTGATTAGATCTACACAGACAGATTGCTGTGACCATGAAATTTGACTTTAGACATGTCGACCTTTCAACTTTGGTTTTTTTATGATCACACTTTGGTGAATTTTTAAATTAAGAAAAATGTGCAACACATTAGTTTGTTCTGAGATGTGGAAAACATCTATATACATAATTTGCGATCTGTTTGTTTATATTATAGTAATGAGTCAATGGAGCTAATAGCGAGTATAAAAAAAGATTAATTTAAATGTTGAAATACACAGAGAAGTTAAAAATAATTAACAATTTCCTAAAATTTTAGAAATTATGAAAATAATTATTTTAAAAAAAAATCTTTATCGCAACTCTCAATAATTGGGTGCATGGATTGCTGGGTTGCTTGATGGCTGGGTGGATGTATGGCTTGATGGCTGAGTGTATGAATGGCTGGTTGGCTGAATGGCTGGGTGTATGTATGGCTTGATGGCTGGGGGGATGGATGGCTGGTTGGCTGAATGGCTGGATGGATTGTGGTAGATGTGATCTAATTAATTAACTGAATTTTAAAGTAACCCATTTTGTTATGTGTAATATGAATTAATCTCATCGTTTACCTTTTTTTTCGCTTTTGTTTCATTTGTTAAAGAATTGTTCTGATTAAAACTAGAAAGATTAAAAAGTATTAACAATAAAATGATTGAGTTGATGCTATATCTCTCTTGCTTACATTAAAACTAAAACTTCTAAACAGACGTTTGCCATTTTTTATTACTTTGTGAGAGTATATTTAGTGCACTTTATGAAATGCACATTTTAATATTTCGATGAGAAAACAAATTTTAAAAAATCAAAACAAGAAACATTTGTATTATTTGTTACAGCCTTCATTTAACTTTCTGATATCAAAACAAGGCATACTTTGAAAATAACAAAACCTACCAAAACTACCAGATGGCCAACAAATCTCCTGGTCATTACAGTCCTTTTCCACGTTTGCTAATGACCATCAAATATATATGTATACCGGACCAAAAATGTACGTTTGCGCTGTAGGGGGGAAAGGGAAAGGTGTAAGGGTGTCGGCGTAAGGTTGTTTGTGTAAGGTGTAAGGGTGTCGGTGAAAGGTGTAAGGGTGTTGGTGAAAGATGTAAGGGTGTCTGTGAAAGGTGTAAGGGTGTCTGTGAAAGGTGTAAGGGTGTCTGTGAAAGGTGTGTGTCGGTGAAAGATGTAAGGGTGTCTGTGAAAGATGTAGGTGTCGGTAAAAGATGTAAGGGTGTCTGTGAAAGGTGTAAGGGTGTCTGTGAAAGATGTAAGGGTGTCGGTAAAAGGTGTAAGGGTGTCGGTGAAAGGTGTAAGGGTGTCTGTGAAAGGTGTAAGGGTGTCTGTGAAAGGTGTAAGGGTGTCTGTGAAAGGTGTAAGGGTGTCAGTGAAAGGTGTAAGGGTGTCGGTGTAAGGTTTAAGGGTGTCTGTGAAAGGTGTAAGGGTGTCTGTGAAAGGTGTAAGGGTGTCGGTGTAAGGTGTAAGGGTGTCGGTGTAAGGTGTAAGGGTGTCTGTGAAAGGTGTAAGGGTGTCGGATATCAAAAAGGTAACTTTATCTAGAGCCCCAAAAACATGCTTCTGATCCCCCATACAAGGTAAGATAACTCTGCTGACAACAACACACGGTTTTTCTTTAACGTTAATAATGTCACTATATCGCAATACTGATAAAACAACAACATTAATTCATATTTCATTATTGAAATAAAATATGTACATATTCTGCTTTTTCTCTCAGATAACAATAATGAAATCTTTTAATACAATCTTCTAACTTAACAAAAGTAATAACCTTTTATACATCCTTGTCACTTAACAATCGAATCCTCTCAAACAACAATTGAATCCTTTTCACTCAACAATCGAATATTAAAATACAATTGTCTACTCCTCGACCTCCAGTAGTCTCAGAAACACTTGCTCTAGTGACGTTTACTGGACGGTGTAGTACTGGAACTTGAACTGACCTCTGGCTTTTTCCAAGACTTCAAAAATAAATGACAGAGGAATGTTTTCTGGTATCTGGATGTCTGTGTACGCTTCCTGCTTGGCGAAAATCTAATCAAAGCAGATTATGTGAATATATTTTTATGAGAGCTATATATATATATATTAGGGTGCATCACCAAAAAAAAATTCTAATATTTGATCTGTCTGCTATTTAAATTTGTTCCATTGATCAAAAAAAGCATTGTGTAAAAAAATAAAAATATTAGACAATGTTTAGAGGTCACCCGGACTTCAAAAAATTTGCATAATTAAGCGAAAACTAGATAAAACCATCCTTACTTGTAAAGTCTTACAGACTTACATACAAAAAGTGAAGCGCTATATAAATTGTTTTATAGTCTTTGGTTTTATAATGTTTGGCAGCCATGATTGATTTTGATAAACAGTTGTGCTAGAAATTAAATTTAAAATTCACATTTTATTAGCAAAAACAACCCGTTTCCTTACCGCGTATTGATGACCAATGTAAGCATTTTAATTTCTTTACATATATAATTTTAATTTCTGATACACACGACCTATACAATCAGAACATGGAAATAATATGGAAAACAGCAATATGTTTTTTTTACAACTTCTAAGGACATGCTGACACCACTTCAACAGTGCCATATCCAGTTATTACTGCGTAAACTGGAACAAATGAAATCTATGTTGGCAACAACTTTTCAACTGTGGCCACCAAATGTTGCGACTATTATCAAGAATGTAGAAGATCTAGCATTCTTGAGGCCTATGAAAGAAGACAAGTCTTCCAGCTTTGGATCATTTGACAAAACACTTGCGAAAAAAGTCGCTCGACGCCATTCACGAGATGCCGCAGCATTGGAACGTCAGAAGAAAATGCAGCATGTTCAACGATTCAGTGCCTCCCTATGAGGTAGCAGTGACGAACCCGATGATTCTACTTTTAAATCTGATGATAATATGCAGGTTGTTGATAACTGTTTTGATGATAAAAAGCCATTGCAAAAGCGAAGAAAGCCAACAGGAACTTTGGTATTTGTATCTCCAGATGTTTTAAGCCGACCAAGTCTTTTGTCTCTAGCGACAAGATTAAAGAATACACCAACACAGCAGGCAGCTTTCATACAAAGCCTTATTAGTGAGTCTAGGGGTGATGTATCAATGGTGGCTTCTTCCTATGCCACTGCAGATCGTTCACGTCGCAAAGTTGTAAGTGGGATAGCTACAAAGATCCACGACTCTTGGGAACCACACAAACTCTGCTCGTTCCACTAGGATGGCAAACTGACACCTTCTCTAAATAACCATCGTGTCACTGAAGAACACATATCAGTTGTTGTTGTTGATGTAAAGCAATTGAAACTGTTAGGAGGGCCAAGATATGCCAAGGCAACAAAGAAACCCGTTGGTGAAATAATTTCAGAATTAACCATGAATCTAATGACAGGAGTGGCATTGTAATGATTGTATCGTTAATATGACATTCGACAAAACAAGCTCAAACACTGGTCATCAGACACTGCTGCCTGCATTGTCATACAAAATAAGCTGCAACGTGCTGATCTGTTATCAGGTTGTCGCCATCTCATTGTTGAAGTTCTCCTCTTGCATGTGTTTACAGACATGACAATAGAATTTTCCAAATACCTGGATATAACTTTGTTCACCAGGTTGCGAAATAATTGGGAATTGGTGGCACATGATTGATCTCATGTACGTCGTTCGTTTACGTTAGCTGATAATGATCTGAAGGCTCAAGAGTGATTGACGATAATGAGTGATGCGGTAATTGCTCATGCCAACTCTAGTAAACAAACCGAATTCTTGCGAGACGACCACCACTAACTCCTTAAGCTGTCCCTTGTTTACTTGAATGCTACAAATAATGAGGTCAACTTTAAAAGACCAGGTGCCCTGCACAGAGCACGATTGATGGCAAAGCTGATATGTTGCCTCAAGATTGCACTGTGTGAGGAACAAATTCAATTATTGCCTCCAGGTACTATTACCACACGTGACCAAGTGCCAAAGATTCGTACATTTGCTACATCTGTAACACATGTTTATGTCGTGTGGTGGCTCACTTGCAAAAAGAGTGTGGATGCACCATGGAATGATCTATAGCTACACAAGCGACTTTTGGATTACAACGATGTCAACAGACATATCCAAGTCAGCAATCCGTGCCCTGAATAGGCATCTGTGGTACCTCACTGCTGAAATGATCCTACTTGCTCTGTTCAGCAATGAAGTACCTGTGTTGGAAAAGCGAGCTCTAGCAGATGCTCTGCTAAGGCTTCGGCCAGTGGTTGCCCTCCAAACTCCACAGAATCGATTTGGAAATGGTTGGGGAAAACCACGATTCCAATCAATTGATTCTAAAACTGGGTTGTGTGATCTAGCTGGAGTTGACTCGTGGTTTACTATATACAGACTTCAACTGGACACAGGATTCCTCCAACTGCCTGTTGATGATTGGTGCCAAACAGCTTCTTACATTGCCAGTGCAGAAAATGTTGCTGCTATTAACGTTGTTAACGATTGTGCCGAGAGAGGAGTGAAACTGGCATCTGACTTTGTTGAAGCAGCGCGAACGGATGAACATTTTCAAAACATTCTTCAAGTGGTAGAAATGGACCGCAAAAACATCTCAAATGTGCGTAAAACTTACAAACGTGCAACAAAGTGAAACTGAAATAAATGCAACAGTAATAAATAATTTAATATTTTAATGTAATTTTTATATAGGCTAGAATAAACTTTTTTTTCTTTACATGTCATGTTTTGTGATTTCTTGGTCGGGGGGAGGGGTACCTCTAAATAAACTCTGATTTGAAAAATATTTTACACAAGTTATTATTAATGATATTAGAACAAATTAGAAACATAGACAGCTCAAAAACAAAAAATCAATTTTTTCCTCTATTGTGGTGATGCCCCCTAATATATATATATATATATATATATATATATATATATATATATATATATATATATATATATATAAACTATACGCATGCATTAAATCAATTTTTTTTAAATAAAATGAAATATCACTTGGTCCAAATTTAAATAAAAGATAAAACACGAATTTAAACTATAACCTATTGAGCATTTTACAAAATGAATACATTGCAAGACATTGTTTGTAGTAGATTGTTAAGAAGACGCAACAAACTATGCAGACATTACAAAACATACGTCTACATTACTTAAAGCTAGTACAGGTTGTTATCTTGACTCCGGGGTTAGTATCAGTGTGATGAATATGACATCTATATCCCTTAGATAATATAACCTACAAACTGTATAACACTAGCCAGGTAATAGCCGCCAAGATAGTTGTCCAGGACAACAAACCAATTTTTACTTTCAGCCCTAAACTTCCTAGTGTCGTAGGCACCATATATCAAGGATCTGGACAGACATGAATTAGGAGAGGGACTAAAAGTCCACCCAACAAAAGCCTAAAGCAAACTGACCCCCACCCTGCCGCCACTCTATCATCAACAAAAGCCTAAACCAAACTGACCCCCACCCTGCCGCCACTCTATCATCAACAAAAGCCTAAAGCAAACTGACCCCCACCCTGCCGCCACTCTACCATCAACAAAAGCCTAAAGCAAATTGACCCCCAAACTGCCGCCACTCTACCATCAACAAATGCCTAAAGCAAACTGACCCCCACCCTGCCGCCAATCTACCATCAACAAAGGCCTAAAGCAAACTGACCCCCACCCTGCCGCCACTCTACCATCAACAAATGCCTAAAGCAAACTGACCCACACCCTGCCGCCACTCTACAATCAACAAAAGCCTAAAGCAAACAGACCCCCACCCTGCCGCCACTCTACCATCAACAAATGCCTAAAGCAAACTGACCTCCACCCTGCCGCCACTCTACCAAAAATAAAAGCCTAAAGCAAACTGACCCCCACTTTGCCGCCACTCTACCATCAACAAATGCCTAAAGCAAACTGACCCCCACCCTGCCGCCACTCTACCAACAACAAAAGCCTAAAGCATAATGACCCCCACCCTGCCGCCACTCTACCATCAACAAAAGCCTAAAGCAAACTGACCCCCATCCTGCCGGCACTCTACCATCAACAAATGCCTAAAGCAAACTGACTCCCACCCTGCCGCCACTCTACCATCAACAAATGCCTAAAGCAAACTGACCCCCACCCTGCCGCCACTCTACCATCAACAAAACCCTTAAGCAAACTGACCCCCACCCTGCCGCCACTCTACCATCAACAAATGCCTAAAGCAAACTGACCCCCACCCTGCAGCCTATCTACCATCAACAAAAGCCCAAAGCAAACTGACCCCCACCCTGCCGCCACTCTACCATCAACAAATGCCTAAAGCAAACTGACCCCCACCCTGCCGCCACTCTACCATCAACAAAAGCCCATAGCAAACTGACTCCCACCCTGCCCACTCTACCATCAACAAAAGCCTAAAGCAAACTGACCCCCACCCTGCCGCCACTCTACCATCAACAAAAGCCTAAAGCAAACTGACCCCCACCCTGCCGCTACTCTACCATCAACAAAAGCCTAAAGCAAACTGACCCCCACCCTGCCGCCACTCTACCATCAAGAAAAGCCTAAAGCAAACTGACCCCCACCCTGCCGCCACTCTACCATCAACAAAAGCCTAAAGCAAACTGACCCCCACCCTACCGCCACTCTACCATCAACAAAAGCCTAAAGCAAACTGACCGCCACCCTGCCGCCACTCTACCATCAACAAAAGCCTAAAGCAAACTGACCCCCACCCTGCCGCCACTCTACCATCAAAAAATGCCTAAAGCAAACTGACCCCCACCCTGCCGCCACTCTACCATCAAAAAATGCTTAAAGCAAACTGACCCCCACCCTGCCGCCACTCTACCATCAACAAAAGCCTAAAGCAAACTGACCCCCACCCTGCCGCCACTCTACCATCAACAAAAGCCTAAAGCAAATTGACCCCCAAACTGCCGCCACTCTACCATCAACAAATGCCTAAAGCAAACTGACCCCCACCCTGCCGCCAATCTACCATCAACAAAGGCCTAAAGCAAACTGACCCCCACCCTGCCGCCACTCTACCATCAACAAATGCCTAAAGCAAACTGACCCACACCCTGCCGCCACTCTACAATCAACAAAAGCCTAAAGCAAACAGACCCCCACCCTGCCGCCACTCTACCATCAACAAATGCCTAAAGCAAACTGACCCCCACCCTGCCGCCACTCTACCAAAAATAAAAGCCTAAAGCAAACTGACCCCCACCCTGCCGCCACTCTACCATCAACAAAAGCCTAAAGCATAATGACCCCCACCCTGCCGCCACTCTACCATCAACAAAAGCCTAAAGCAAACTGACCCCCATCCTGCCGGCACTCTACCATCAACAAATGCCTAAAGCAAACTGACCCCCACCCTGCCGCCACTCTACCATCAACAAATGCCTAAAGCAAACTGACCCCCACCCTGCAGCCTATCTACCATCAACAAAAGCCCAAAGCAAACTGACCCCCACCCTGCCGCCACTCTACCATCAACAAATGCCTAAAGCAAACTGACCCCCACCCTGCCGCCACTCTACCATCAACAAAAGCCCATAGCAAACTGACTCCCACCCTGCCCACTCTACCATCAACAAAAGCCTAAAGCAAACTGACCCCCACCCTGCCGCTACTCTACCATCAACAAAAGCCTAAAGCAAACTGACCCCCACCCTGCCGCCACTCTACCATCAAGAAAAGCCTAAAGCAAACTGACCCCCACCCTACCGCCACTCTACCATCAACAAAAGCCTAAAGCAAACTGACCGCCACCCTGCCGCCACTCTACCATCAACAAAAGCCTAAAGCAAACTGACCCCCACCCTGCCGCCACTCTACCATCAACAAATGCCTAAAGCAAACTGACCCCCACCCTGCCGCCACTCTACCATCAACAAAAACCTAAAGCAAACTGACCCCCACCCTGCCGCCACTCTACCATCAACAAAAGCCTAAAGCAAACTGACCCCCAACCCTGCCGCCACTCTACCATCAAAAACGCCTAAAGCAAACTGACCCCCACCCTGCCGCCACTCTACCATCAACAAAAGCCTAAAGCAAACTGACCCCCACATTGCCGCCACTCTACCATCATAAAAAGCCTAAAGCAAACTGACCCCCACCCTACCGCCACTCTATCATCAACAAAAGCCTTAAGCAAACTGACCCCCACCCTGCCGCCACTCTATCATCAACAAAATCCTAAAGCAAACTGACCCCCACCCTGCCGCCATTCTACCATCAACAAAAGCCTAAAGCAAACTGACCCCCACCCTGCCGCCACTCACAATCAACAAAAGCCTAAAGCAAACTGACCCCCACCCTGCCGCCACTCTACCATCAACAAAAGCCCAAAGCAAACTGACTCCAACCCTGCCAACTCTACCATCAAAAAATGCCTAAAGCAAACTGACCCCCACCCTGCCGCCACTCTACCATCAACAAAAGCCTAAAGCAAACTGACCCCCACCCTGCCGCCACTCACAATCAACAAAAGCCTAAAGCAAACTGACCCCCACCCTGCCGCCACTCTACCATCAACAAAAGCCCATAGCAAACTGACTCCCACCCTTCCCACTCTACCATCAAAAAATGCCTAAAGCAAACTGACCCCCACCCTGCCGCCACTCTACCATCAACAAAAGCCTAAAGCAAACTGACCCCCACCCTGCCGCTACTCTACCATCAACAAAAGCCTAAAGCAAACTGACCGCCACCCTGCCGCCAGTCTACCATCAACAAAAGCCTAAAGCAAACTGACCCCCACCCTGCCGCCACTCTACCATCAAAAAATGCCTAAAGCAAACTGACCCCCACCCTGCCGCCACTCTACCATCAAAAAATGCCTAAAGCAAACTGACCCCCACCCTGCCGCCACTCTACCATCAACAAAAGCCTAAAGCAAACTGACCCCCACCCTGCCGCCACTCTACCATCAACAAAAGCCTAAAGCAAATTGACCCCCAAACTGCCGCCACTCTACCATCAACAAATGCCTAAAGCAAACTGACCCCCACCCTGCCGCCACTCTACCATCAACAAATGCCTAAAGCAAACTGACCCCCACCCTGCCGCCACTCTACCATCAACAAATGCCTAAAGCAAACTGACCCACACCCTGCCGCCACTCTACAATCAACAAAAGCCTAAAGCAAACAGACCCCCACCCTGCCGCCACTCTACCATCAACAAATGCCTAAAGCAAACTGACCTCCACCCTGCCGCCACTCTACCAAAAATAAAAGCCTAAAGCAAACTGACCCCCACCCTGCCGCCACTCTACCAACAACAAAAGCCTAAAGCATAATGACCCCCACCCTGCCGCCACTCTACCATCAACAAAAGCCTAAAGCAAACTGACCCCCACCCTGCCGCCACTCTACCATCAACAAATGCCTAAAGCAAACTGACCCCCACCCTGCCGCTACTCTACCATCAACAAATGCCTAAAGCAAACTGACCCCCACCCTGCAGCCTATCTACCATCAACAAAAGCCCAAAGCAAACTGACCCCCACCCTGCCGCCACTCTACCATCAACAAATGCCTAAAGCAAACTGACCCCCACCCTGCCGCCACTCTACCATCAACAAAAGCCCATAGCAAACTGACTCCCACCCTGCCCACTCTACCATCAACAAAAGCCTAAAGCAAACTGACCCCACCCTGCCGCTACTCTACCATCAACAAAAGCCTAAAGCAAACTGACCCCCACCCTGCCGCCACTCTACCATCAAGAAAAGCCTAAAGCAAACTGACCCCCACCCTACCGCCACTCTACCATCAACAAAAGCCTAAAGCAAACTGACCGCCACCCTGCCGCCACTCTACCATCAACAAAAGCCTAAAGCAAACTGACCCCCACCCTGCCGCCACTCTACCATCAACAAATGCCTAAAGCAAACTGACCCCCACCCTGCCGCCACTCTACCATCAACAAAAACCTAAAGCAAACTGACCCCCACCCTGCCGCCACTCTACCATCAACAAAAGCCTAAAGCAAACTGACCCCCAACCTGCCGCCACTCTACCATCAAAAAACGCCTAAAGCAAACTGACCCCCACCCTGCCGCCACTCTACCATCAACAAAAGCCTAAAGCAAACTGACCCCCACATTGCCGCCACTCTACCATCATAAAAAGCTTAAAGCAAACTGACCCCCACCCTACCGCCACTCTATCATCAACAAAAGCCTTAAGCAAACTGACCCCCACCCTGCCGCCACTCTATCATCAACAAAATCCTAAAGCAAACTGACCCCCACCCTGCCGCCATTCTACCATCAACAAAAGCCTAAAGCAAACTGACCCCCACCCTGCCGCCACTCACAATCAACAAAAGCCTAAAGCAAACTGACCCCCACCCTGCCGCCACTCTACCATCAACAAAAGCCCAAAGCAAACTGACTCCAACCCTGCCAACTCTACCATCAAAAAATGCCTAAAGCAAACTGAACCCCACCCTGCCGCCACTCTACCATCAACAAAAGCCTAAAGCAAACTGACCCCCACCCTGCCGCCACTCACAATCAACAAAAGCCTAAAGCAAACTGACCCCCACCCTGCCGCCACTCTACCATCAACAAAAGCCCATAGCAAACTGACTCCCACCCTGCCCACTCTACCATCAAAAAATGCCTAAAGCAAACTGACCCCCACCCTGCCGCCACTCTACCATCAACAAAAGCCTAAAGCAAACTGACCCCCACCCTGCCGCTACTCTACCATCAACAAAAGCCTAAAGCAAACTGACCGCCACCCTGCCGCCAGTCTACCATCAACAAAAGCCTAAAGCAAACTGACCCCCACCCTGCTGCCACTCTACCATCAAATAATGCCTAAAGCAAACTGACCCCCACCCTGCCGCCACTCTACCATCAACAAAAGCCTAAAGCAAACTGACCCCCACCCTGCCGCCACTCTACCATCAACAAAAGCCTAAAGCTAACTGACCCCCACCCTGCCGCCACTCTACCATCAACAAAAGCCTAAAGCAAACTGACCCCCACCCTGCCGCCACTCTACCATCAACAAAAGCCTAAAGCAAACTGACCCCCACCCTGCCGCCATTCTATTATCAACAAAAGCCTAAAGCAAACTGACCCCCATCCTGCAGCCACATAATCATCAACAAAAGCCTAAAGCAAACTGTCCCTCATCCTGCCGCAACTCTATCATCAACAAAAGCCTAAAGAAAACTGACCCCCACCCTGCCGCCACTCTATCATCAACAAAAGCCGAAAGCAAACTGACCCCCCACCCTGCCGCCACTCTACCATCAACAAATGCCTAAAGCAAACTGACCCCCACCCTGCCGCCACTCTACCATCAACAAAAGCCCATAGCAAACTGACTCCCACCCTGCCCACTCTACCATTAACAAAAGCCTAAAGCAAACTGACCCCCACCCTGCTGCCTCTCTACCATCAACAAAAGCTTAAAGCAAACTGACCCCCACCCTGCCGCCACTCTACCATCAACAAAAGCCCATAGCAAACTGACTCCCACCCTGCCCACTCTACCATTAACAAAAGCCTAAAGCAAACTGACCCCCACCCTGCTGCCTCTCTACCATCAACAAAAGCTTAAAGCAAACTGACCCCCACCCTGCCGCCACTCTACCATCAACAAAAGCCTAAAGCAAACTGACCCCCACCCTGCCGCTACTCAACCATCAACAAAAGCCTAAAGCAAACTGACCCCCACCCTGCCGCCACTCTACCATCAACAAAAGCCTAAAGCAAACTGACCCCCACCCTGCCGCCACTCTGTCATCAACAAAAGCCTAAAGCAAACTGACCCCCACCCTGCCGCCACTCTATCATCAACAAAAGCCTAAAGCAAACTGACCCCCACCCTGCCGCCACTCTACCATCAACAAAAGCCCAAAGCAAACTGACCCCTACCCTGCCCACTCTAGCATCAACAAATGCCTAAAGCAAACTGACCCCCACCCTGCCGCCACTTTATTATCAACAAAAGCCTAAAGCAAACTGACCCCCACCCTGCCGCCACTCTACCATCAACAAAAGCCCAAAGCAAACTGACCCCCACCCTGCCGCCACTCTACCATCAACAAATGCCTAAAGCAAACTGACCCCCACCCTGCCGCCACTCTACCATTAACAAAAGCCCATAGCAAACTGACTCCCACCCTGCCCACTCTACCATCAACAAAAGCCTAAAGCAAACTGACCCCCACCCTGCTGCCACTCTACCATCAACAAAAGCCTAAAGCAAACTGACCCCCACCCTGCCGCTACTCTACCATCAACCAAAGCCTAAAGCAAACTGACCCCCACCCTGCCGCCACTCTACCATCATCAAAAGCCTAAAGCAAACTGACCCCCACCCTGCCGCTACTCTACCATCAACAAAAGCCTAAAGCAAACTGACCCCCACCCTGCCACCACTCTACCATCAACAAAAGCCTAAAGCAAACTGACCGCCACCCTGCCGCCACTCTACCATCAACAAAAGCCTAAAGCCAACTGACCCCCACCCTGCCGCCACTCTACCATCAAATAATGCCTAAAGCAAACTGACCCCCACCCTACCGCCACTCTATCATCAACAAAAGCCTAAAGCAAACTGACCCCCACCCTGCCGCCACTCTACCATCAACAAAAGCCTAAAGCAAACTGACCCCCACCCTGCCGCCACTCTACCATCAACAAAAGCCTAAAGCAAACTGACCCCCACCCTGCCGCCATTCTATTATCAACAAAAGCCTAAAGCAAACTGACCCCCATCCTGCAGCCACTCTATCATCAACAAAAGCCTAAAGCAAACTGTCCCTCATCCTGCCGCCACTCTATCATCAACAAAAGCATAAAGAAAACTGACCCCCACCCTGCCGCCACTCTATCATCAACAAAAGCCTAAAGCAAACTGACCCCCACCCTGCCGCCACTCTATCATCAACAAAAGCCTAAAGCAAACTGACCCCCACCCTGCCGCCACTCTATCATCAACAAAACCCTTAAGCAAACTGACCCCCACCCTGCCGCCACTCTACCATCAACAAATGCCTAAAGCAAACTGACCCCCACCCTGCAGCCTATCTACCATCAACAAAAGCCCAAAGCAAACTGACCCCCACCCTGCCGCCACTCTACCATCAACAAATGCCTAAAGCAAACTGACCCCCACCCTGCCGCCACTCTACCATCATCAAAAGCCCATAGCAAACTGACTCCCACCCTTCCCACTCTACCATCAACAAAAGCCTAAAGCAAACTGACCCCCACCCTGCCGCCACTCTACCATCAACAAAAGCCTAAAGCAAACTGACCCCCACCCTGCCGCCACTCTACCATCAACAAAAGCCTAAAGCAAACTGACCCCCACCCTGCCGCCACTCTACCATCAACAAAAGCCTAAAGCAAACTGACCCCCACCCTGCCGCCACTCTACCATCAACAAAAGCCTAAAGCAAACTGACCCCCACCCTACCGCCACTCTACCATCAACAAAAGCCTAAAGCAAACTGACCGCCACCCTGCCGCCACTCTACCATCAACAAAAGCCTAAAGCAAACTGACCCCCACCCTGCCGCCACTCTACCATCAAAAAATGCCTAAAGCAAACTGACCCCCACCCTGACGCCACTCTACCATCAAAAAATGCTTAAAGCAAACTGACCCCCACCCTGCCGCCACTCTACCATCAACAAAAGCCTAAAGCAAACTGACCCCCACCCTGCCGCCACTCTACCATCAACAAATGCCTAAAGCAAACTGACCCCCACCCTGCCGCCACTCTACCATCAACAAAAACCTAAAGCAAACTGACCCCCACCCTGCCGCCACTCTACCGTCAACAAAAGCCTAAAGCAAACTGACCCCCACCCTGCCGCCACTCTACCATCAAAAAATGCCTAAAGCAAACTGACCCCCACCCTGCCGCCACTCTACCATCAACAAAAGCCTAAAGCAAACTGACCCCCACATTGCCGCCACTCTACCATCATAAAAAGCCTAAAGCAAACTGACCCCCACCCTACCGCCACTCTACCATCAACAAAAGCCCATAGCAAACTGACTCCCACCCTGCCCACTCTACCATCAAAAAATGCCTAAAGCAAACTGACCCCCACCCTGCCGCCACTCTACCATCAACAAAAGCCTAAAGCAAACTGACCCCCACCCTGCCGCCACTCATTATCAACAAAAGCCTAAAGCAAACTGACCCCCACCCTGCCGCCACTCTACCATCAACAAAAGCCCATAGCAAACTGACTCCCACCCTGCCCACTCTACCATCAAAAAATGCCTAAAGCAAATTGACCCCCACCCTGCCGCCACTCTACCATCAACAAAAGCCTAAAGCAAACTGACCCCCACCCTGCCGCTACTCAACCATCAACAAAAGCCTAAAGCAAACTGACCCCCACCCTGCCGCCACTCTACCATCAACAAAAGCCTAAAGCAAACTGACCCCCACATTGCCGCCACTCTACCATCAACAAAAGCCTAAAGCAAACTGACCCCCACCCTGCCGCCACTCTACCATCAACAAAAGCCTAAAGCAAACTGACCGCCACCCTGCCGCCAGTCTACCATCAACAAAAGCCTAAAGCAAACTGACCCCCACCCTGCCGCCACTCTACCATCAATTAATTCCTAAAGCTAACTGACCCCCACCCTGCCGCCACTCTACCATCAACAAAAGCCTAAAGCAAACTGACCCCCACCCTGCCGCCACTCTACCATCAACAAAAGCCTAAAGCAAACTGACCCCCACCCTGCCGCCACTCTGTCATTAACAAAAGCCTAAAGCAAACTGACCCCCACCCTGCCGCCACTCTATCATCAACAAAAGCCTAAAGCAAACTGACCCCCACCCTGCCGCCACTCTACCATCAACAAAAGCCCAAAGCAAACTGACCCCTACCCTGCCCACTCTAGCATCAACAAATGCCTAAAGCAAACTGACCCCCACCCTGCCGCCACTCTATCATCAACAAAAGCCTAAAGCAAACTGACCCCCACCCTGCCACCACTCTATCATCAACAAAAGCCTAAAGCAAACTGACCCCCACCCTGCCGCCTCTCTATCATCAACAAAAGCCTAAAGCAAACTGACCCCCACCCTGCCGCCACTCTATCATCAACAAAAGCCTAATGCAAACGACCCCCACCCTGCCGCCACTCACAATCAACAAACGCCTAAAGCAAACTGAACCCCACCCTGCCGCCACTCTACCATCAACAAAAGCCTAAAGCAAACTGACCCCCACCCTGCCGCCACTCTATCATCAACAAAAACCTAAAGCAAACTGACCCCCACCCTGCCGCCACTCTACCATCAACAAAAGCCAAAGCAAACTGACCCCCACCCTGCCGCCACTCTACCATCAACAAATGCCTAAAGCAACTGACCCCCACCCTGCCGCCACTCTATCATCAACAAAAGCCTAAAGCAAACTGACCCCCACCTTGCCGCCACTCTACCATCAAAAAAGCCTAAAGCAAACTGACCCCCACCCTACCGCCACTCTATCATCAACAAAAGCCTTAAAGCAAACTGACCCCCACCCTGCCGCCACTCTATCATCAACAAAAGCCTAAAGCAAACTGACCCCCACCCCGCCACTACCATCAACAAAAGCCTAAACAAACGACCCCCACTGCCGCCACTCACAATCAACAAAAGCCTAAAGCAAACTGACCCCACCCTGCCGCCACTCTACCATCAACAAAAGCCTAAAGCAAACTGACCCCCCACCCTGCCGCTACTCTACCATCAACAAAAGCCTAAAGCAAACTGACCCCCACCCTGCCGCCACTCTACCATCAAGAAAAGCCTAAAGCAAACTGACCCCCACCCTGCCGCCACTCTACCATCAACAAAAGCCTAAAGCAAACTGACCCCCAACCTACCGCCACTCTACCATCAACAAAAGCCTAAAGCAAACTGACCGCCACCCTGCCGCCACTCTACCATCAACAAAAGCCTAAAGCAAACTGACCCCCACCCTGCCGCCACTCTACCATCAACAAAAACCTAAAGCAAACTGACCCCCACCCTGCCGCCACTCTACCATCAACAAAAGCCTAAAGCAAACTGACCCCCACCCTGCCGCCACTCTACCATCAAAAAACGCCTAAAGCAAACTGACCCCCACCCTGCCGCCACTCTACCTTCAACAATAGCCTAAAGCAAACTGACCCCCACATTGCCGCCACTCTACCATCATAAAAAGCTTAAAGCAAACTGACCCCCACCCTACCGCCACTCTATCATCAACAAAAGCCTTAAGCAAACTGACCCCCACCCTGCCGCCACTCTATCATCAACAAAATCCTAAAGCAAACTGACCCCCACCCTGCCGCCACTCTACCATCAACAAAAGCCTAAAGCAAACTGACCCCCCACCCTGCCGCCACTCACAATCAACAAAAGCCTAAAGCAAACTGACCCCCCACCCTGCCGCCACTCTACCATCAACAAAAGCCCATAGCAAACTGACTCCTACCCTGCCCACTCTACCATCAAAAAATGCCTAAAGCAAACTGAACCCCACCCTGCCGCCACTCTACCATCAACAAAAGCCTAAAGCAAACTGACCCCCACCCTGCCGCCACTCACAATCAACAAAAGCCTAAAGCAAACTGACCCCCACCCTGCCGCCACTCTACCATCAACAAAAGCCCATAGCAAACTGACTCCCACCCTGCCCACTCTACCATCAAAAAATGCCTAAAGCAAACTGACCCCCACCCTGCCGCCACTCTACCATCAACAAAAGCCTAAAGCAAACTGACCCCCACCCTGCCGCTACTCTACCATCAACAAAAAGCCTAAAGCAAACTGACCCCCACCCTGCCGCCACTCTACCATCAACGAAAGCCTAAAGCAAACTGACCCCCACATTGCCGCCACTCTACCATCAACAAAAGCCTAAAGCAAACTGACCCCCACCCTGCCGCCACTCTACCATCAACAAAAGCCTAAAGCAAACTGACCCCACCCTGCCGCCACTCTACCATCAACAAAAGCCTAAAGCAAACTGACCCCCACCCTGCCGCCACTCACAATCAAAAAAAGCCTAAAGCAAACTGACCCCCACCCTGCCGCCACTCTACCATCAACAAAAGCCCATAGCAAACTGACTCCAACCCTGCCAACTCTACCATCAAAAAATGCCTAAAGCAAACTGAACCCCACCCTGCCGCCACTCTACCATCAACAAAAGCCTAAAGCAAACTGACCCCCACCCTGCCGCCACTCAAGCATCAACAAAAGCCTAAAGCAAACTGACCCCCACCCTGCCGCCACTCTACCATCAACAAAAGCCCATAGCAAACTGACTCCCACCCTGCCCACTCTACCATCAAAAAATGCCTAAAGCTAACTGACCCCCACCCTGCCGCCACTCTACCATCAACAAAAGCCTAAAGCAAACTGACCCCCACCCTGCCGCTACTCTACCATCAACAAAAGCCTAAAGCAAACTGACCCCCACCCTGCCGCCACTCTACCATCAACAAAAGCCTAAAGCAAACTGACCCCCACCGTGCCGCCACTCTACCATCAACAAAAGCCTAAAGCTAACTGACCCCCACCCTGCCGCCACTCTACCATCAACAAAAGCCTAAAGCAAACTGACCCCCACCCTGCCGCCACTCTACCATCAACAAAAGCCTAAAGCAAACTGACCCCCACCCTGCCGCAACTCTATCATCAACAAAAGCCTAAAGAAAACTGACCCCCACCCTGCCGCCACTCTATCATCAACAAAAGCCCAAAGCAAACTGACCCCCACCCTGCCGCCACTCTACCATCAACAAATGCCTAAAGCAAACTGACCCCCACCCTGCCGCCACTCTACCATCAACAAAAGCCCATAGCAAACTGACTCCCACCCTGCCCACTCTACCATATTAACAAAAGCCTAAAGCAAACTGACCCCCCACCCTGCCGCCTCTCTACCATCAACAAAAGCTTAAAGCAAACTGACCCCCACCCTGCCGCCACTCTACCATCAACAAAAGCCCATAGCAAACTGACTCCCACCCTGCCCACTCTACCATTAACAAAAGCCTAAAGCAAACTGACCCCCACCCTGCTGCCACTCTACCATCAACAAAAGCTAAAGCAAACTGACCCCCACCCTGCCGCCACTCTACCATCAACAAAAGCCTAAAGCAAACTGACCCCCACCCTGCCGCTACTCAACCATCAACAAAAGCCTAAAGCAAACTGACCCCCACCCTGCCGCCACTCTACCATCAACAAAAGCCTAAAGCAAACTGACCCCCACCCTGCCGCCACTCTGTCATCAACAAAAGCCTAAAGCAAACTGACCCCCACCCTGCCGCCACTCTATCATCAACAAAAGCCTAAAGCAAACTGACCCCCACCCTGCCGCCACTCTACCATCAACAAAAGCCCAAAGCAAACTGACCCCCACCCTGCCGCCACTCTACCATCAACAAATGCCTAAAGCAAACTGACCCCCCACCCTGCCGCCACTCTATTATCAACAAAAGCCTAAAGCAAACTGACCCCCACCCTGCCGCCACTCTACCATCAACAAAAGCCCCAAAGCAAACTGACCCCCACCCTGCCGCCACTCTACCATCAACAAATGCCTAAAGCAAACTGACCCCCACCCTGCCGCCACTCTACCATTAACAAAAGCCCATAGCAAACTGACTCCCACCCTGCCCACTCTACCATCAACAAAAGCCTAAAGCAAACTGACCCCCACCCTGCTGCCACTCTACCATCAACAAAAGCCTAAAGCAAACTGACCCCCACCCTGCCGCTACTCTACCATCAACAAAAGCCTAAAGCAAACTGACCCCCACCCTGCCGCCACTCTACCATCATCAAAAGCCTAAAGCAAACTGACCCCCACCCTGCCGCCACTCTACCATCAACAAAAGCCTAAAGCAAACTGACCCCCACCCTGCCGCCACTCTACCATCAACAAAAGCCTAAAGCAAACTGACCCCCACCCTGCCGCCACTCTACCATCAACAAAAGCCTAAAGCAAACTGACCCCCACCCTGCCGCCACTCTACCATCAACAAATGCCTAAAGCAAACTGACCCCCACCCTACCGCCACTCTATCATCAACAAAAGCCTAAAGCAAACTGACCCCCACCCTGCCGCCACTCTACCATCAACAAAAGCCTAAAGCAAACTGACCCCACCCTGCCGCCACTCTATCATCAACAAAAGCCTAAGGCAACCTGACCCCCACCCTGCCGCCACTCTATTATCAACAAAAGCCTAAAGCAAACTGTCCCTCATCCTGCCGCCACTCTATCATCAACAAAACCCTTAAGCAAACTGACCCCCACCCTGCCGCCACTCTACCATCAACAAAAGCCTAAAGCAAACTGACCCCCACCCTGCCGCCACTCTACCATCAACAAAAGCCCAAAGCAAACTGACCCCCACCCTGCCGCCACTCTACCATCAACAAATGCCTAAAGCAAACTGACCCCCACCCTGCCGCCACTCTACCAGCCGCCACTCTACCATCAACAAAAGCCCAAAGCAAACTGACCCCCACCCTGCCGCCACTCTACCATCAACAAACGCCTAAAGCAAACTGACCCCCACCCTGCCGCCACTCTACCATCAACAAAAGCCTAAAGCAAACTGACCCCCCTCCTCCCCCAATTCACTCTGGAGGTTTTTGCCTGTCTCTAGAGAAATTCTTGTATGACCAGCTCATTGCGAGCATCGGCAATTATCTGATGTCAACACATGTCCATCGTGGCATGAAGTAAACATACAGAAAGACATTTACAAGCAAAAACAAAGAATAGCACCCTTCAGACCTCCCATTGAAACCTACTTTTGAATCGCCTAAGGTGTCCAGCACGTATTTGTCGGCCTCGGACATTGGAACGGCTTGGCCGTCTGCGCCCTTGTTGGCGTGCAGTATCATAGTGTAGCCTTTCCCGTACTTTCTCTTGAGGTGCTGCAAGCTGCCCAGACACAGGACGTAGCCATTATAACGATGCGGGTACACAGGGCTTCACACTCTTCCATGCTGAGTGGCGGTAATTACAAGAATCACGTTACAGGATCAATGTTAAGAAGTTCTTATCCTTCCATGCTGAGTGGCGGTAATTAGAAGAATCACGTTACAGGATCAATGTTAAGAAGCTCTTATCCTTCCATGCTGAGTGACGGGAATGACAAGAATTACGTTACAGGAGCAATGTTAGAATTTCTAATTCTTTTACGCTGAAGGCGGGAATCAGAAGAAAAAAAAAAAAATATATATATATATATATATATATATATATATATATATATATATATATATATATATATATAAAAGCGATTAGGGCTGTGCGTTTAATCGAAAGTAAAGAATTAATACTACAGTTTTCCAGTTTAAATCACAATCATGAAAAAAATCGGATCTGCCCGAAACTTAAAAATAACCTAGCCTACCGATCAAGCCTATGGGGATATAACTCTACGCAAATGTTTTGCAGTGTACAGCAAATTTAGTAATCAACTCCCACCCACCCCCACATTAAAATATTTAACCACTGCTCTGACGACGTAAAAAGTGTACCTGTGTGACGTCAACACCAAGGTCCTTCCAGACGTCCTTATCAGGTGCAGCACATCCCACAACTTTCTCCTGGCGATGGGATCCATGGCGGCCGTGGTCTTGTCCAGCATGATGAAATCAGGGTTTCCGATGATGGAAATACCGACGGATAGCTTCTGTTTGTGGCCGCCACTGTGGAGATTATAGGAATCAGGAGACGGCCAAATTCGAAGAAAACACAGCTGATTAAATGTGAGAATCTATTATCCGCAAAAATAGGAAAAATTAACTTGAAAACTCTATATATGCACATTTTGTAAGGTTAAGTCCGAAAAATGTATGAATGAATGGTTTACTAAACTAGGTACTTCCCCTTTTTGAAACACCTTGACTAAGCTTTGTTTACTATACTAGGTACTTCCCCTGAAAAAAAGGTCGAACCATGCTATGTTTACTAAACTATGTACTTCCCCTTTTTTAAACATCTGATCTAAGCTTTGTTTTACTATACTAGGTACTTCCCCTGATGAAACTGTCGGACCATGCATTGTTTACTAAGCTAGGTAGTTCCCACTTTTTTGTAACACCTAGACAAAGATTTTTTTTTTTTAGTCATGGGCGCTGAGAGTCAAGCCCTGATGAAAGGTGATCACCCTCCCCCACCCCCCAGCTCTGTATTGTGTATTGAACTGACGATTTGTTTGAATTACACTGTGTATTGTGTATTGAACTGACGATTTGTTTGAATTACACTGTGTATTGTGTATTGAACTGACGATTTGTTTGAATTACACTGTGTATTGTGTATTGAACTGACGATTTGTTTGAATTACACTGTGTATTGTGTATTGAACTGACGATTTGTTTGAATTACACTGTGTATTGTGTATTGAACTGACGATTTGTTTGAATTACACTGTGTATTGTGTATTGAACTGACGATTTGTTTGAATTACACTGTGTATTGTGTATTGAACTGACGATTTGTTTGAATTACACTGTGTATTGTGTATTGAACTGACGATTTGTTTGAATTACACTGTGTATTGTGTATTGAACTGACGATTTGTTTGAATTACACTGTGTATTGTGTATTGAACTGACGATTTGTTTGAATTACACTGTGTATTGTGTATTGAACTGACGATTTGTTTGAATTACACTGTGTATTGTGTATTGAACTGACGATTTGTTTGAATTACACTGTGTATTGTGTATTGAACTGACGATTTGTTTGAATTACACTGTGTATTGTGTATTGAACTGACGATTTGTTTGAATTACACTGTGTATTGTGTATTGAACTGACGATTTGTTTGAATTACACTGTGTATTGTGTATTGAACTGACGATTTGTTTGAATTACACTGTGTATTGTGTATTGAACTGACGATTTGTTTGAATTACACTGTGTATTGTGTATTGAACTGACGATTTGTTTGAATTACACTGTGTATTGTGTATTGAACTGACGATTTGTTTGAATTACACTGTGTATTGTGTATTGAACTGACGATTTGTTTGAATTACCCTGTGTATTGTGTATTGAACTGACGATTTGTTTGAATTACACTGTGTATTGTGTATTGAACTG
This sequence comes from Bulinus truncatus, assembly GCA_021962125.1. Taxonomy (NCBI): domain Eukaryota; kingdom Metazoa; phylum Mollusca; class Gastropoda; family Planorbidae; genus Bulinus; species Bulinus truncatus. The sequence goes on from JAGDYQ010000225.1 coordinate 1,022,787, forward strand.
ACGATTTGTTTGAATTACACTGTGTATTGTGTATTGAACTGACGATTTGTTTGAATTACACTGTGTATTGTGTATTGAACTGACGATTTGTTTGAATTACACTGTGTATTGTGTATTGAACTGACGATTTGTTTGAATTACACTGTGTATTGTGTATTGAACTGACGATTTGTTTGAATTACACTGTGTATTGTGTATTGAACTGACGATTTGTTTGAATTACACTGTGTATTGTGTATTGAACTGACGATTTGTTTGAATTACACTGTGTATTGTGTATTGAACTGACGATTTGTTTGAATTACACTGTGTATTGTGTATTGAACTGACGATTTGTTTGAATTACACTGTGTATTGTGTATTGAACTGACGATTTGTTTGAATTACACTGTGTATTGTGTATTGAACTGACGATTTGTTTGAATTACCCTGTGTATTGTGTATTGAACTGACGATTTGTTTGAATTACTCTGTGTATTGAACTTACGATTTGTTTGAATAACACTGTGTATTGAATTTACGATTTGTTTGAATTACATTGTAAACAAATCAAACAATTTACAACATTCCCGAGTATTGCTATACACGACGCTTTGGGTGAACACTTTGAAGCGGGTGGGGGAGGGGAGGAAACACGAGCATTTTGACTTGACACGGGTGAATTTCAATGTTGATAAACATTTAAGTAACTGATATACAAAAAATCAAAGTTTAATTTTTTTTTTTTCAAAATTATATGTTTAAGAAAATAAATCGTGTTTCCTATCTGTAATAGATCTATCAAAGATGTTTACCAATGATTGGATCAAATACGTTTACCAAGAATAGAATCAAAAGAGTTTATCAATAATTTGATCTAATGTGTTTTGCACGATAATTGATCGAATGTGTTTACCAATAATTGATCGAATATGTGGCTTTAGTTTAATGTGTTCACCTGCAATACTGCACGTGTTCGCCTGTAATACACAAAATAATAATTTACTCACCACTGTGTTTTCAACTTAGACACAACCAAGACACAACCACTTGAACTCAGCAGCTGATCTACGAGGGTCAAACTGATCTTGATCCTCTCACTGCTGACGTCTTCGTCCTCGTGGGTCGACGTCCGACGGTCTGTGACACGGGTTCTGCACACATCCTCGGGCCATAAGGTGAAACTTTAGTTTAAGGAGTGTGTGTGGTGGGGGAGGGGGAGGGGGAAGTTGCGTTAAAAAAAGAAGTGAGTGATATGGGGGTTAAATGTAATCCCTCGCACAGTAACTATCAAAAGTACACCATGTAACGTATAACCGTTTCAAGTATTTGCTCATTTTATACTAGACGCGAAACTAAATGAAGTAAACCCTGAGTGGTATATCAGGTAAAATTTCTATTTTATGGTAAAGAGAATGCTAATGTTCAAGTTGTCCACATCAAATGATATAAGTATGATAATGAATCTAATAAAATAATAGCTGTTTGGGTTCTGCGTTAATTAAATTAAGTAAAATACAATCGTGAAAAAATCGGATCTGCCCAAAACCCAAAAATAACCTAGCCTACCGATCAAGCCTAAAGGGACATAACTCTATGCAAAGGTTTTTGCAATGTACAGCTAGTTTATAATAAAAGTCGTGATTATGATGTGAAATCGTTGTTTGTGATATAATTCCGACTGAAAGTGATGAAAGTATTAGAACTATGAGGATAATTGTAATACACAATGGGGAGTTAATTAATTTTATATATAAAAAAGGGAGGTTACCACAGCAGTCTGTCCACTCTGTACTCGACCAGAGCCACGATGACCCATGATATCGCCATAACCACGGCCAGACTGACCAGGTTCTCATAAAAGTAAAGTTTGTGCACCTCGAATTCAAAATATTCTTTCATGGTGGGCGTTTGGACTTTGGCCCATGGTGAAGTGAAGTTTGAGTCTGAGAGCACAGGGCCCGCCATAGCTTAAAACAGAAGACAAAGATTTAACATTGAAAATTTGCGCTTCGCATACACAGTCGACACGTCTATTGCACACTCACACTCTAACTCAACATTCGTCACGAACATTCGAACACACAATGTCCAGTGCTCGATTTAAGAAAAAAACAGTGCCGGGGATGAACAAAATTTTCAGCAGAGCCGGGGATAAATGTCATCCCTGGCGGGGATGAAAAAAGCTAAACCAGAGCCGGGGATGTCAATTCTCAGTGCCGGAGATATCCCCGGCATCCCCAGCGGCGGCGAGATGCCAACAATTTTTTTGAGGATCTTCAATTTATTATCCATGGGCCAACAAGTAACTAATTTATGTTCATAGGCAAAACCAACAAAAATATTTAAAAAATGGGGAAAACATTTGTTTTATTTAACATATTTCACGTTGGTTCAAACAAATTTGAAGCTGCACATTAATTGGACAAGCAATGAATTTTATTTTTTTAAATGCAAATTTTTCATGTATTCTCTGTTTGTTGAAATCAAATAGTCCATTACTCATAATTATTTCAATTATTTAAACAAATTATGACATGCAAATAGAACATTATTTTATCAATACATCCAGCTACTTAGGTATTTTGATTTCAACTTCAAATTAAACTTATTAAAGTCGGATATTCTAAACTTGTAATAACAAATTATCACTACGGATATACTGTAACTAATGACTTACACTAGTAGACGTAGTATGAAGATAATCTTTTTTGAGATTCGACTCCTTGAAATACATTTGTTTGTTTGTAAAAGACAACTTTATTTGGGTTAACGTTTTTTTGCAGGACGGCTCTTTAGCAACTTAACTTAAAATTATAAAATAAAAATATTATCCGGTAATTTAAATCTTTGCCTGGATTTTTATATAAACATACAATTTTTCGATTGATAACTTGCGCCTTACGACTTACGATCGACGAATTAAAAGTGAACATAAAATAAAAATTAAAGATTACAAAAAAATACTTCGAACTCTTACTGTACGTTTATTTCTATTGATTCGGTAGATAGAAACGCAGCACAAAACTATGAAGTTAAACTTTAAAATTTACCAGTACTCGTTCGACTTAAAAAAAAAAAAATCAGTGCTGGGAATGAAAAAAAAATACCGCAGAGCCGGGGATAAATGTCATCCCCGGCAGGGATGACATTAACTAAAGCAGAGCCGGGGATGACAGTCCTCAGTGCCGGGGATATTCCCGGCATTCCCGGTGGTAAATCGAGCACTGACAATGTCGCACACTAACTCTCTAACTCAACATTCGTCACGAACATTCGGAAACACAATGTCGCACACTCACTCTCTAACTCAGCATTTGTCACGAACATTCGGACACACAATGTCGCACACTCACGCTCAAACTCAACACTCGTTACGAACATTCGGACACAAAACGTTATCACTGAATGGATTTTATATCACCACAGCGGGCAGACAAACAAAGAGATGTGGGGTCTATAGACATCCGCATTTTTTCTAATGTGCTGTCATCAATTGAACGTATTTTCATGAAAGTTCATCTCAATGGCTTCCTGTCCTATATTTGTTAGAATACAAGGGCTTAATGTAAATCAAGTTATATTTAAAAAAAAAAAAGAAAGAAAACCGCCAAAAACTCATTTACAAAACCAAAAAAAAAACCCGCACAATGAGAAAAAAACAAATTTAAAAGAAATGTCCAAATTAACTAGTTTTTCAGCAATATTTTCTTCGTCTTATTCTGTGATTACGTAATATAAACAGTTGAGGCCGCCAATAACCCATAAAACCGCCATACATATAAACCTCCCGTCAATAACCCGCCAAACCGCCATACATCTAAAGCTCCCGCCAATAACCCGCCAAACTGCCATACATCTAAAACTCCCGCCGATAACCCGTCAAACCGCCATACATATAAAGCTCTCATCAATGCCCCCCCCCCCCACAACCCACCCAAACTAGCCAATTTAGCATCTATAAGTCACCACCACATCTGAATTCTCCCCCCCCCACACACACTTCTCAACTCCCCTTTCCGCCCCGCCAACTTTCCCTCAATGTATGCACACTCACTGTCTACACACTCACTGTCTACACACTCACTGTCTACACACTCACTGTCTACACACTCACTGTCTACACACTCACTGTCTACACACTCACTGTCTACACACTCACTGTCTACACACTCACTGTCTACACACTCACTGTCTACACACTCACTGTCTACACACTCACTGTCTACACACTCACTGTCTACACACTCACTGTCTACACATAAGACCCCCCCTCCCCCCTCACACACACACATACAAATCCCATTATTTAGGGCTTGGAGAGTCACACTGGGCGCCATGAACTCTAGGTGCGCATCTGGCAAGGAACCCTGTGTTAAATCTACGACTACCCCCCCCCCCACTCTGTTGTGCAGCTCACCGAATCTTTCAGGGTCGTACTCGAAGGCCATGGCTACGAAGAAGAAGAAGGTCGAGATGAGCGAGTAGTTGGGACAGACCAGGGAGAACACCAGGTAAAGCCAGTAGAAGACGCCTTCAAATGGAATCTCCACTCTCAACATGGTCATGATGAAAGACGCCAAAACACCTGAATTAAGGAAAAAACCGATATTAGGAAATATGTATAGTCAATCTGTATAGTTAATTTGTATAGTCGATCAGTTCAGTCAATCTTTTAGTCACTATCTTTAATCATTAGGTATATTCCATATGTATAGTCCAATATAAATGCATTTAGAAGCAGAATTCACACGTGGTTCAGATTTTGTCCTTCCACATTCTCCTAACTCATAAGAATAAGGCTTGAATCTCCCTGAGAGCAACAAAATCGGGCCAACACACTGGCGCAGAGTCAAATTCTGACCTAAGAACGCGACAATATTAGAACTAGACTAGGCTCATCACTGACCTATGTACGCGATAATATTAGAACTAGACTAAGGTCATCACTGGCCTATGTACGCGATAATATTAGAACTAGACTAGGCTCATCACTGACCTATGAAAGCGGCTATATTAGAACTAGACTAGGCCCATCACTGACCTATGAACGCGACAATATTAGAACTAGACTAGGCTCATCACTGACCTATGTACGCGATAATATTAGAACTAGACTAGGCTCATCACTGGCCTATGTACGCGATAATATTAGAACTAGAATAGGCTCATCACTGGCCTATGAACGCGGCAATATTAGAACTAAACTAGGCTCATCACTGACCTATGAACGCGGCCATCATCAGCATGACAACCACCGCCCTGGCTGGGTTCCTGAATTAAAACTTGACAGCGTACTTTTAAGGAAACATGGTCAGCCCGTACAGTAGCAGGACGGACAAAGTCAGCACCCAGCGGTCCTGTCTGATGTAAGTTCCGGGTTGTATAGGAAGGCCAGCATGAGCAAGGCCACGATGACCACGTAGACGATGATGTCGAAAGAGAAGGTCCCCAACCAGTAGGCGATGGGGTTGACGCCGCTGAGTGACTGGAGATGTTTGGCCCCGACCTGCAAACACAAGAAATACGCAACTCTAGATTAGAGTAGAGGGTGATTGCATGAAGAGCAGACTAGGTGTAGAAATGAAAATAGCTAAGAGTATCTAATTTTCTATCTATCTATCTATCTATCTATCTATCTATCTATCTATCTATCTATCTATCTATCTATCTATCTATCTATCTATCCATCCATCCATCCATCCATCCATCCATCCATCTATCTATCTATCTATCTATCTATCTATCTATCTATCTATCTATCTATCTATCTATCTATCTATCTATCTATCTATCTATCTATCTATCTATCTAATCTATCTGTCTGTCTGTCTGTCTATCCATCCATCCATCCATCTATCTATCTATCTATCTATCTATCTATCTATCTATCTATCTATCTATCTATCTATCTATCTATCTGTCTGTCTATCTATCTATCTATCTATCTATCTATCTATCTATCTGTCTGTCTGTCTGTCTATCTATCTATCTATCTATCTATCTATCTTATCTCAATGTCTGTCTCAATGTCAATCTATCAATATCTCTAAAACTGTAACAGTAGTCCACCCAGCCCTACTGCTCTCTCCTGGATCTCCTGGTAGATAAACCAAACCGGCACCAGTGCCATGGAGAACCATAGGCAAAACCCTGTGGCGATCTGGAGCTTGTCAGACATTTTATTGCCCTTGGGCGGATAGTGGTGGACCCCGGTCTGGACGGAAAACCCGCTACCTAGTGACCTCTTGACCCAAGCTTCCATAGCTAGCTGCACCTACAAGTGTGTTCCTAAACGTGAACTTTTAACCTTTGACACAGACAAAAGACGTTAGTTGCCTCTAACTTTAACCTTTACATTAAAAAAACACGGCAAATGGTCATAATATTTGGCGCTCTGTTAAAGGCGACAGCCAAAAAAATGTTACATTAATCCCTAGCAATCGAAATTTTATTGGATTATGGTTATCTTTGTACAATTATGGAGAAGAGAGTATCTAGTGTCAGATAATTTTATTACACTGATGAACATAAGACAATTAACTCTAGTCCTAGTATAAATTATTTCACAACAGACTCCGTACATAAACTAGAAATTCATTTTTTTGTCTATGTTGAAAAGTTTCATGATAATAATTAACACTATCAATGTATGACATTTGTTGAAAATGTTTTAGAGTAGAAATTATTTCCATAAAAATTTAAATTAATGCACTATAAAATACCTACGCACTTTTTAGTGTGAGAATATTTGAATTTTGAAGTTAATAAAAATATGAAGTTGCATCGACCGGGAATCGAACCCAGGTCACCCGCGTGGCAGGCGAGTATTCTACCATTAGACCACCGATGCTACATTACAATCTCAATTAATATTTTTGTAGCTAATTTAATTAGACCAGGTTTTTTTTTTGAGATAAGGATCAATCAAAGTTTACCTTGACAGTCATAATCTACTTCCTGTAAGGTTGTAATGTGTTTATGATGCTGTCTGGAGTGGGTGTGTGTGTTGGGGAGGGGGGCGTGGCGAAGTGAACTAATTAACAACCCCCCACCACGTTCAATGTAGACCGACTAGTCAGAATGGTCACTAGTACGTATATAACGAAATACAGAGGCAGAAAATTGGGGGGGGGGGGGCGAGGGGTTAAGACAAAGAAAGAGAAAGGAGTCAGAGAGAAAGAGAGAGAGAGAGAGAGAGAGAGTAAGGCTTAACATTGGAGACAAACGAATTCATCTAGACAAACAAAATACCACGAACAATTAGCAGTCTTAGAGATGGTGTACTCTTAGGTTTTCAAAAGTATTCCAGAAAAAAAAAGTGAGACAACTACCAGTAACTCAATTGCCAGTCAGTCAATTACCAGTCAATGACCAGTCAGTCAATGACCTGTCAGTTAATTACCAGTCAATGACCAGTCAGTCAATAACCAGTCAATGACCAGTCAGTTAATTACCAGTCAATGACCAGTTAGTCAATGACCAGTCAGTCAATCACCAGTCAATGACCAGTCAGTCAATCACCAGTCAATGACCAGTCAGTCAATTACCAGTCAATGACCAGTTAGTCAATTTCCGGTCAATGACCAGTCAGTCAACGATCAGTCAGTCAATGAGCAGCCAGTCAATTACCGTTATCCCTTGACCGTGAATAACCGAATCGTCCTAATAGAGCATGACGATGTCCGTGTCATTTCCGGGATGGATTAGACCGAAGAGATATCTCTTCTAGTACTCTGAGTTCCCTATCAGTCTCTCAACTTCCAGCAGTGTCTCTATAGCGATGTTTATCAATTGTCCGACCAAAAGACAGAGAGAAGGACAATAAAAACACAGAAATATATTGAATATATATCAGTGGCAAGGATACTGTTTTGTAGGGCTACTGCTGGAAAAAAAAATTAAGTTGTCCCTGAGGGGGTCCTAAAGGATAGGATGCCCTAATTTGCCACGAGCTCCGACATAACTTACAAACATTAAATTTTATTTTTGAGGTGAATTGAACTAACATACAAATCCACCATGTTCAATGTAGTCCGACACTAGGGTTGGACGAGGTGAATTGAACTAACATACAAATCCACCATGCTCAATGTAGTCCGACACTAGGGTTGGACGAGGTGAATTGAACTAACATACAAATCCACCATGTTCAATGTAGTCCGACACTAGGGTTGGACGAGGTGAATTGAACTAACATACAAATCCACCATGTTCAATGTAGTCCGACACTAGGGTTGGACGAGGTGAATTGAACTAACATACAAATCCACCATGTTCAATGTAGTCCGACACTAGGGTTGGACGAGGTGAATTGAACTAACATACAAATCCACCATGTTCAATGTAGTCCGACTAAACTGTATGAGGTTACATAGGCCAAGCTACGTTTGATAGCATTGTTAAAAATCTCGGGGCCCTGGTACGCTTAGGCAACAGTGGGCTCCCCACTGTCACAAAAATATCCAAAAGAAGGGGGCCCCATTTTGCATTCGGGGCCCTAGACAATCGCCTTGTTTAGCCTTTACATAATAACTGCTCTGAAGACAATTACCTATCTATTGGAAAGCTTCATAGATACTTACCTATGTCTCTTTCTATTAGCGTGTCTATCTATCACACACAATCTGTTCATGCCTGTATGTCTGTTGTATCAATCTTACGCGAATCTACTTACTGGCTTTAGCTCAAATTCTTTCACAGTTCCATGTTGACCAACCAACGCTGCGTACTATCTGACAAAAGAACAGTTTTTGTAACCTTCAGGGTAAAACACGGGGAACATCAGGTCCTTGGGGAAACGGTCCAGTGTGAAGAGCAGATCCTTGGACTTCTTGACCAAGGTGTCCCTAATGTCGAACTCTATCCCGATGAATATTAGAACGACGGGCACGAGGACCAGAACAATGGAGAACAGCTTGTTACGTGTAAACAATATGGTCTTCTTGATAAAAATGGCTTTCAATTAGTGCAGGAACAGAAGACGACCGGTCAGATAGATGGTCGAAGTTACTTATTATGTCAAATACTTTATTAGCGCGAGCTGAAATGTAAGATATCTTAGTATTCACTTTCATACATATGTATCTATGTATATATTAATTATACCATCCATACATCCACTAATCCATCCATCCAACCATCTATCTATCCATCCTCTATCTATCTATCTATCTATCAATCTATCTATCCATCTATCTATCAATCTATCTATCTGTCTGTCTCTCTGTCTGTCTGTCTGTCTATCTATCTATCTATCTGCCTCCCAGTTTTTTGTCTGGTTTTGTTTGTCTACACATCTTATTTAGCAACTGTACCGTACCGTTAGAAAGAAGTGGTACGGCTGGGGTATGCCGTACTCTCCAGGTTACACGTTGTCCATGTACCAGACGATCAGACAGTTGAGCACAGTGTTGGTCAGCAGCATAACCAGGGCGTCAAGGACGTTCAGGTGTGGCAACACCTCAGTGGACAGCATGTGGTCAAACGTCAGACTCACCTCTGTTTGACCCGACAGACAACAAGACAAGTGATATCGTCACTTGTGGTCAAGAGATGTTGTCATTTGTGTTCAAGAGAAAGTGACACAACCGCGGGTAGAGACAGAGACAATGGTATAACATCGCTGCTCTCAACCGGTGGCACGAGTACCCCAAAGGCAACGGGGGAAAATATCCAAAGGGGTTTTGAAGTGGCATACGATTTTCGTTTTAAAACAACCAAGAGTTTGAAGATTATCGCCATTTATCTGCGTGACTCATCACCAAACCACGTGACTAAGTATCGTTATAGATAGGTAAGCACTTTTTCCGTTATGACCAGTAGTACCTTTATCCGCGAACTTACGTGTGACGGGGTACCCACAGTCGCGAAAACGGCTGAGAACCCCTTGTATAAAACAGCAAAGATCTTCTTGCATTCTGTTAGTATGTCACTAGTAGGTCACTAGTAGGTCATTAGTAGGTCATTAGTAGGTCATTAGAAGTTCACTATTTCTATAAATTTACTTCGTCATCACTATCAAAATTAAAAACAAAACAACAAATGAAACACTAAACAAAATAACAACAGTCAAGGCAGCAGCAGTCTCACTTCTTTTCTCAAAATCCATCAACATGTTCAGGAAGTGGCCGATCCCGGACTGGAACAAAAGGCCACCACCGATGTGAGCCAGTCTTCTGGTGTCCAGGTATTGAAAGGTCAGAGGAGACGCAAACATCAGTAGGAAGTACAGCGTGTCCACGACTATGGCAGCGTTTCTACCTGGAGAACGACAGCGCACTGGTAATGAGGCTCACAATCCATTTTACTTATCTCACTTCTCACTTTTCACTTCTCACTTTTCACTTTTCACTTCTCAATTCTCACTTCTCACTTCTCAATTCTCACTTCTCACTTTTCACTTCTCACTTTTCAATTCTCACTTTTCACTTCTCACTTATCAATTCTCACTTCTCACTTCTCAATTATCACTTCTCGCTTGTCACTCCTCACTTCTCACTTCTCAAATCTCAGTTCTCAATTCTTTGTGTGACTAGTTTTATACAGCTTATTAAAATAACTTATTTGGGTGTCATGTCCATGTAGATGGACATGTAGTGAGTGACCTTTTGGTAGCTTTTAAAGTCTGCCCTGTGTCCGGTATTGTTTTTAATAATAACTTTTTTTTTTTTGGATTGTGTTAATGTTTTGACCAAACAACATAGATTTGAGATTTGGCTTTAAAACAGCATAACATAAAAATGAGACTCAGCTTTGGCTACAAAACGGCACATTATAAAGTTAGTTTCAAGTTAGTCTAAAAAACAGCACATCGTACAAACAGGCTCAAATTTGGCTACAAAACAGCAGATTATAAAGTTAGGCTAAGCATTGGGTATAAAATAGCACAGAACACAACCTTCATTTTCCATTTGACGATATTTTGAAAGACGAACTATACACTCTCACCTTTGCTTATAAAACAAGACATCATGCAGCAGAAACTGATAATGTTGACCGAGTACAGGGTCAAGACGGCCATTATGACCACTGGGTCACTGTACAGTATCGGTCCGTTCTCGTAGGTCAAGACGCAGAAGGCCACCGTAAAGATGATGCATGGGGGAAACCCGAAGACGAAGCTGGTGAGGAACCAAGTGAACCAGAACGAGAACGTCTGCAGTCCCATGAGTTTCATTGATTCCTGGGGTAAAGACAGACACAGAAATATACGAGTTAAATTCTGCAGTCCCGTCAGTTTCATTGATTCCTGGGGTAAGAACAGACACAAAAATATATGAGACAAAGTCTGCAGTTTGTCAGAAATGATCCAAACAAAAGTATTTACTTATGTTCATTTTTCGTATACTACTATCACTGAAAATAAGCAATCGAGGCGTTTCAAGGATTCGAAGTTCTGTCGTCCATCGCGATACATTAAGTAACTGTTTTATTATATACAATCAATCCACAAGGAATTCAAACAATCATCAAATTGACTAATCAATAACGAAATGATAAACCAGTCACCAAATTAAATAAAAAAATATGTTATACCAGTTAATAAAATAAAAATTAATTAATAAATGCAGCCAATCACGTAATTAAATCAATGAATTAAATCAATCCACACATTAATGAATTAATCAAACACTCAATTAATTAATAAATGCAGCCAATCACGTAATTAAATCAATCAGTTAAATCATTCCACACATTAATGAATTAATCAAACACTCAAATCATTAATTAATAAATGCAGACAATCATGTAATTAAACCAATCAATTAAATCATTCCACACATTAATGAATTAATCAAACACTCAAATCAAACACATTTTTTTTTACATGATCTGTAATATCTTTTTCATGGATATATATATATATATATATATATATATATATATATATATATATATTGAACATACATTTTCGCTCACCGATGTCTAGGACGAAAGACCCACAGCTACGAAATCGGAGGCGAAAGTTCTTCCATAGCAATGCATATATCTGTGCAAGAGACATTGTTCGCTGGATAGCTCCGCCGAAATTTCGCATCAATACTGAGTGTACATATCGTATGCTCTGGAGATATAAACAATAAAACGCAGACACTAAAGTTGTTTGTTAAGTATACTGAAACCTTTGAAATACCTGATTCAGGGTCATCTGCGCTTGAGGTCTATGAGGGATGCAGTGGCATAGCATGGGGTGGGGGGCATCATGCCGCGGGCGCTACTCACAAATGGCCGCCAAACGGTCCGCAAAACATATTATTTGGTTTTTGAATGGGCGTTAAAAAGGTATTGTGCCACCCCCCCCCTCCGGGCGCGAGTTAAGCTGGCTACGCCATTAGAGTGATGCTCTCAGATGTCAATTTATTAAAAGTTAGTTCAAGGAAAAAAAGTAATTGGATGGTAATAAAAGTAACTAGCTCATTTTGGAGACGTACGAAACTCATTGACCAATCGCATGCAGCTTTAAATAATGGCCGCCTTGACCTATTTAGTGTATATGGCAGTGTTTACATCCGCGTTTAGCTACCCTGCTACTGCTGTGGTCTTTTTGTGCTTAACTAACGATTACGCAAGCAAATTATGACTTGAGATCTAATTATATCCCTAGAGTATTCCAATAAGTCATTAATATAAAAAGTAAAATGAAACTTAACACCATTTCAAACCTACGGAGTTTAGCGGACATGTTTTAGTTGTTTTTTTTTTTTTAATTTAAAAAAAAACAACAAAAAAACAATAGAATGTCAGGAAATACACAATAGACTTATGTCGAGTTATAATATTTGGGTTGTAATGGTAATCCGATTTAATAAAATGTGCAAAGTATTATGTCATTTTATGTGTAGTCATTGTTGAACTGTAAACAAGACATAATTAAAAAACTAACCGTTTTCTAAAAAAAAATATATTTTAAAAATTTCGCAATAATACTTAATATGATTTTTGTTAAATAGCAGACGTTATGAGAACTGGAATTCTGTTGATGTCAGATTAACCGGCACTTATCCGTTCCCAATTTTCAGAGATTGATACGCGAGCATCTCTTCTGGAAACGAATATTTGTTGATTAATATTAAGCAAGTGAAATAATCAATTTATTAGTGCCAATCGTGATAGCTATACACGGCTATTTTTCTTGATTGATATAGTGAGAATTTATCTATCTATCTATCTATCTATCTATCTAATTTATCTAATCTATCTGTCTCTGTTTGTCTATTTATTTATCTAGTAATCTATCTGCATCTATTTTTATGTTTTTTGTCTGCCTATCTATGTTTACATCTATTTATGCCATATTTTCAATCTGTATCCGTGTGACTGGCATGTTGCTGTCTGTACATAGTTCACCACACGCGCAACTGTCTGTCAAACTCGTCCTTTGTATAAAACTGTCTCGATCGGTCTTACTCTATTTGTCCACATAAATCCAAGGCTGTCTGTCTAATTTAATCTATATTAATTTCAATTTTTGTTGGAAAAATCTTCTAAAACAAAAAGAAAAAAAAAATTACTGTGACTCCCTCTGACATAAGTTTACAAACTATTTATTTATTCAATGAGATATCGATGAGCATTATAAACATTTCTAAAAAATATAGACCGTTCATTGAAAAAAAAAAATTATATCCGTCTGTGTTTGCTTAGCGAAGAAATTGCGTGTCATTTCTATCAAGTGGATTTCAGCTTGATTGTAAGAAGGTAGTATTAACAACCCATAATTTCACATACATTACCTTTTATTTTTTCTCTATTTTTTTCTCTCTGCCAGTGCAATTAAAATATCTTGGGTCTTAAATTATCTCCTACCGATGTTTTTTTTTTTAAATGGTATATAATCGGTTGATAGACATAATTCAATTTCAAGTTTTCCAGTTGCATTAAAAGAAAATGATCATTTATTTCCAAACAATCAATTAGTCGGTAGTTTGAATTGCTTATTACGGTCTATGCAAGTCTAAGATGGTGAAATCTTTAATTTGAATGTATTACACGCATTTGTAATTATATTTAAAATTTAGCGTAATATTATGAATTATTTCATCTTGGAAACAAAGCCTGAAGAAAGAGAATGGCACAGCTAATACTATTATCCCATGTAATAGATATTACGTTACATTTATTATAGCTTCATGGGCTACATATTGAAAGAAACTTTCAAATGCTATGTTTGTATTATTATATTGCTAAAAATATAACTATAGAGAGAAGTATATTGCAGTAAGATAAGTTTATACTTGATCCGAAAAAAAATGAATCATACTTTACATTGGTATCATCTGTAAAATTATCTATGAAATAAAAAACAACAACAAAGTTTATCTACAGATTCAGCGTAAACTTTTCATCATTAATATATTCAACTACAGACTAAACAAAATTAAAGAATGAAAAATTATGGCAGTTTGACAAAAGTTGAATTCTAAATTCTCAGATATCCCCTCTTTGGTAGAAACGTCTTCACTTAGCTTTCTTTTCTGTGAAGTTTTTACTGTATTAGAGAATACCATGGTGACAAGTGAAAGTGAGGTTTGAAACCTAATGTAATAATTGGCTTGCCTAAAAATATATAGTTGTATACACATCTTTATTAGGGACTGTGAAAACAGTGCGAAAGTTATCGCGAAAAATATTGTCTCACCTGGACAGACGAGAATAAATGGGAGCAGATTAAAGACGGTGAAGACCTTGAAAAATATTGATTTATTGGTTTGCGATATTTGCATTACCTCAACTATTGCGGATTGATATTTTGGAGATGATGAACAAGGAGGAGGTAACTGTGAAACTGGCTAATAGAGAATGGAGTGTTTCTGAGTCCATTAAAGACCGCAGTGATCTCAACTCTCATCACGTGGATTCCATCTTTGACCGAATCATCAATAGCCTTGAGCTCTCCTTGACCTTCCCTGTCCATGGCATGACGTCATTGGCCGGAGAGGTCACCAACTTACTCAACATGACCGTGCTGCCCCGGCTCTGGTTCCACAACAGCATGGCCGTCGGGGTGTTTGCCCTGACCTGCACTGACCTCTTGGTCACGTGTCTACAGCTGACCCTGTGCTTTGCCTACCTCTTTGAGAACCTATTCGCCTACCTGAACGCCGAATACGTGTTTGCCGTGTACGCCCTGGGCTGGCTCCGTTACGCCGGGTTCTAAATCTCTAGCTGGATCACGACCGTCATTTCCATGGAGAGGTGCCTGTGCGTGGTAGCCCCCTTCAAGGTAAAGCGCTGGCTCACCAGGCGACGGTGCTGCCTGGTCATCGCGTTCATATACGCCGCATACCTGGCTTTGATCACTCCGATATTTGTGTTCGAGAAAATCACCTTGGCTGAGCAAGACACCTACATGGTTAGGGGTAACAATGCGACGGCCCTGTGGATCTTGGAGCCATCCGTGGAGCGGAGCCACTTGACCGTTGAACTGGAAGAGATCATCGACGCCATCGGAGCCGTCTGTCTTTCGCTCCTGTCGCAGGCCATCCTCATTGTATGCACGCTGTGGATGGTGTACTCACTCAAAGCTTTTTCCGTGGACAGGCTACCCCTGAATGACCTATCGGCAAAATTTTCCACAAAACCAATATCGCGGTCAAGCGCGGTCACACTGTCTCCACGTGAGAGGAAACTGGTAAGAGTCGTGCTCTACCTGACCGTAGTGCTGACCGGATGCAACATCCCCAGGTACATGGTCCTGGCTATATTGGTGGTACAAGTCATGAAACTGATTTTTTCCTCATTCAGCTAGCCAAGGGTTGGGCATATCGATTCCCGCGGGCCGCATGCAGCCCGTAAGAGTATTATAAGCTTGTACATGTTGCGATCCTTTGTCGATGTTAATTTTCTTTATTAAGAGTTTTCGCTATATTTTTTTTAATTTTATTTGACTGGAGTCTATGGATATTAAATCGGTTTTATGGATCCACCTACTAGCACATTATGACCTGAACGAGAAATTTCTATGTCAGTTTTATTGCTGGAGTTTAAAAGATGTTTGCCAGCAGCGGCATTTCCACTCATAAAACACTCGGCGGCCAAGCATTTGTCACTATCTGGGTCCACATACATTTATGATCAAGAGTTTTCATGTGTGAAAATAAACAAGTCTAATAACAGATCGATGTTGAGTGACTGCAATTTAAATTCAGTCATGTGAATCACCACCAGTGAGCTGGTTCTACAGTTCAAGAGCATTAACAAAAATATTGAACAATTACAAATTTCTCGTTAATTATAATTGTACTCTAAGGTCAGCGTGTATGTAAATTAAGTTCATTCGTCTTATTAATAAATATGACAGAAATAATTATAAATAGTAAAGTCTTATTATCAAATTATCAACGGATTGAATTCGTATTTTAAAGTGTAACGTGCATGTGTAATAGAGAGTGTGAATGTGTAATAGAGTATGAATGTGTAATAGAGTGTGAATGTGTAATAGAGTGTGAATGTGTAATAGAGTGTGAATGTGTAATAGAGTGTAAATATGTGAATTAAAATGACCAATACATGGCTATTATCATTCATTCATATGTTCATACGTTGTAAATTGTATTTGAAGTAGACAATATATAGATGAGTCCCGCCGATGACACTAATGTTGTGTGCCTCACCACTGGACTAGTCTATACGTCAGACGTTGTATCCTATCATCTTTCACTGCAGGACTGTCGGCGGTTAATCTTGGGTCTCCTGAGATTCTCCACTAACAGCAGGTAGGAGGTGTCGTATGGCACCTGCATTTCCAGCGCAATGCCGGTAATCACAGCTAGTCAATGAATAAATCAAGAAAATGTGTACACTGTCAAAGAAATATTAGCAACAGTATCTGTAACAGTATAAGTATGTTATATTGAGGTATAAACTTTACCAAGATTACTCGGGTTTTGAATGGTATTTTTTTTTTTACTTTAGATGAATGTATTTAACGAGACATTTAATCGTTATATTCCAGTTCATAGTAAGTGACGCTTTACAAATAGATAAATTAATAACATGTTAGTTCCAGCAATATCCGTTATTTACAATAGCTGAATCATGCAGAAACAGTTCATTTCAAGCCTTATTAATGTTTTCTATGTAATATTGTCAATAAAAACTCGGGTTTCTATATTTTGCTAATATTGTTGATATACATGAACATATTCATATTTAGGCAATGCTACATCTAACATATATGCCACCTTAATGCACTTTATTTTTTACCTCCCCCTTCCATCAAGTCAAAAATCAAATAATTTCTCATTCCTGATTACAATAACGGAATATTTTGATGTGTTTATTGAAGAAAAAAAACCTCGTTCAACGAGATGTCATTTAATTCAATAAAATATTTCTACGTTTATAAAGAGAAATAAAAGATGCATTGGTGGGGAATCGAAACCGGGTCACCCGCGTGGCAGACGTGTATTCTACCACTGGACCAACGATGCTAAGCTTGAATTTACTAAAAATCTTTTAAAGTTTATAAAAAATGTGAAGCATTTTAAAAATCACAGTTTTATCTGTTATATAGATGAACGTACTCAATTTTCGCATTTTATTGGAATGCGACATACTAAGATGTCCTCTCACCCCTTCCACCACAGCACACAAACATACACACACATACACACACGCGCACACGTGCACACACAAATGCACACATATAAACACACACATAAACACACATACAAAAACACACACACAAATACACACACATAAACACACACACAAACACACACACAAATACACAATATAAACACACACAAACACCAGGCTAAAGTTATAAAATTATTAATTTCACAGAGCACTGCAGGCAGAGTGCTTTGCTAAAAGAGGATTTAACTTTAACAGTGTGTTCTTGTAAGGATGAGATGAAAATCTCTTTGATCCTATAAAACCACTAATGGGACGGTTTTTTATGGTGCCATTCTTTCATCCCCCACTAATGCCGACAGAGCAATGGTCATGAAGGTTCCAAGAATGACATAGCGGGGACTTTAGCCATGACCTGATATATCCATTGCTCCTCGCCGACGATCGACAGACGAGCTGTATACCAGACGACCGTCCCCGTGTCTTTAACAGTAGAACTGTTGATTTTGTCGTTATGGTTGTGGTCGTCATTGTTGTTATTATTGTAATTCAGAGCAGACAGATGATTATTATTACTTCCTGTTTAGGTAAGACATCCTCGTCACACAAATTACTGCTTTCGTTTTGATTTCTAATGACTTCACAATCTACTCTGAACTCACGTGATAAAATGACAAGCTTAATCAAAAAGAGCCCACCCGTTGTTTCAATACTTTTATGAAATGTCGCATGAAAAAAGAGGTCGGCATATTCCGAGTTTATTCCGGGCGCCCCGAAAGCTGGTTACGCCACTGCATTGTGGGTAGAGTATATGCATTAAGTTAATGACTAGTAAAGTCAATTTACAAATTGAAGTAGTTGTAGTATTGCAAGAGTCTACATAAATTATAAGTGTTTGTTTTGAAGACAGCAGAATGACATCGAGTAGGAAATAAACATCTTCTACTTCATGAGATAGGAGGGGGTTAGGTAGTTATTTCCCTTTGCTAAGTGAATGTTGACATGCCGATTTGAAATATGAATTGTGACATATGATCAATCATCAGTAATCATTACATTCCAAACTTTCAAAGTTTGTTTGTTGGCTTCATTTACAAATAGCACACAGAAATGAAACCTATCAATGATCCAATCAATAAACGCTTGCCGTCTCAAATATATAAGTTATTTCATCAATTATGTTTCCACGCCGGGCCCAGCCTGAGTCAGTTTTGAGAACCACGGCCTTAGAGGGAACAATGCATGCGACTGAAACTTTGGATGTTTATGTGTATATTGATTATGGAGAGTTGAGAAATGATAAAAACACTGGTAAACAGTGATTTCGTTGCCAGTGATATTTGAATCATTTTATACAAAGTCAACCATGCTGATTTAGAATATGTAAGTGCTTTTGCTAGATTGGCTCTATTTTACGAGATAATTAAAACTAATTAAATAATGTATGCACCGTGTTTGGAATTTGTCAAGAATTGCATGAAGTATAATAGTATACTAACAAAAAGTAGTGAAACTGTTAATAGTCATGCAGAAATTTGTTCAAAAATATGTGTAATAGTGTTATAGAAGAAAACATTTTCATTTGAAAAACTAATTATGTCTAATTAATTAATTAATATGTTAATTGTCTATAGTAATGCATTAGCAAATCGCTATTTGCTCGACTTCCTTTTGTATGTGTCGTTGGTGCAATTGCGCTGGAGGCTCCAACAGTAGTCAGCCATCATATTTATGTCCCATCTTCCTTGATATCTCTCCTCCATCACCATCATATCCTGATGGAACCGCTCGCCTTGTTCCTCACTGAAGCCCCTAAGGTTACCTGGAAATTTGTCTAAATGACTGTGCAGGTAATGTACCTTGATGCTTATATTTGCTCCAATGTTTCTGAAGTTAGCGAGCATATCTTGCACCGGTTCTTCGTAATTCTGTGCGCTGTTATTACCTAAGAAGTTCATGACAACTGAAACAAAACTGTTCCATGAAGAAGCTTCAAGGTGATCCATGAAATTCGTATAATGTCGATCGTTGATGAGTTTCAGAATCTGAGGACCGTCAAAAATCCCAGCTTTCAGCTTCTCCATGCTCAATCCGGGGAATGATCTGCAAATATACTTGTAGCATTTGCCAGATTTGTCCAAAGCCTTAACAAATTGTTTCATTAAACCTAATTTGATATAAAGCGGTGGGAGAATGATCTTATTTTTGTCTACAGTCATGGTTTCCCTTGCAGGCCATGTTACTCTTGTCCAATGATCTTGCTTTGCCCTGCTATCCCAAAGGCACATGAAGCATGGGTATTTTGTGTATCCTGACTGCTGTCCAAGCAAGAAGTTTACTATTTTTAGATCAACAAAAATTGACCACTGATGCTCATAATAACGGACTTTCTGCAATACTGTTTTGATATTCTCATACTCTTCTTTAAGTGTTGTTGAGTGAGCAACGGGAAGAGATGCATATCGGTTACCATTATGTAACAGGACACATTTCAAGCTTGTGATGGAACTGTCTATAAAAAGACGCCAGTCTTCGGAATGGTAGTCTTGTAGTCCCATTTGGAGCGGAAGTCCAGGGATGTCATTACAGTAAACTTAAATATTGAAGAAGGAAATCTTCTCTTTTCCGATAAAATGTTATTTTAACTTCTGGTTTGAGAAAATTTCTTTCATTGAGCCTGGACACTAAAAGCTCAGATGCTTGCTTGGACAGATTTATGTCTCGTATTAGGTTATTGAGTTCTTCTTGGCTGAATGGTTGAGGTGTTGAAGAACTTCCTTCATAATCGCTTCCACTGTTTTCACCTGCCAAAAACTCCAAATCTTGCCCTTCGTCGGAGTCTGATGGTGAAAGCTCTAATAATCCAGTAAACACTGGTATAGGAACTTCACTGCTATGTGGAATTTGTCTCATTGCAGATTCAAGATCAGGATAACCCCACTTAGATTTCTTGTGGCGATTGAAGCCTTTAACATTCACAATACAAAAATAACAATCACCAAAATGGTCTTTCGGCTCTCGCCATATCATTTGTACACCGAAACTTATACTTTTCTTTTCACTATTTGTCCACTGCCGTAGGCTCTCCACGCAGCTTTTGCAGACCTTATGGGGAACCCAAGACTTGTCTTGGTCTTCCAGCTTCACACCGGAATAAGCCAAATATGCCTGCTACACAAAGTCAGTTATATTTCTTCTTTGCTTTTCAATCATGTATTCTCCACAGATGTAACAAAATACATTCGGATTATTTTTGCAGCATCTTCATGATGAACTCATGATGTCTTTAGAAAGCAGCTATAAAAGAGAAAAAAATAAACCAAGTTATAACTTGGTATAGATAAATAAAACAACAGACACCAAACGTATTGCATTTGTTTTACACAAAGGGTACAATCATATTTTCAAGATTGTCCAATATCTCAGAAACTAGAGCCAATTCAGCAAAAGCAGTGGCAGTTTTGAAATCAGCACCCATGAATTGCTATAAATTCATTCAAATATTCTTGGCAATTCGAAAAAAAAATTTTTTTGTTGAGCTGTGAAATTAATCAGGGAGGTAACTTTCTTTTTTTATTAATCAATCAAGTCAAATTAACTTTATTTATTGTTTTAGTCAGGTGATATTTCTATTAAATAATTTTAATACAAAATAAGACTAAGTCAAACATTGATAATTGATGTATGTGAATAATTATACATTTTAATTATTATTTATATTTGTTTAAATGCTTAGCAAGTTTGACCATAATAGTCTATATGAAATAATTTATATAAATTTCCGAATGTATCTTATCTGTCGCGCATATGGCCCAAATCTTAGGACTATAATGTCATCTGTATGGCATTCTTAACAAAATTTTAAGACTAGTGGACATCGTTGAGAGTAAATCTCAGCAAAGTATGCTACAGATGTCATGTACAAACTGCGTGTATCAGTCTTAACCCTTATCAATACGTTTGTAGAATTAGTATATGAGACTACAGATTTGTAGAACAATTGCATGAATGACACCTTTGTGTTTAAATGTCAACTTTGTAGAACTAGAGTTTTAATGACTCGTATATAGAAATAGTGCTTGAATGTCAACTTTTTAGAACTAATGCTTGAATGACACCTTTATAGAACTATTGTTTGAATGTCAACTTTGTAGAACTATTGCTTGAATGCCGCGTTTGTAGAACTAGTGTTTGAATGTCAACTTTATAGAACTATTGATTGAATACCACCCTTGTAGAACTAGTGTTTGAATGTCAACATTGTAGAAATAGTGTATGAATGTCAACTTTGTAGAAATACTGCTTGAATGCCACCTTTGTAGAACTAGTGTTTGAATGTCAACTATGTAGAACTACTGTTTGAATAACTCATTTGTAGAACTATTTCTTGAGTGACACGTTTGTAGAACTTTTGTTTTAATGGCTCGTTTATTAAACTATGGCTTCATGGACAACAAACAAAAGTGCCGTTTTGATAGATCTGGTACGATGTGAGCCAGACTAGTCTTCTAACGAAGTAGCAATGAGTGAAGTGACCTACATATATGTATATATGTATATATATATATATATATATATATATATATATATATGTAGGCTTGCCATACGTCCCGGTTTGGCCGGGACAGCCCCGGATATACTGGGTTGTCCCGGTGTCCCGCCCGGTTGTTGAAATTGTCCCGGTTTAGATTCAGGGCACAGTTTCTTGGAAATAATTGAGCAAAATTATTAGATCAGAGAATGATTAATCTGCTCTTGTGTGATCAGTAACATTTTGGTAAGTAACACAGTGATACAAATTTACAGAATTGAAAAATACGAGTGGTACAACAAGAAGAAAATTGTTTTGTTTTGTAAAAATATCATGTTTGTGTACCATTATGAATAAAATAACAAAGATTATCTATTCTATATTTTAAGTGTTTTTTACATTACTGTTTTCATACCCCCCCCCCCCCCCGAGGAACCGACATCCCTAAGCCTAAAGTAAAAAAGACAGAACTGTCCCGGTTGGTCCGTGAAAACATATGGCAACCCTATATATATGTATATATATATATATATATATATATATATATATATATATATATATATATATATATATATACAACGGGAAAGAGCACCACAATGATTGCACATCGCGATTAGGTGACATAAAGTTTCACTTGAAACGGCAACACGCAGAAAAAAGAAAAAAATAAACATCGGTCAACGAATATGACCGTTGTGATTGAACTGGAGGGGAAGAGACACGAGCATCGAGTCCAAAAAGAAAGCTTCGACGTCGTTCATGTTGAAGTCACTCTCAGAGTCCGCCTCGTTCAGCGCGTTGCCTATGCAGAATGAATGACTGGACGAATGTCTCGAGGATGTCCGTCAGGGACAGAGCAAAGATACCTCCACCCCTCAGCCCTGACGCTCTTGCTGTTTAAAAAGCCGAGCCTGGACAAGTTGGTCGAAACATCCATAGTGGCGTAGTAAAGGTACTTCGGGTTGTCCTGCCACACTGTTCGCCGACGAACTAGAAAGATCGCTCCAAAAGAGTGCTGGTTAATGTATTTGATGTTTGCCGAAACAAAATATGTAACTAGAACAGGGGTCCACAATATCTAGCTACGGCTTTGACTACACTGACGCCAGGATGTGAAGAGGAGTGTCCGAACGCTGCTCATAGACCCAGGACAAGAGCGTATGAAATGAGAGCATCGTCTATTGTTTGACCGCAGCTGACTACTTTACACTCTGACTGTCTTGTGTTGACTCCGTGTTGATGTTTAGTGGATAACTCAGTCGTCTCATAGATGAAATTATTGTTATACACACACATACACATACACACACATAAACGAGTGATTATTTCTTTTTTTTTTACTTTCAAATTCAGCGGTCCCCAACCTTTTTGTCTATGCAGGCCGGCTAAAGATTGTTAATTTCACTGCAGCCCGCATGGGGACGAGACGTTTAAAATTTATATTTTAGATTATTTTTTTTTTGACAATGCCACTGCCGCTCACAGCAGGTCAGCTCTCGGTCAACCTCTCGTCCGTGGAAAGTCTCTCAATCTCAACAGAAATACACAATAATAAAAAAAAAGGAAATAATTGAATATTTCTTGGGCGGCCCAGTATCATTTGATACAAAGACTGCTACCGGTTCGCGGGTCGGG
Source organism: Bulinus truncatus (assembly GCA_021962125.1). Lineage (NCBI taxonomy): Eukaryota > Metazoa > Mollusca > Gastropoda > Planorbidae > Bulinus > Bulinus truncatus. Next base: position 1,046,512 of record JAGDYQ010000225.1, read on the forward strand.
GTTTGGGGAACCACTGTTTTAAAGAGTAAACTAGTTGTCTGTGTTAAAAGAAATAGGATTACTATAAGATTATATTTTTTCTGTAAAATACTCTCTAATATAGATGTGCGTGCATTAATAATGTTTTTATAGAAACGTTTTATCGACTTAGGAATAATGTTTCTGTTTTTTCGATTTCTGTAAAATCTGACATCTCACTGTGTTAACAAGTTGTGGACACAGCGAGCAAACCGCTGATGTAAATTGTAGACCAGTTCTAATGCTTTAAGGGAAAGCCTTGGCATATACTTTTAGATATATTGCCTAAGGCAGCCAATGGCATCCGCATAGCGTAAAATTGAAAAAAAAAAAAATAATATTAGGTGGGGTGCGGGGGAGGTGGTCTTCGGCTGTCCCGTAGTTTCCACATCCCATAATATCATTAACCAAAGCTTTTTATTCTGGCGGCTCCTTTTTTTTCCGAAGACTTTTGTTTACTGCATTATTTTCAGTTTTATTTCTTTGTAACATGGCGGCGTCCCGGTACCTTTCTATTTAAAAATGTTAAAATTGCACTGACATTAACAATGTTAAAATTACAGGGGTTTGTAGTGAAATGACAAGAATAATGGATGGCTTGTGTTATTGGGCCCATGAAACTGGCTTGTTCTAGAATTCAGAGAACAATGGTTTGGCCGGGGCGAGGTTAGGTCCTAGTGCACGGACATATTTAAGGGCATCTGGCGCACTGGTTTCACAATGTGCCTCATTTAAATGATTACGGTAACAGCGTGAAGAGGTGGTGGTTTGACTAGTCGCTCTAGCACATTGATTTACTCATCTCAATGTATAGCAGGCAGGACCTGTCATTATATCCTGTCAAGTAATAGGTTTAACCTCTCTTTGTATGATTCAAGGTAACGTTGAAGCCTATCATTGTAAGCTATCAAGTAACAGGTTGAACCTACCATTGTATGCTGTTTAGTAACAAGTTGAACCTATCGTTGTAAGCTGTCAAGTAACAGGCTGAGCAGACCATTGTATGTAGTCAAGTAGCACGTTGAGCAGACCATTGTATGTAGTCAAGTAGCACGTTGAGCCTATCATTGTAAACTGTTTAGTAACAGCTTGAGTCTAGCATTGTATGCAGTCAAGTAGCACGTTGAGCCTATCATTGTAAACTGTTTAGTAACAGCTTGAGTCTAGCATTGTATGCAGTCAAGCAACAGGTTGAAATCATGAGTGCACATACTCACCATACTGTTTAGGTAAAAATGTATGTGCTAAATTTAATTTCTTTGTCCTTAAACTATTTTCACTAACATTAAATCAAACTACTGTACTTATATTATCAAAACTTTTCGTACATGAAAATCTTAGACCCACTCAAACAAAAAGCCAACATAGACAGGTGAGGCTAAACATGGCAAATACATATGGGGCTTTTTTGTGGGCCTCCCCCCTCCCTCAACTCCCAACCCTCAAAAGGAGAAGGTTCGTCCAGCCATTGGTCATGTCCTTGTTTGTTGGTGTATGAATGACTCGCTTGTAATACTAATGTTTTAATTACTTGTTTGTAGAAAAAAATGTTTCAATGATTCGTTAGTAGAACTAGTGTTTAAATGATTCATTTGTAGTACTAGGGTTTTAATGACTCATTTGTTGATCTAGTGTTTGAATGACTCGTTTGTAAAAATAGTGTTTCAATGAATCGTTTGTAGAACTAGTGATTGAATGACTCATTTGTACCACTAGTGTTTGAATGACTCGTTTATTGATCTAGTGTTTGATAGACTCGTTTGTAGTACTAATGTTTGAATGACTCGTTTGTAAAACTAGTGTTTGTATGGCTCGTTTGTAGAACTAGTGTTTAGATGATTCATTTGTAGAACTATTGTTTGAATGACTCGTTTGTAGTACTAATGTTTTAATGGCTCGTTTGTAGAACTAGTGTTTGATTTACTCGTTTGTAGAACTAGTGTTTAAATGACTCGTTTGTAGAACTAGCGTGTAAATGAGTCGTTTGTAGTACTAGTGTTGAATAACTCGTTTGTTGATCTAGTGTTTGAATGACTCGTTTGTAGTACTAATGTTTTAATGACTCGTTTGTAGAACTAGTGCTTAAATGACTCGTTTGTAGTACTAATGTTTGAATGACTCGTTTGTAAAAGTATTGTTTGAATGATTCGTTTGTAGAACTAGTGTTTGAATGCCTTGTTTGTAAAACTAGTGTTTGAATAACTCGTTTGTAGAACTAGTGTTTGAAAAACTCATTTGTAGAACTATTGTTTGAATGACTCGTTTGTAGTACTAATGTTTTAATGGCTCATTTGTAGAACTAGTGTTTGATTTACTCGTTTGTAGAACTAGTGTTTAAATGACTCGTTTGTAGTACTAGTTTTTGAATGACTCGTTTGTAGTTTTAGTGTTTGAATGACTCGTTTGTAGAACTATTGTTTGAATGACTCGTTTGTAGTACTATTGTTTGAATGACTCGTTTGTTGATCTAGTGTTTGAATGACTCGTTTGTAGAACTAGTGTTTGAATGAAACGTTTGTAAAACTAGTGTTTGTATGACTAGTTTGTTGAAGTAGTGTTTAGATGATTTATTTGTAGAACTAGTGTTTGAATGACTCGTTTGTAGTACTAGTGTTTGAATGACTCGTTTGTTATTCAGTGTTTGAATGACTCGTTTGTAGAACTAGTGTTTGAATGAAACGTTTGTTGTACTAGTGTTTTAATGACTTGTTTGTAGAAATTGTGTTTTAATGACTCGTTTGTAGAACTAGTGTTTGAATGACTCGCTTGTAGAGCTAGTGTTTGAATGACTCATTTGTAGAACTAGTGTTTGAATGACTCTTTTGTAGTACTAGTGTTTGAATGACTCGTTTGTTGATCTAGTGTTTGAATGACTCGTTTGTAGAACTGGTGTTTGAATGACTCGTTTGTAGTACTAATGTTTTAATGACTCGTTTGTAGAAATAGTGTTTCAATGATTCTTTAGTAGAACTAGTGTTTGAATGACTCATTTGTAGTACTAGTGATTAATGATTCATTTGTTGATCTAGTGTTTGAATGACTCGTTTGTAGAACTATTGTTTGAATGACTTGTTTGTAGATCTAGTGTTTGAATGCCTCGTTTGTAGATCGAGTTTTTGAATGAAACGTTTGTAGTACTAATGTTTGAATGACTCGTTAGTTGATCTAGTATATGAATGACTCGCTTGTAGAACTAGTGTTTGAATGACTCGTTTGTAGAACTAGTGTTTGAATGACTCGTTTGTTGATCTAGTGTTTAAATGACTCGTTTGTAGAACTAGTGTTTTAATGACTCGTTTTTTGATCCAGTGTATGATAGACTCGTTTGTAGGACTAGTGTTTGAATGACTCATTTGTGCAACTAGTGTTTGAATGACTCGTTTTTTGATCTAGTGTTTGATAGACTCGTTTGTAGTACTAGTGTTTGAATGACTCGCTTGTAGAACTAGTGTTTAAATGACTCGTTTGTAAAACTAGTATTTGAATGACTCGTTTGTTGATCTAGTGTTTTAATGGTTCATTTGTAGAACTAGTGTTTAAATGATTCGTTTGTAGTACTAGTGTTTGAATGACTCGTTTGTTGATCTAGTGTTTCATTGACTCGTTTGTAGAACTAGTGTTTGAATGACTCGTTTATAGAAATAGTGTTTGAATGACTCGTTTGTAGAACTAGTGTTTGAATGACTCGTTTGTAGAGCTAGTGATTTGAATGCTTCGTTTCTAGTACTAGTGTTTGAATGACACTTTTGTAGTACTAGTGTTTGAATGACTCGTTTGTAGAACTAGTGTTTGAATGACTCGCTTGTAGAACTAGTGTTTGAATGACTTATTTGTAGAAATAGTGTTTGAATAACTCGTTTGTAGAACTAGTGTTTGAATAACTCATTTGTAGTACTATTGTTTGAATGACTCGTTTGTAGATCTAGTATTTGAATGACTCGTTTGTAAAACTAGTGTTTTAATGACTCTTTTGTAGTACTAGTGTTTAAATGACTCGTTTGTAGAACTAGTGTTTCAATGACTCGTTTTTTGATCCAGTGTATGATAGACTCGTTTGTAGTACTAGTGTTTGAATGACTCGTTTGTAAAACTAGTGTTTGTATGACTCGTTTGTAGAACTAGTGTTTGGATGATTCATTTGTAGATTTAGTGTTTGAATGACTCGTTTTTAGTACTAGTGTTTGAATGACTCGTTGTTATTCAGTGTTTGAATGACTCGTTTGTAGACCTAGTGTTTGAATGACTCATTTGTAGTACTAGTGTTTGAATGAATTCTTTGTAGTACTAATGTTTGAATGACTCGTTAGTTGATCAAGTGTATGAATGACTCACTTGTAGTACTAATGCTTTAATTACTCGTTTGTAGAAATAGTGTTTCAATGATTCGTTAGTAGAACTAGTGTTTGAATGACTCATTTTTAGTACTAGTGTTTTAATGACTCATTTGTTGATCTAGTGTTTGAATGACTCGTTTGTAGAATTAGTGTTTGAATGACTTGTTTGTAGAACTAGTGTTTCAATGCCTCGTTTGTAGATCGAGTGTTTGATTGAAACGTTTGTAGTGTTTTAATGACTTGTTTGTAGAAATTGTGTTTTAATGACTCGTTTGTAGAACTAGTGTTTGAATGACTCGCTTGTAGAACTAGTGTTTGAATGACTCGTTTGTAGAACTGGTGTTTGAATGACTCGTTTGTAGAACTAGTGTTTGAATGACTCGTTTGTAGTACTAGTGTTTAAAAGACTCATTTGTAGTACTAATGTTTGAAATACTCGTTAGTTGATCTAGTGTATGAATTACTCGCTTGTAGAACTAGTGTTTGAATGACTCGTTTGTAGAACTATTGTTTGAATGCCTCGTTTGTAGAACTAGTGTTTTAATGACACGTTTGTAATACTAGTGTTTGAGTGACTCGTTTGTAGAAATAGTGTTTTAATGATTTGTTTTTAAAACTAGTTTTTGAATGACTCGCTTGTAGAACTATTGTTTGAATGACTCATTTGTAGAACTAGTGTTTGAATAACTCGTTTGTAGAACTAGTGTTTGAATGACTCATTTGTAGAACTAGTGTTTGAATGACTCTTTTGTAGTACTAGTGTTTGAATGACTCGTTTGTTGATCTAGTGTTTGAATGACTCTTTTGTAGTACTTACGTTTGAATGACTCGTTTGTAGAACTAGTGTTTGAATGACTCGTTTGTAGAACTAGTGTTTGAATGACTCGTTTGTAGTACTAGTATTTGAATTACTCGTTTGTAGTACTAATGTTTGAAATACTCGTTAGTTGATCTAGTGTATGAATGACTCGCTTGTAGTACTAGTGTTTGAATGACTCGTTTGTAGAAATAGTGTTTTAATGATTTGTTTTTAGAACTGGTGTTTGAATGACTCGCTTGTAGAACTTTTGTTTGAATGACTCATTTGTAGAACTAGTGTTTGAATAACTCGTTTGTAGAACTAGTGTTTGAATACTTCGTGTGAAGTACTAATGTTTAAATGACTCGTTTGTAGAACTAGTGTTTTAAAGACTCGTTTGTAGAAGTAGTGTTTGAATTACTCGTTTGTAGAACAATTGTTTGAATCACTCGTTTGTAGAGATAGTGTTTGAATGACTCGTTTGTAGAAATAGTGTTTTAATGACTCGTTTGTAGAACTAGTGTTTGAATAACTGGTTTGTAGAACTAGTGTTTGAATAATTCGTTTGAAGTACTAATGTTTAAATGACTCGTTTGTAGAACTAGTGTTTAAAAGACTCGTTTGTAGAACTAGTGTTTGAATGACTCGCTTGTAGAACTGGTGTTTGAATGACTCATTTGTAGAACTAGTGTTTGAATGACTCTTTTGTAGTACTAGTGTTTGAATGACTCGTTTGTTGATCTAGTGTTTGAATGACTCGTTTGTAGTACTTATGTTTGAATGACTCGTTTGTAGAACTGATGTTTGATTGACTCGTTTGTAGAACTAGTGTTTGAATGACTCGTTTGTAAATCTAGTGTTTGTATGACTCGTTTGTAGAACTAGTGTTTAGATGATTTATTTGTAGAACTAGTGTTTGAATGACTCGTTTGTAGTACTAGTGTTTGAATGACTCGTTTGTTATTCAATGTTTGAATGACTCGTTTGTAGAACTAGTGTTTGAATGACTCGTTTGTAGTACTTGTGTTTGAATGACTTGTTTGTAGTACTAATTTTTCAATGACTCGTTAGTTGATGAAGTGTATGAATGAATCGCTTGTAGTACTAATGTTTTAATTACTCGTTTGTAGAAATAGTGTTTCAATGATTCGTTAGTAGAACTAGTGTTTGAATGACTCATTTGTAGTACTAGTGTTTTAATGACTCATTTGTTGATCTATTGTTTGAATGACTCGTTTGTAGAATTAGTGTTTAAAAGACTCGTTTGTAGAACTAGTGTTTGAGTGACTTGTTTGTAGAAATAGTGTTTGAATGACTCGTTTGTAGAAATAGTGTTTCAATGACTCGTTTGTAGAACTAGTGTTTGAATTGCTCGTTTGTAAAACTATGGTTTGTATGACTCGTATATTAAACTAATTCTTAACGGACATCAAATAAAGTACCGTCTGGATCTATCTGGTACGATGTGAGCTAGCCTAGTCTTCTAACAAAGTAGCTCTATATAAATGAGCACCACAACGATTACACATCGTGTATAGGTGGACATTACGTTTAACTTGTAATGGGAACACGGTTCAAAAAGTAAAAATCATCGCTTTTAACGAATATGACCATTGTGATCAAACTGGAGGGGAAGAGACACGAATAACCAGTCCAAAACGAAAGCTACGACGTCGTTCATGTTGAAATTACTCTCAGAGTCCACCTCGTTCAGCGTGGTGCCTATGCAGAATGAATGACTGGATGAATTTGCGCCACTGCCCCTGACAGGCACTGGGCCGAATAGGGAGCAATCGGTCAAATCAAACTAAGGTCGGGCCCTGCGTGGAACCATAATGGATGAAATAACAAAAACATTTGACACGGCGATCGATCATTGATGAGTCAGGGGTGAGTTACGAACTAAATCAAGTGCTAATTTGGTAATAATACTTTACTATTCATAATTATGTTAACAAAAGTCTTTTGTTACCTTTCATACAACATGACCATAGAGTACAATTATAATTAATGAGAAGTATGTAACTTTTCGAAATTTTAGATAATGCTCTTGAATTGTGGAACGAGTTTGCTGGTTGCTATTCCCATGAATCCATTTAAATTGCAGTCACTCAACATCGAACTATTCTTAGACCTTTTTTTATACAAAAAATGTTTGCTCACACGAATATATATATATATATATGGACCCAAATAGTGACAAAAACTTGGCAGCAAAGTGTTTTAGGTGTGGAGATGCTTCAGCTAGCAAACATCTTTAAAACTCCAGAATTAGAACTGACTTGAACTTCTTCAGGTCGTAATGTGCTAGTGCGTGGATCCATAAAACCGATTTAATATCCCTAGACTTCAGTCAAATAAAATTTTTTTAAAAATATAGAGAAAACTCTAAATAAATTAACATCGACAAAGGGTCACAACATGTACATGCTTAAAATACTCTTACGGTCTGCATGCGGGCCGCGGACAGCAGTTCACCCACTCCTGGACTAGCTGAAAAAGAAGATAATCGGAAATATTTGTTTCAGGACCTGTACCATCAACATAGCCGGGCCTGGAAACACGAATGATCATCCCCAAGACAAAACTTGACCAGGTAGTGAATGACAACGTGAAACATGCTATTTGAGCCACTGAGCCAGAATTAAAATCAATTAATCAAAGTCATCCAGTCAGTTAATCTTTATTTACTCATATTTTCTTCCTAACTTATAATAATTCTACTCTGTCACGGATTATAATTTATATCATGGACATTTTCTAATATATGTTCATTAATTAAATATGATTTCGACATTTCACCCAAGAGATTATCTCGATGATATTACGTAATGGAGTTTGAAACTTAACCCTGTTATGGTTTTTATTATTTTAAATATTATGTATTTTATGTTTAGAATTCTATTAAGTTAACATTTGCCTTTTATTAGTACTAAACCGTTTTAAAACACGTAGTGAAATTTATTGTTTTCTGAATATACAGCTGTCTGAACAGCAGCCCCATGTGCCCCACTTGTCAAACTATGTCGCTGAGGCCGCAGCGAGTGCAAATCTAGGGGAGAAATTAATGAAAGATGTCCACTAGTATACAAGCCTTAACCTCGTTTGACCAACAAACAAGGGACGGAACCAACGGCTGGACGAACCTTTTCATTGTGAGGGGGTTTTTTTTTTTTGGGGGGGGGGGTGGAGGCATACAAAAAATCACACCTGTATTTGTCATGTTTAGCCTCACCTGTTTATGTTGGCTTTTTGTTTGAGTGGGTCTAACATTTTCTTGCTGTGCCTAGTAGGGTCTCAACTGACGTAAGTCCGACTCATAAGGTATATTACACTCTATCCTCGTACACATAACAGTTACTTTTGTAATACACTGTGAATTTATATTTATATAGGTCAGATCAAAACTCTTTTTTTTAATATTATAACAAAGCAAAAAATAAAATAAAACGTCATATCCGGTTAGACAATTACATGCGAGTAGATTCATTTGGATTTCCCGAGGGGAGTTGTCTATAAAATCTGAGACCCGCTCTAACATTATTCTTTAAAGACAAATTAACGAACGCACTAATATGATGCTAAAATATTTGAGACTCACTAAAATATTTCTCATGTTTATTGCCCTAAATATTTTGTATTCCGTCAAACTTTTATTGATGAATAAAACTTCAACAATTAAATTATTCAGAATTTAAGCACCATAATAGTTTTTAGTTTTCAGATGCATACATAAGAGGATTAGATACAATCCAAATACGTGCATGTTAATACGGTATCAAAACGATAGGCACACTATACCCTACCTTGTTGGCAATGGCGGCGTTAAAAAAAAAATTTAAAAAAAAAAAACGATAGATAATCATGTCTTGCTGATTAATCACTCTTTAAATAATTTATGAATTACAAGGCCGTAATACTATCTATACAGTCATTTGATTAAATGTTGGTGAAAATAGTTTAAGGACAAACAAATTAGAATTAACACAGACATTTTTACCTAAACAATTTGGTGAGTATGTGCACTCATTATTTCAACCTTTTACCTGAAAGCATGCAGTGCTAGATTCAACCTGTTACTTGACAGCTTACAATGATAGGTTCAACATGTTACCTTGCATCATACAAAGAGAGGTTCAACCTATTACTTGACAGCATATAATGAAAGGTCCTACCTGCTACTTGGCAGTATACATTGAGATGAGTAAATCAGTGTGATAGGGCGCGTAGTCAAACCAGTACTCTATGCCCCCTACCTCACGCACTACTCATATAAATGGGGCTCCTTGTCAAACCAGTGCGTTAGATGCCCTTTAATAAATCCGTGCACTAGTACCAAACCTCGCCCCGACCAAACCATTGTTCTGTGATTTCTAGAACAAGCTAGTTTAATGGGTTCCCGTAACATAAGCCATTCATTATTCTTGTCATTTCACCACAATCCGCTGCAATTTTACCATTGTTAATGTCAGTGCAATTATAACATTGTTAATGTCAGTGCAATTTTTCTTAATAGAAAGGTACCGGAACGCCGTCGTGTTACAAAGAAATAAAACTGAAAATAATGCAGTAAACAAAAGTCTACGGAAAAATGTGCCACAAGAATAAAAAGCGTTGGTTAATGGATATTATGGGATGTGCAAACTACGTGACAGCCGACTACATCACCCCCACCACCGCATCCCACCAATAGTATAAATTATTTTTAAATTTCCAGCTATATGAATGCCATAGGTTTCCTTAACCCACATATCTAAAAGTAGCTGCCAAGGCTTTCCCTTACAGCCTTAGAACTAGTCTCTGTGCAATTAACTACAATGTGTACATTACTCGTTGACACAATGGGAGGTCAGATTAGGGAAAAAGAAACAAACAATAACCTAATTCCTACGTCGATAAAATGTCTCTATAAAAACATTAGTAATGCATGCACATCTAAATTAGAGAGTATTAAACAAACAAAACATCTTATAGTAATACTATTTCTTTTAACACAGACAACTAGTTTACTCTTTAAAACAGTGGGTTCCCAAATCCCCGGCCCGCGAACCGGTAGCAGTCTTTGTGTCAAATGATACTGGGCAGCCCAAGAAATATTCAAGTATTTCCTTTTTTTTTTTTACTCTTTGTGTATTTCTGTTGAGATTGAGAGACTTTCCACGGACGAGATGTTGACCGTGAGCTGACCTGCTGTGAGCGGCAGTGGCATTGTAAACAAAAATATTCTAAAATATAAATTTAAAACGTCTCGTCCCCATGCGGGCCGCGGTGAAATTAACAATTAGAGAAAAAGGTTGGGGGACTGCTGCTATTTAAATTATGTGTGTGTATATATATATATATATATATATTGTTTCACCGCATTTACAAATGTGACATAGTCTAACGAGTCTTATGTTCGATATACACAATGCTACGATGGCGCGTAAAGTCGCTGTAGACAACATATCTCGAAAACGTCACCTTCAGAATGACCGTTAAACTCGTAACGTTTTCCACCATAATATTCACCCTATATAGATTAGAATCACGCAACGACTTCTATGTAAAGACTAGTAGAACCAGCCAAAGGCCTGGAGACTATGAGATGTGATTTCCCGTTGAAGCAGCCGCTGTGGTAAGTTAAATAGACGACACATTTGATTCTAGCCTTCCTCTATGTTTTCCACTCCACCCCCCACACCCTCAAACCCCCTACCACCACCACCTCCCGGGTTAGAAATCCATCTAAGATCCTGGTTACTGCTAAGATCGCCTCTCTGTGACACGACTGTGGTTCATCCACTAAATATAAACACGATAGTCAACACAAAACAGTCAGCTCCGGTCAAACAATAAACGATGCTATCTTTTCATAGGCACTTGTCCTGGGTCTATCAGCAGCGTTCGGTTACTCCTATTCACATCCTGGCGTCAGTGTAGCCAAATCCGTAGCTAGCTATTGTGGAGCCCTGTGCGAGTTACATTTTTTTTGATAAGCATCAAATACATTACCCAGCGTTCTATCGGAGCCGCCCCCCCCCCAACCTCTATATATTTCGTCGGACAACTGTCTGGCAGCACAACCCGAAGTACCTTTACTACGCCACTGGATGTTTCGACCAACTTGTTCAGGTTCGGACTATTAAACAGCAAGAGCGTCGGCGCTCTGGGGTGGAGGTATCTTTGCTCTGTCCCTGACGGATATCCTTTAGACATTCGCCCATTCATTCATTCTGCATAGGCACCGCATTGAACGAGGCGGACTCTTGAGAGTAACATCAACATGAATGACGTATTAGCTTTCGTTTCGGAATTGGCACTCTTGTCTCTTCACGTTTAAATCGATCACAACGGACATATTCGTTGAGCGATGCGTTTTCTTTTTTAACCGTGTTCCAATTTCAAGTGAAACTTTATGTCACTTAATATCGATGTGTAATCATTGTGGTGCTCTATCCCGTAATATAAATATATATAGGTCACTTTACTCATTGCTACCTTGTTAGAAGTCTAGGCTGACTCACATCGTACGAGACATATCAAGACGGCATTTTGTTTGTTGTCCATTAAGCACTAGTTTAATCAACGAGTCATTCAAACACTAGTTCTACAAACGTGTCATTCAATCAATAGTTCTACAAACGAGATGTTAAACAGTCTTGCTGGAGGTGTGACATCGTGCACTTGACACCTGCGATTAGTGGATGTTTTACTCGTACAATATCCAAAACACTTAACATTTAATAGACCGCCAATTAGCTGGCTTGTCCTGTGACGAATGTAGTCAACTGGGGCTCTACTAACATACACACGGAAATATAAATAAATTATTTCAGATAGATTATTCTAGTCGCCACTGCTAAGCATTTAAAGAAATATAAATGAACAAATAAATGAAAATTTAATATACACATAAATACATACATAAAAATTAACAATATGTATTATAATTTTATTTTGTTTGTAATGTATTTATCAGAAACATTACCTGAGTAAAATAACAAATAATGTTCATTTCTGTTTGCTAAAAAAACAACAGAAAGTTATTTCCCTTATTAATCACACTACCACCACTATTTTATCATTTCTAAACTCTCCAACTTTAATACACATAAACACCCAAAGTTTTAGTGGCATGCATTATTCACTCTAAGGCCGCGGTTCTCCTGTTTTCGTGACTATACCCCTAAGAGTGGTAAAGTATGTCTGCCGGTACTCCACACACGTCATCTCTTCAAACTCTTGGTTGTTTTTAAGTATTTTAAACGAAAATTATTTGTCGCTTCGTGACGCTGCATAACCTTTCTCGCACCCCTTGGAGTACGACCACAACCGGTTAACAACCGCTGCTTTAAGGGGTCGTTCACCTATAACGTAGCGCTTTTATTTTTATCTGCCGTGAAAAAACTGGAAGGAACTTTTATTGAACGTTCATTGTTCTGTTCCCACTGAAATGTTGCATGTTCTTTGTTCTGTTCCCACTGAAATGTTGTATGTTCTTTGTGCTGTTGACACTGAAATGTTGTATGTTCTTTGTTTTGTTAAACATTGAAATGTTGCCTGTTCTTTGTTCTTTCAAACATTGAAATCTTACATGTTCGCTGTTCTTTTAACATTAAAATACTGCATCTATTGTCCCCGTTTTGTCTGTCTGTCTGTCCGTCATCACCCTGGATCTCAGCAACCATAAGTCCTAGACCCATGATGTATATATCATTTTGTAGGTCTTGGCCTGCCATGTGTGTATCAAAAGTCCATTTCGCGATCTGACCTATCAGGGCCAAATATAAGAGTTTCTTAATTACCGATTTCGCTTATATTTTAAATATAAAAAATAAAAGCTAATCAAAGGGGTGTAATCATTATTTATTTGTGTAGCAGTTAATCAACATGATAACTCCCCTCTCTATTTATCAAAACCCATACGCGTGGAGCAATATCTGTGGATGTAACCCGGAAAAAAATACGGATTTCGTCCGGCGTAACCGTAGCCACTGCGTACACGAAAATGCTCTAAAATGTTCTTTGTCCGAAACGGAAAAGACTTAAATTGCTTGTTTGATATGTTCACATTGAAATGTATCATGTTTTTTGTTCTGTTCACTTTGAAATGGTGCATGTTCTTAATTGTGTTTACATTGTAAAGTTGCATCTTATTTGTTCTGTAAACATGTTGCATGTGTTTGTACTTCAAATTTTCGCCACGAATACTGTCTTGTATATTTGTCATAGCTATATTGTTAAGAGATACATTGAACTTTGTGCACTTTCCCCAATCCTACCCCACTCCATTGATTTTTCCCGGACATTTCAGAGTTGTACCTGCTGCACCCACCCCCATCAGACATTGGAATAACGTCCAACCATTCACATGTGTACTCATGTACAATTAAGCTCAATTCCACACCACGACAGTTGTACATTAGCAAATTTTCACAAAGCGTAGAAAGACTTGTGTAGTCTTAAGCTATTTCTCCCCTATCATTAAACATTGGTGGTCTAATGGTAGAAGACTTGTGTCATATGTGACCCAAAATGCGGTTTTGATCCTTAACCCTTCCGCTACTCCCTGCTCATTCACAATAGCGACGTTGACATGCAACACTTCACACCAGTGGTGAAAATACGTGGGGGCTCTTTTTGATTAAGCTTGCCATTTTATCATGTGGGTAGATTGTGAAGTCATTAGAAATCAAAACGAGAGTAGTAATTTGTGCGACGAGGATGTCTTACTTAAACAGGAAGTGATAGTCAGAATCTGTCAACTCTGAATTTTAATATTACAATAATAACAACAATGGCGACCACAACCATAACGACAACATCAACAGTCCTACTGTTAAAGACACGGGGATGACGGGTGGTCGTGTGATATAGCCCTCGTCTGTCGATCTTCGGTGGGGACCAATGGATATTTCAGGTCATGATTTAAGTTCCCGCTATGTCTCCCTTGGTGCCTCCATGGCTATTACACTTCAGCTATGGTGGGAATGAAAGAAGGGCACCATAAAAGCCGTCCCATCAGTGGCTTTTAGGATCTAAGAGATTTAGGGACTTCACACACTATTAAAGACAAATCCTATTTTACAACGTTTTTCTTAGCTTCACTTCTTGTCTCTTTGTTTGATTGATTTTTTGTTAGTTTGTCTAGAAATTAGACATTCCAATTTAGTCATTAGAAATGAAAACAAAAGCAGCAATTGATGCGACGAGGATATCTTATTAGGGTGATTCATCATTGCATGGTAAAAAAATAATTTTCTCCGATTCTAATGCATTGTAGTTCATTTTTTTTTCCTTTTGGCAAGCAAATCAAGAAAAACTAAACTTTTTGAAAAAATGACCACTTTTAGAGGTCGTTCAAGCGACCCGAAGTTTCACTAAATAAGATAATGCGGCAGTACTGATGTGTCGCTTGCTCGATTTTGCTATAGTGCAATTTTAGTTCATATGAAAATTAAAAGTATACCGTGATATTTGAATTTTAGATTAGATCTAATTTTATTTTTCCAGTTTGCTGGATTATAAAGTAGTTTTACTAACTACAAATTATTGAATTGATATGGCATCCACATCATGTGGTAATTCAAAAGTTGTACTGACAAGACGTATAACTGAAGTTTTGATTGTCAAACGGATTCGTGTCTGCCTAGTAATGTCTTATTGACCTTGTGTGATGCTATCAAGATGGTTTTCTAAAATCACAAGGTACTAAAGAAGAAAGCATTAAGGTAACTTTTAACGATTTTTATAAAGAAAAGCAGTTTAAGAGAATTAAAGAGTAGTTGAAGACGAAAGAAGACATCTGAAGGCCTACAAACAACATCGAAAGTGAGGATGAAGGTAAAGATTTTGAAATTGAGATTCCTGTTTACCACAAGAAGCTTCTGTCAGAGAGTTCGATGCCAGACAAGAAATTTGAAATCAGAATTTCAATTTAGAAGTAAATGCCCATTGGTCATTCACTGGGACGTAAAGATAATGGAGGAAACTACATATTATTCAGAGCTGCATTACACTGTAGACAGATTAGCTGTAGTTTTAACTGGGAAAGAAGTTGAGAAGATTTTAGGTTTAGCTAAAATACCAACCGTGCAGGTAAGGCACAAGCCAATGCAGCAATACAGCTATTAAGACTTTGTAAGGTATCTGATGAGATTATTGGTATGTGTTTTGACACACTAACCGTCAACACTGGTATTACTAAGGGGATATTTTGCAAGAGGAGCTGTTACATTATGCCTGTCGACATCATGTGCAGGAACTGATCATTGGAGTTGTTTTTTTCTCTATGGCTCCACCAACAACCCTATAATTCCATTGTTCAAACGTTTCAACCGCTTTTGGCCTAAGGTTGATCAGCAGCTGTATAGTCCGCTAGAGGATTCGAGATTAGATGATTCGTTTATTGTGGAACACAAACACAGTGTTGTCTCATTCCTACAAGACTTTCAAGTGCCTCAAGTTACATACCACGTGAAGTTTACAGAGAGATGATAAAAACCTGATTGTTTGTATTAGGCGTCAGTGTAAGCAAGAAACCGCACCACTTTCATGCGCTAGACAATTATCATATGGTTCGCTGGATGGCAAAAGTGATATACTGCCTCAAGATCTACTCGTTTCAAGGCTCGATTTACCTCCGGGGATGGCGGGGATATCTCCGGCACTGAGACCTGCCATCCCCGGCTCTGCTTTAGCTAATATATCCCAGCCGGGGATGGATGAAATCATAGACATTTATCCCCGGCTCTGCAGAAATTTTGGTTCATCCTCGGCACTGGTTATTTCTTAAATCGAGTACTGGCTTGTTTAGAAATCATTTCTAGCTCACGCATTCAGAGGTAAAGATTTTGCAATAATTCTGCTTGTTTGAAACTCACATTTAAATCAAAGGTTGAATCTCATGTCCAGTGAGTTGTGATGCTCCGTTTAAGGATCTATTGTTATATAATCAGATCTCACGAAATTCTTTCATATACAAAACGGTGTCTGATGCTGCGAAAATGAAATTTGAAAACCATCTTTGGTATAGTAGTTCAGAGATGCTTTTTCTTGCGTTTGTTTTCTGAAAAAAAGTTTCTGAAGCGATGCTGAAGACTAGCGATGACTGGACGAATCCAGTGTTTAACTTGAAGAATTGCACTAATTGTATCACTTTGCAGGTACTTCAACATATCTGCAATGCTTTCAGATAGTATTGGTACCAGCTTCGATGAAGTTGACCCATTATCTGATGCACTGATGTCATCATTTAATAAGTCAATCATTAAAACGGAATCTGAAATGCAGAGATTGCTGCAAGTTGTGGAAGATCACAGAAAGAGAATGACAAAGTTGAAGAAAAATACACTGAAATTTTTTAAGAAGCGTTGAACTGACGATCATTAGTAAAGCGTATTGTGTAAGTTTATAATACAATGTATACATGAATAAAACAAGTAGTAACTGTTGCATATCATTGTATTTTATGTTATTTAACATTTCAACATGTCTAATTCGCTATAATTAATGTTTAATGTTAATTTTTAGATAATGATTAATTTAATGTATATTATAAGCATTCATGTCATTAAAGAAGATACTATAAACTTCAGTCTCGATGAGCGACCTCTAAATCTTATTCAATTTCAATAAAATTTGGTATGAAAGTCTAGGACTATAAAAGGAAAAAAATAGCAGCAATGAATTATCAAATTGCAAAAAAAAAATTTTTGAATCACCCTAATGTCTTACTTAAACAGGAAGTGATAGTCAGCATCTGTCAGCTCTGAATTATAATATACAATAATAACAACAAGGCGACCACAAACACAACGTGTGTGTTTTTGTTTGTGTGTGTTTGTGTAGGTGTGTGTGTGTGTTTGTGGGTGTGTGTGTGCGCGTGCTTTTGTGGGTGTATATTTTGTTGCCCGACCCACCGGAGTTCAAAAGTATAACAGAAAATGAGATAATAGTTCCAACCCAAAACAATTCTCAGTTGGCCACTGATTGTTTAAGTCAATAATGACCTCCACTGTCAAGATGGTGTGTGTGATTGTGTGTGTGTGTGATTGTGTTTGTGTGTGTGTGTTTGTGTGTGTGTTTGTGGGTGTGTTTGTGGGTGGTTTGTGGGTGTGTTTGTGTGTGTTTGTGTGTGTGTTTGTGTGTGTGTTTGTTTGTATGTGTATGTTTGTGTTTGTGTGTGTTTGTGTGTGTGTTTGTGTGTGTGTTTGTTTGTATGTGTATGTTTGTGTTTGTGTGTGTTTGTTTGTATGTTTGTGTGTGTGTGTGCTTTGGGGGAAAGGGCGTGAGAGGACATCTTAGTTTTATGCATTCCAGTAAAATACGAAAATTGAGTTTGTGCATCTATAAGCACAGATAAAACTTCGATTTTGAATGGCTGAACATATTTTATGTAGTTTTAAAAAAAAAATGTATAATTAATGTAAGCATCTCATCGGTAAAATACTCACCTGCCGTGCTTGTGACCCGGGTTCGATTCCCGGTCGAAGCAATATTTTTTTTACACACTTATGAAGAAAGGTTGCTAAGTTTCTTATATAAACTGGCAAAATTGGTGAGATTTCGAGACCACCATGTAAGAACTTTAAAAAAAGGATAAATAAAATAAAAGCTAATATTACTGATATATAGTACACTACAATTATCAGCTTCCCAGTTTAATCCAACTTGCTACTCACCAGGTGGCTGTTACGACCCATACTTTGAAAACAGCTGTGCAAGTGAATATTTTTTTTCAATGAACACATCAAAATGTTCCGTTACTGTAATCATTGGAATGAGAAATTATTTGATTGTTGACTAGATGGAAAGGGGGGGGGGTAAAAAATAAACTTCATTAAGGTGGCAGATATGTTAGATGTAGCATCGCCTAAATATGAATATGTTCATGTATATCAACAATATTAGCAAAATATAGACACCCGAGTTTTTATTGACAATATTACATAGATAACATTAATAAGGCTTGAAATGAACTGTTTCTGCATGATTCAGCTATTGTAAATAACGGATATTGCTGGAACTAACATTTTGTTAGTTTATCTATTTGTAAAGCGTCACTTAATTTGACTTGGAAAATAAAGATTGAATGTGTCCTTATATACATTCAAAGTGCTCTAAAATAAAAAAAAAAAACACCATTCAAAACCCGAGTAATTTTGGTAAACATCATATCCCGGTAAGACATTTATGTGCGAGTAGATACATTCTGATTTTCAGTACGGAGTTGCCTTTAAAATTGGAGACCTACTCTAACATTACTGTTCAAAGACAAAGTAGTGAACGCATTAATATGATACTAAAATTTTGAAATTCACTAAAACATTTCTCCTGTTTATTGCCCTAAATATTTTGTATACGGTCAAACTATTATTGTTGTAGGAAAACTTCAACAATTTAGATATGCAGAATTGAAACACCTTAATATTTTTAGTTTTGAGATGCACACATATCAGGATTAAATACAAATAAACGCGCAGACAGTTACCTACGCACATAAGCAGGGCAGATAATCATGTCTTGCTGATAAATAACTCGTTAACTAAATTGAGACCTTCTTAAGTATATGTACGTAATATAAAGTTGTGATAATGTAAGCACAGTAATTTGATTAAATGTTGGTGAAAATATGTTAAACAAACACATTAGACCTGGGGTGTGCAAACTTTTTCTATAGAGGGCCACATTGAGAACTTGATTGTTATCGGCTGGCCGCTTATACATTTCGTCTTTTTAATTACAATTTGCAACGTATTAAAATATGAATTAATGATAATAACCACGTATTCGTCATTTGATTTCGCGTTCACACTCTATTACACATGCATATTGTATTTTGAAATACGAACTAACTCAGTTGATAATCCAACTCAAGAGAGTACCAAAAACTATACAAAAGTCTTTGCTTGCATCTCGAAGTTGGTGCATCAAATTGTCACTTACCTTTTCAACGCGCCTGAATACACTTCTCCTAGATAAAGAAATGCTGTCAAATTTTGTTTTGCGTTCTGGACTTATACTGCTTGCTGCATTAAACAAAGCATGCCCTGCTGAACTCGCCGTCACAAAAAAGGCTTGCTCCGTTGTACAATATTATGGGACAGCACAAAACTGACTTCGTTTGCAGCATCTTGTATTGAAGACTAAACAAAAAGTTGCTGCTTCTTTAACTTATTCACCAACTTTTTCACTCTTCGTTCGTTAAAATTGTACCCGAAATCCATATGTTTGGTTTGGTGGTGTCTTTTTAAGTTGTACTTCTTAAAGACATTCATGACCATGCTTGCGGAGCCGCGATATTTTTTTCCGGCTCCGGCTCCCACAAATATGACGGCTTCAGCTCGGCTCCGGCTCCCTAGTAAGATAGTATCACACGAGACAAAAATTGTTGTAATTGCTCCACGCTAACATCCCGCTGATAAAAAGTTATGCAAATTTTGCCGCGTTTACCCCCATAGTCAGGAACTTGAAAAATATACGCATTGTCCTTTGTCGGTTTTACTAAGAAAAAAACCATTTCAGTGCATCCAGAATCATATCATTATTTTCAACCGAGGTTTCACTAGTCCCATTTTCATAAGTAATAAAAAGTTATTTCAATGATCAAATTAGCAAATAGTAAAATGATACATTATTTAAACTATTTTAAAGATTACAGTATTTATAATTTATAAATTCAAAGTGACTATTCGGACCCGGGCAGGCCCGTAGTCAGCATTATTGCATTGGGGGGGTGGGGGGCCGAAGAAATTTTTGGGGGGCGAAGAAATTTTTTTCGGCGGGGGGGGGGGGTGCCAAAAAACTGATGCTGGGGTACAGGGGCAGATCTAGACAAATTGATGGGGGGGGGGATAGGTAAAACTTGACCGGGGGTAGGGGTGAAACTGATTTCATTGTTGAAAATTGGTCTTTGAACAAAAAAATATTTCGATAATTTAATGATGTATTACCTAAACTTGCGATAAGGGGGGGTACCCCCGTCCCTCCCCCTAATTCCGCCCCTGGTGAGGTAGGAGAAATGTTCGGGGGGGGCGAAGATGGAGGTGCGAAGCGCCAAAAGCTTGCGAACGGAGAGGAGGGGTTTTGGGAGGGGACCTCAGTGAGTCGCCTCCCCAAGAAATTTTTTGCAGTTCCATATCTGGAATGGTGCATTTTAGTACCGATTGTTTAGCTATTAATAAGAAATATATAATTTTAACTACGTTTCAATAATGCATGGCATGTTGCAGTTGTGTTAAAAAATAATTTAAATAGTAAAGAGTTTTAAAGATAAAAATTTATTGAGGCTGAGCGATTTCTGATTCCTGTTATAAATATATTGACCATTTGTTCTGCTACACAATTATTACATAATAGATACCTGATTTATATTATTATACTGTTGATTTAACGTACAATCTGGGAAGAACGACAAAGATGCACGAATATAGCTTAGCTATCTGTGTGATATTTCTTATAAAATATTGAAAACAAAGAACAGATCTATCAACAACAAATTGACCAGTCGCAATTATTCAATTTAAAATAAAATTAATTCTGCTAAAAAGTAAATTTGCAAATTAAATAACATCACTCAGAAATCACGGAGTTTGTAATTTATTATTTTATTATACATATGTATAAAAGTGAAGTCAGAAGTCAATGTTATTTTATTAACCTATTTAAGTTGCTAGTTGTCCTCAGAAGATAGCAATATATAAAACTATTACAAGGTTGCGAACAGGCCCATCGACAGAAATTTCGGGTCCCTGGGCTGGGGTGACACGGGCCACCGTGCTGATATTAAAATTTTAAAAAGTTGATTGGCCAGCTCAGTCCGGGCCCCTAAAACAAAATTGAACAAAATGATTGATGTTTTATAGCCGTTATTATGAAAATTTTGTCAAAAAGTTCAAATCATGCACGGGGCTTTGGGGCTCAGGTCATGAACTGTGGGGTCCAGCCCCCTAGCCCCCCTCTGGCTACGTGCCTGGACCAATAAACTCCGATTTTTATTCGGACCCCGTCCCAATAAAGTCTGATTGTTATTCGGACCAGTGACAAATATGCACTTAGCTTAGCTATACAGAAACTTTATTATTGTTTTTTTTTTTTTTATAATTGTTTGAATTGTATGATTTAATCGTTACTCGGTGTCTGGGGTTTCAATAAGCGGACTCTGTATTATTATTTTTTCAGGTTCCAATATAGTTTGAATATAGCTAAGCTTAGTGCACATTTGCGACGGGTCCGAATAACAATCAGATTTTATTGGGACTCGGGTCCGAATAGCCACAGCCTTATAAATTTATCTACTCTATTTCAGCTATTCTGTTTATAATACAATTGTTGCATACAGAAAGCGACCATTTTGTTTTTAGTCTATTACAAATTCGCGGTCAAATAATACACGAAATGACGCGTTCTATTTGTCGTCGTAGTAAAAATTTATTTTTAAATGATTGATACTATTATTCTATGAAATAAAACTGTTTTAACTTTATATATAACAAAATTACATGCCATTAAAAAAATTTCGGAGGGTAAACAAGATTTGAAACGAACACAAAACGATTACCCATTAAAGATTTCTTGTAGCGATGTGCGTGTTACTGTTGTGGCGTTCGTAAAACATGACAACATTTCAAATTGTAGGAGGCAAACAATCAAACAAATTAGCAATTTTAAAGCTAAAAAAAAAATTCTGCTGTAAAAAAAAAAAAATATTTGGGAGCCGTGGAGCCACCAGATTTTTTCGGCTCCAGCACCGGCTCCAGCACCGGCTCCAGCACCGGCTCCAGCACCGGCTCCAGCAAAATGTAGCGGCTCCCGGCTCCTCGGCTCCGGCTCCACAAGCCTGATAGTTACATAGTTTAAAAAGTAGTGGTATATGATAGTAAATGTTATAGTTACATAGTTTTAAAAGTAGTTGCATATGATAGTAATATGTTATAGTTTTAAAAGTAGTGGTATATGATAGTTGGACCAGAGATGCATGGCAGTGCATGTATAATATACGTCTACATCTTGTATTAACAACGACCTGACCATAGTTTTTATTGACTGTCAATAAACAAACAAATTATCGATGCTAACATTGTCTTGATGTGTTATAGACAGCAGGTAGTCTTTATGGGGCCCAATTGGCTGTGAATTTGTATTTGACCTTTTTTTTTTTTTGGATTACACGGATTTGACCTGCAAACTTGACCTATCAGAGCTGTAGACATATTGTACTAACCTGTAACGGCTTTACCGCGATTAAACTTTCATTTCTTCACCATTTCACAAATCAGCTAGCTACCCCCGGGGGGGGGGGGCAGTACTAGTTGCGTTTTTTTTTAAGAAATAAACTTTCAGACGACGATCGTGGAATCAAATTAAAAACGCCCGACTTTTCTGGAGCTCAAACTCGAATTGAGTGACGGGGTTGACATTGTGGTGAGGTGCTTTACTGTCATCTAGGAGTTCTAGAAGATCGAACCTGGGAGATTCAGGTCGATAGGCAAGCACAATACCGCACGACCTCACAAATCTCTTTGGAGGCGATCCAACTTATTATTCAGCCAGTCACATTGTTCTAGACCAAATATTGAAGTTATCTAAGTCAACTTCAAATTCGCTACAGAGATCTTTGTGTCAAATGTTCTAAAAACTTTCATATAAATAATCTTTAAGTCTAATTGTGATATTATTCTGATGATGTAATATCTTCATAAATCTCAACATATTTAAATAGTAACGATATAAATAATATAAAGATATTAAATAAAACTAAATTATAATAACGAAAAAATTTTTAAATTCTTAAAAAATATATAAAATTAAATTAGTCTATTTTGTTGTCATATTTTATTTATCTCCCCTGATTCATTAGCGGCGAAGCAAAAAAAGCATTGAATCCCTGGTTCCTGTAATAGAAACGTTTTTGAACACATCCTTTCTGTTACGATATGAACCACATAGTCACAATGACCCTCCACCAAAAAGGAGTAGGCTTCCATTGAAAACGTAGGTTAAAGAAAGTCTTGTTTTAAAGATGTCCGTAGATTAAAATACAAAGTAAAACTTGGATGAACTGAAATCTCATCATCTAAAGACTAACTCCGTTGATAGAGTAACATGGAGATTTTACTTAACACAATGGACACTGTCCATTTAAGACTGTCAGGGGGCGGGGCGTGTGAAGGGGCGGGCCGGTGGGGGGGCGAGGGGCGTTGGACAGAAACAGTCAAATGATCATTTCTCGCAGCAAACAATTCTCTCTCATCATGGACAATTTATGGTCCATCGTCCAATTCAGTTCCGCTGGACTGTTCAAATCTGGTCCGCCACTTGTTTCAGCGTGAAGGGCAGCACATGACCTATTTTACTTGTCAACCTTTACTAAGGGGCACCATAGTATATAGTTAAACGTATTTTACTTGTCAACCTTTACTAAGGGGCCCCAAAGTATATAGTTAAACATATTTTACTTGTCAAAGGGGCCCCACAGTATATAGTTAAACCTAATTTACTTGTCTACCTTTACTAAGGACCCAACCTAACTTAAAACCGTATCAAAACTTTAGTTATAGATAGACTTTAAATGCCAATGCTAGATTATAAAACATGTCGAGTGTGAAAGTTATCTGAATAACATATTTATGATGTTGAAAAAAAGATTGCGCTCGTTTTCGTATCTATGAATATAGAGTAAAACTCGATGCTATTGGACGGTTTAAAACAAATGATATCCCACCAGATGTTACGGGGAAATAATTTTCAGTCATACATATTACAATAACTGTCCAGTTATGGTTGATCGTTTTTTAAATGCTTTGTAGTTTTTGTTATTATGTGGAACATCTCAACAAGTGCACGTCTGAATTTAGAATAGTTTGTGGTGTATTAAACATTGTTTCATGTCAAGTGCACGTCTGAATTTAGAATAGCTTTTGGTGTATTAAATATTGTTACATGTCAAGTGCAAGTCTGAATTTAGAATAGTTTGTGGTGTATTAAACATTTTTAAATGGCAAATGAACGTCTGAATGTAGAATAGTTTTTGGTATATTAAACATTGTTCGCAAAATGTCGCACATAGGTATGACATTTCCCACAGAACGAATTTCAGAGCTCATTCTCTCTCTCTCTCTCTCTCTCTCTCTCTCTCTCTCTGCCTATCTATCTATCTCTCTCTCTTTCTATTTGAACTCTCTAATTCTATCTGCAGTCTGTTACCTCGTCACTTAGAGCCCGTGAAATCAAACTCGTAGAAGTCTGCAACATATGGGAACTGCCAAGCAAGCTACCCGATCCCTCCATCCCCTGGTCCGCCAACCCCTGGGGGTGGGGGAGGGGGGGGCACTCAAATACCATAAGTTCCATCCGTCCCCCCATTAAAATGCTTAAGTTTTGATTAATTTGCGAAACTTTAATTCTGTAATTGTAAACAATGCACACCGATGTGATTCAACAAATTTGATATGAGACGACCGGGTTAGCAATGTGCTACATTTGACTAAATGTGAAAAAAAGAAAGA
Organism: Bulinus truncatus; assembly: GCA_021962125.1. Lineage (NCBI taxonomy): Eukaryota > Metazoa > Mollusca > Gastropoda > Planorbidae > Bulinus > Bulinus truncatus. The sequence continues at coordinate 1,071,153 of JAGDYQ010000225.1, forward strand.
TACGATTGTAGTCGGTGGCAGCCCCCGGGGGGAGGGGAGGTAATTATAACAATGATGACATAGATCGTTTCCGATCAAACCGTACGTCACTACCTGACTCGTCTGCTAGTGGATTATAGAATTTAAGAGATACACAAGGGAGGTGATCCATTAAATCTTTCAGCCAATAACATAGTAATGTACAAAGTATTGAAGTTAAAATTTAACTTTTAGATTTTTGTGTGATCATATTCGCGGCTATCGTCAGATTTTCATTAAATTGATTCGTAAGGTCTGATAGTGATAATATTTTGATTATATATTATCTTCATAAAATCTCAACATATTTAAATTAATATTTTATTATGTATTTGTAACAGTCCGCTTTAAAAAAAAACAATTAATATACAAATATAAAATATAAATAAATTATAAAAACGAATACATTTACAACCCCATGCATAATAAATTAAATAAAATTAAATACAATTATCACAGGATCTTGTTATATTTTTTATCTCCTCTGCTCCATCAGCGTAAGTAAATAGTTTTTGAAACTCTGACTGTGATTTCCTGATCCCTGTACAAACAATGCGTTCAACCACATCCTGTCTATTAGTGTCTATATAGATAGACACAGGAGTAGACTTTTAGTTAGAATTGTAGATTAAAGAAAGGCAGGTTTAAAGGATTAATGATTAAGTTAAAAATAAAAACAAAAATTACCTGAACTGAATCAACCTCGTCTGGGGACTATCTCCCCAGATAGAACAACGTATTGACCTTACGTAACACATTCGGCATTGTTTCCTTGGGGAGAAGGTGTAGGGTTGTTGGACAATACCGACCAACGCTCATATCGCGCCTCCCACCAGTCTATCTCATCAATGGCAATCTATGGCCCATGGGCCAAATACGTCCCCAGGTCTGTTTCATCCATCCCGCCCATCGTTCCAGGGTGAGGTCCGCACCAGACACCAGATTCTCAACCGGTGGTCAGCGTTCTTCAAAGTTTTTTTAAAGTTTGAATCTGTTGGTGTTTACTGGTAGCACACATCTTCTGAACTGTTCAACTACCCAGGAACTGTTTACTAGTAGCACACATCTTCTGAACTGTTCAACTACCCAGGAACTGTTTACTCGTTTTTAAAAGAAATGATATTCTCACGTTATATAAGGACTTCATCGCTAACAGTCTGGTCTCCAGAACAGAATGAATATCTGCGAACGTTACAATTGGTAATTTCAGTTGGGCCCCACATAAGAAGGGATATCCGAGAATGTTACAATTGGTAAGTTCAGTTGGGCCCCACATAAGAAGGGATATCTGACAATGTAACAATTGGTAAGTTCAGTTGGGCCCCACATGAGAAGGGATATCCGAGAATGTTACAATTGGTAAGTTCAGTTGGGCCCCACACAAGAAGGGATATCTGAGAATGTTACTATTGGTAAGTTCAGATGGGCCACACATAAGAATGTATATCCGAGAATGTTACAATTGGTAAGTTCAGTTTGGCCCCACATAAGAATGGATATCTGAGAATGTTACAATTGGTTAGTTAAGTTGGGCCCCACATAAGAAGGGATATCCGAGAATGTTACAATTGGTAAGTTCAGTTGGGCCCCACATAAGAAGGGATATCTGAGAATGTTACAATTGGTAAGTTCAGTTTGGCCCCACATAAGAAGGGATATCCGAGAACGTTACAATTGGTAAGTTCAGATGGGCCCAAGTATCAAATACTTGTAATAAATTTTGTTCATAGCTTTTGTTATTTTTTTTCATAGTGACTCAAATTAACTTCGTTCAGGGCCTCTGGATATATGTATCCAATAGCCCCCAAATATACTTGCAAAAGCCCAAATTGTACTTTATTATGTTTTACCTCTTTTCCATACAGGAACTTATCAAAGAATGCAGGAATGCAAAAATTATTATACAAAGTAAAATGTAATCATACACACACATGTATTCGTGATTTAGGAATTATTGAAATGTTTAGCGAAACACATGACATTTAGTTTGGGGCCAAATCACTTCTCTCCTGATCTTACGTCACACTGTTATTGACTGCAAGGAGTTATAAAACAACACTTATTTACAAGCAACCAGCCAATTTGTATTAAGGACCGAACGCTTGGTATAGTGGTTCATATGTTTTGACTACGAAATGTTTTAATTTTCTAATTAGTGTTTAAATGTTGATTAAATTCAGACAATAATGAATTTGTTGTGAATTTCTTTCATCCTCAAAGTAGACGAACGAATGACGTATCAATGACGTATCAAAGAATGTGCAGATTGATGCTCGATCTGATAGTCGAGGGTTCGATCTCAGCTAAGAACCCAGTTAATTTTCCCCAGGATCCTTTGGTCGACAATCTAGTGCTTTACTGCACGACCATTCGTCCCCTGTATGATACAAGTCTGTATGAGTTGTTGTTGTTGTTTTACTACATGGACACATTAGATAGGCTGGCCATTAAAACCTTAATTCTATCAGCGTAGTACTTGTTATTATTATTGTTTTTTTTTAGACTTCGTTAGAATTTTGTGGTTAAGGGGTTGGGACTGATTGATGAACCGTATGGTCTGAAAGCAGTAAAACTGAATGAGAGGCGTCATGCATGTTGCTTCCTTGTTCAGGCCTGCTCAGTTATATAATTATTCTCTTCTTAATTTTATTTTTTTCCACCAAGTTTGAGCGGCCAGGGGAGGTATCAATTGTTTAATTAATAATGTTCTGGAAAGCAGACGATTGAATTCGATTAGATAGAATTAATCTCATCTATTACATTATTTGCCCCTTGCGTTCTTAATGACCGGCTTAATTTTCTAAATAAGCGATCGCCCCGCCCACTCCATCTGTATCATATCATAGGCTGTAGTTGATACGACAGGTATTTTTAGTTAGATCCCCTAATTTACGATAACAAATATGTCTAGGGAATTAAATATCCTATCAAAAGCTCTGATTGTCACGACTAAATTTGATCGCCAACACACAATATTATACGTCTTATTGCCATCATATTGGTGCTTCGACTAGAGCCTTAGCTTGATTGTGTTGGTATAAGAAGAATTTAACAAAGATAATCATAACAGTTAGTTTTGTAAATATTTCATAAAAACATGATAAACCATTTGGATATTTGGTAAAAACATATTAAATCATCCAGATAATGGGTAAACACATAAACAATCATTTAGTTAGTGGGATAAAAACATAATAAACTATTCGGATCTCGGGTAAAATCATAATAAACCATTCAGAAAGTGGGAAAAAACATAAGTCAACAGATACTGGATCAAAGAGATTACGGGAGATAACAAACCAACATACAAACAGAACAACAATGTAAAATGACCACACAAAGGATCTGTTAGGACTGCTCACACTCATTCGCATCCTTTAAATCAAATGTAAAAATGTCCTTGACAGGACATTTCCGGTATCATCCTGTCCAAAAAACTCGATGCATCCACGGATAAAGAGGACAGTACACGTGACGGCTTTTGAACGAGACATGTTATTCCTATCCTGAATTAACCCCCCCCCCCCCCCATGGTAAATGAAAGTTCGTTTCATGATATCTAAATAATCAGTCTCTTCTCTAATGAGTGACAGCTATCAGCACAGATACCTGGCCTTGTAGCTACCAGCACAGTAAGCTGGCCTTGAAACTACCAGCACAGGTAGCTGGCATTGAAATTATCAGCACAGGTAGTTGGCATTGAAATTATCAGCACAGGTAGCTGGCCTTGAAGCTACCAGCACAGGTAGCTGGCATTGAAACTATCAGCACAGGTAGCTGGCCTTGAAGCAGTGTGTGTGTGTGTGTGCGTTTTTTAAAACATCACGTGTGCTTTTCTGGGCCCCAATTTCTGAGATATTTATCGCATTTTATTAGCTGCTACGAAGTAGGGCTCTCTTCTTTTTTTAAAGGTCAAGAAAAGGAAGGGCGTCGGGTCAAAGAGACCTGGATCTCGTGTCTGCGATCCTTGCTGCTGTGCATCCGCACTAAAATATAAAATAGACTGTGTCGTGTAAACAAAAAAAAACAACAATAACAACAAATACAAGCTAACAAAACTAAACAAAAAAAAGTCATATGGTGTGTCGCTACTGACTTGAGTTATCGGCCCCTCCCTTCGCCAACGAGGAGTCAGCTGACGTATTGGGCCAATTGTCTATCCTAGACATGGAATAATTTGACATCTGCCACATCGGCGGAGAAATCTAGTAGATCATATTTTAGGCTTTCATTCTGGTGACCAGAAATAACGATGTGGAAAATTAGCAAAGGTAGCACTGTGGAAGACAATGACAACGTAGACGGCAATGTGGCACTTATAAGGTAGCCCATTAGCCTATGTAGGTAGCATTTAGGCGCATTTAGGCATCGATAGCCTTATGAATGACACTCAAGATGGAGATGTAATTTTAGTGCAGATAAGGTAGCTTATGTGCATAGCCAGAAATATAAAGAACTTTAGAGATTTAGAAATAATGTCAAATTACTTTAGCCTAATAAAATCAGCCATTTATTTAAAAAAAATAGCCAGTTGATGTAACAATCAATCAGAAAGTCAGTCAGTTCCCATAAGGAGCCAATCTCATATTACCTGTCCATCATTCTGTAATCAGCTGTCCATCATTCTGTAATCAGCTGTCCATCATTCTGTAATCAGCTGTCCTCAGTTCTGTAATCAGCTGTCCATCATTCTGTAATCAGCTGTCCATCATTCTGTAATCAGCTGTCCATCATTCTGTAATCAGCTGTCCTCAGTTCTGTAATCAGCTGTCCATCATTCTGTAATCAGCTGTCCATCATTCTGTAAACAGCTGTCCACCGTTCTGTAATCAGCTGTCCACAGTTCTGTAATCAGCTGTCCACCTTTCTGTATCCAGCTGTCCACCGTTCTGTAATCAGCTGTCCACAGTTCTGTAATCAGCTGTCTACCGTTCTGTAATCAGCTGTCCACCGTTCTGTAACCAGCTGTCCACCGTTCTGTAATCAGCTGTCCACCGTTCTGTAATCAGCTGTCCACCGTTCTGTAACCAGCTGTCCACCGTTCTGTAATCAGCTGTCCACCGTTCTGTAATCAGCTGTCCACCGTTCTGTAACCAGCTGTCCACCGTTCTGTAATCAGCTGTCCACCGTTCTGTAATCAGCTGTCCACCGTTCTGTAATCAGCTGTCCACCGTTCTGTAATCAGCTGTCCACCTTTCTGTATCCAGCTGTCCACCGTTCTGTAATCAGCTGTCCACAGTTCTGTAATCAGCTGTCCACCGTTCTGTAACCAGCTGTCCACCGTTCTGTAACCAGCTGTCCACCGTTCTGTAATCAGCTGTCCACCGTTCTGTAATCAGCTGTCCACCGTTCTGTAACCAGCTGTCCACCGTTCTGTAATCAGCTGTCCACCGTTCTGTAATCAGCTGTCCACCGTTCTGTAACCAGCTGTCCACCGTTCTGTAATCAGCTGTCCACCGTTCTGTAATCAGCTGTCCACCGTTCTGTAACCAGCTGTCCACCGTTCTGTAATCAGCTGTCCACCGTTCTGTAATCAGCTGTCCACCGTTCTGTAACCAGCTGTCCACCGTTCTGTAATCAGCTGTCCACCGTTCTGTAATCAGCTGTCCACCGTTCTGTAACCAGCTGTCCACCGTTCTGTAATCAGCTGTTCATCATCATAAATTTGAAACTGGTTAATGTCTTTACTTACTACGATAACCCCCCCCCCCAACCACCACCACCCCTAATTTATTTTACAAAAACTAGGCACAAATATTAACACGGATATCAAATAAAAATAGAAAATATAGGTCTTAATATTCAGGAACTGTCAAATAAATTTATCAAAATATAATTCAAACATTCTGTCAAGACGCACTGTTTATAACTTCCAAACATAAACAAAAGTAAATTTTCTCCTTATGTGTTTTCAAATGAAACGTGATGTGCATTAGCATTCAATACTCGCCCATCTTTATATTCGCTCGTCTGGCTGTCTGTCTATCACTTTCTGTGGAATATGTCTTTACGATCCGGCAGTGTTCATTATGTCAGCTTTTTCTATTTGGTGGAGGGTGCATGAGGTCATGGTAGATAGATATATAGATAGATAGGTAGATAGGTAGATAGATAGATAGGTAGATGTAGAGATATATAGGTAGATAGATAGATAGGTAGATGTAGAGATATATAGGTAGATAGATAGATAGATAGATAGATAGATAGATAGATAGATAGATAGGTAGATGTAGAGATATATAGCTATAAAGATATATATATATATATAGATAGATAGATAGATAGATAGATAGGTAGATAGATAGATAGATAGGTAGATAGATGTATAGATAGGTAGGTATATATATATATATATATATATACTTATAAGACGCATTTGTTGTCTGTCTGTCTGTCTGTTCCCTTATAACTCAAGATCCAGACAACCAAAAAACGTGAAATTTGTTACACATACACATAATTACTGGGGGAAGGTTATAGGACAGGTTTCGTTTCATCTGGATGGGTAGTTTAATTGTAATTAATTTTTTTTTATTTTAGTATTTTACTATATTAAAGTAATCTCGACGGCGCCATAATAAAATTCCTCTGTGACGTCATTTCCCGATGATCGAATAGAACTTGCGCGCTGGTGCTGTATTGTGTCTTTGTGCTGCAAAGAATTGTTGATGTTTTTTCATGCTTCCCTATTTGTACTGCTTGAGGAAGTTAAAGGAATGAAGAAGGATTTTAGAAGAAGCGTGAAGCCATAATAATAAGTATTTATATATACAGTGGATTCCGCTTAATTGGGACACCGCTTAATTGGGACAGCCGCTTATTTGGGACAAATCTCAAAGAAACCAAACCAAGAAGCCAATAGTAAATGTGTATGTTTAATTGGGACAGCCGCTTAATTAGGACAAAAAGCCTTGGTCCCGATGTGTCCCAATTAAGCGGAATCGACTGTATATATATATATATATATATATATATATATATATATATATATAGAGAGAGAGAGAGAGAGAGAGAGAGGGGGAGGGAGAGAGAGGAAAGGAGGGTAGGAGGGAGGGAGGGAGGGGGAGAGAGGGAGGGGGTGGACAGGGGGAGAGAAGGAGGGGGAGAGAGGGAGATGGGAGAGGGAGGGAGAGAGAGAGGAAGTTGGGAGAGGGAGGGAGAGAGGGAGAGAGAAAGGGAGGGAAGGAAAGAGAAAGGAAGGGAGGGAGAGAGGGAGAGAGAAAGGGAGGGAAGGAAAGAGAAAGGAAGGGAGGGAGAGGGGGTAGGGAGGGAGAGAGGGGAGGGAGGGAGAGAGGGTGGGAGAGAGGGAGGGAGAGAGAGAGATAAAGAGTGAGGGGGGCAGGGAGGGAGGAAGAGGGAGAGAGGTGGAGAGGGGAGGGAGGGAGAAAGAAAGGGAGAGAGGAGTTAGGGAGGGAGAGAGGAGAGGGAAGGAGAGAGGGAGAGAGAGGATGGGAGAAATGGGAGGAAGAGATAAAGAGAGAGGGGGCAGGGAGGGAGAGAGTGAAGGAAGAAGGGGGAGAGAGGGAGGGAGGGGGATGGACAGGGGGAGAGAAGGAGGGGGAGAGGAGAGATGGGAGAGGGAGTGTGGGAGGGAGAGAAATGGGAGAAAGAGGGAGGGAGAGGGAGGTAGAAGGAGGGAGGGAGAGAGGGAGGGAGGGAAAGGGAGGGAAAGGGAGGGTTAGGGAGGGAGGGAGAGAGAGAGAGGAAGGGAGAGAGGGGGTAGGGAGAAAACAGAAGGTAAACAGAAAACCTTATTTTAAACCCGGGCAAAGCCGGGTACTTGCAACTAGTATATATCTCCATACTTATAAGACGCATTTGTTGTCTGTCTGTCTGTCTGTTCCCTTATAACTCAAGACCCAGACAACGAAATAACATGAAATTTGTTACACATACACATAATTACATTGGAAAGGTTATAGGACAGGTTTCGTTTCATCTTGACGGGTAGTTTAATTGTAATTAATTTTTTTTTTATTTTAGTATTTTACTATATTAAAGTAATCTCGACGGCGCCATAATAAAATTCCTCTGTGACGTCATTTCCCGATGATCGAATAGAACTTGCGCGCTGGTGCTGTATTGTGTCTTTGTGCTGCAAAGAATTGTTGATGTTTTTTCATGCTTCCCTATTTGTACAGCTTGAGGAAGTTAAAGGAATGAAGAAGGATTTTAGAAGAAGTGTGAAGCCATAATAATAAGTATATATATATATATATATATATATATATAGAGAGAGAGAGAGAGAGAGAGAGAGAGAGTGAGGGAGGGAGGGAGAGAGATAAAGAGAGAGAGGGGGCAGGGGGAGAGAGAGGAAAGGAGGGTAGGAGGGAGGGAGGGGGAGAGAGGGAGGGAGGGGGTGGACAGGGGGAGAGAAGGATTTGGAGAGATGGAGGTGGAGAGATGGAGGTGGGAGAGGGAGCAGGGGGAGAGGGAGATGGGAGAGGGAGCAGGGGTGAGGGAGAGAGAAAAGAAGGGAGGGAGAGAGAAGGTAGGGAGGGAGATAGAGGGGAGGGAGGGAAAGAGAGGGTGGGAGAGAGGGAGAGAGAGTGAATGAGGGAGGGATGAATGGGGAAAGAGAGAGATGGGAGAGAGGGAGGGAGAGGGAGGGAGGGAGAAAGGGAGGGAGGGAAAGGGAGAGAGGGGTGAGGGAGGGAGAGAGAGAGGAAGAGGGGGAGAGAGGGAGACGGGAGAGGGAGGGAGGGAGAAAGGAGGGAGAGAGAGGGGGCAGGGAGGGAGAGAGGGGGAGGAAGGTGGAGAGAGAGGGGACGGGGGTGAGAGAAGAAGGGAGGGAGATAGGGAGAGAGAGGGAGATGGGAAAGTTAGAGAGGGATGGGGAGGGAGGGAGGGAGAAAGGGAGGGAGGGAAAGAGAAAGGGAGAGAGTAGTAAAGAGGGATAGGGAGGGGGAGGGAGGGAGAAAACAAAAGGTAAACAGAAAACCTTATTTTAAACCCGGGCAAAGCCGGGTACTTGCAACTTGTATATCTATACTTATAAGACGCATTTATTGTCTGTCTGTCCCTTATAACTCAAGATCCAGACAAACAAATAACGTGAAATTTGTTACACATACACATAATTACATGGGGAAGGTTATAGGACAGGTTTCGTTTCATCTCGATGGATAGTTTAATTGTAATTAATTTTTTTTTTATTTTAGTATTTTACTATATTAAAGTAATCTCGACGGCACCATAAATAAAATTCCTCTGTGACGTCATTTCCCGATGATCGAATAGAACTTGCGCGCTGGTGCTGTATTGTGCCATTGTGATGCAAAGAATTGTTGATGTTTTTTCATGCTCTCTGATTTGTACAGTTTGAGGAAGGTAAAAGAATGAAGAAGGATTTTAGAAGAAGTGTGAAGCCATAATAATAAGTATATATATATATATATATATATATATATATATATATATATATATAGAGAGAGAGAGAGAGAGAGAGAGAGAGAGAGAGAGAGAGATAAAGAGAGGGGGGGAGGGAGAGAGAGATAAAGAGAGAGAGAGGGGGGCAGGGGGAGAGAGTGGAAAGGAGGGTAGGAAGAAGGGAGGGGAAGAGAGGAGGGAGGAGGATGGGCAGGGGGGAGAAAAGGATGGGGAAAGAGGGAGATGGGAGAGGGATTAGGGGGAGAGGGAGCAGGGGGAGAGGGAGAGAGAAAGGAAGGGAGGGAGAGTGGGGGTAGGGAGGGAGAGAGGGGAGGGAGAGAGAGGGTGGGAGAGAGATAAAAAGTGAGGGGGGCAGGGAGGGAGAGAGAGGGAATGAGGGAGGGAGGAAGGGGGAGAGAGAGGGAGGGAGAGAGAGTTGGAAAGGGGAGGGAGGGAGAAAGGAGGGAGAGAGGGGTTAGGGAGGGAGAGAGAGGGGAGGGAAGGAGAGAGGGAGAGGATGGGAGAAATGGGAGGAAGAGATAAAGAGAAATAGGGGGCAGGAAGGGAGAGAGAGGGAAGGAGGAGGGAGGAGGATATACGGGGGAGAGAAGGAGGGGGAGAGGGGAGAGAGGGAGATGGGAGAGGGACGGAGAGATGGGAGAGGGGGAGAAGGAGGGAGGGAGGGAGAGAGAGGAAGGGAGAGAGGGGGGTAGGGAGAAAACAGAAGGTAAACAGAAAACCTTATTTTAAACCCGGGCAAAGCCGGGTACTGGCAACTAGTATATATATATATATATATATATATAGATAGATAGATTGATAGATAGGTAGAAAGATAGATCGATAGATAGGTAGATAGATAGGTAGATAGATAGATTGGTAGATAGATAGGTAGATATATAGGTAGATAGATAGGTAGATAGATATTTAGATAGATAAATAGATAGATAGATAGATAGATAGATAGATAGATAGATAGATAGATAGATAGATAGATAGATAACTACTGTGCGAGACATTAGTTAGTTCAGAGATGGGGAAACATATTTTATATAATTTTCGATCTGTTTGTTAGTTTTATAGTAATACGTTAATGGAGCTAATAACGATTAAAAAGAAGATTAATTTAAATTTTGAAATACACAGAGAAGTTAAACCGAACTTACTTTCCTAAATTTTAAGAAATTATGAAAATAATTATTTAAAAAAAATCTTTAGCGCAATTCTTAATTGGGTGGATGGATTGATGGGTTGATTGATGGCTGGATGAACGTATGGCTTGATAGCTGAATGGCTGGGTGGACGTATGGCTTGATGGCTGAATGGCTAGGTGGACGTATTGCTTGATGGCTGAATGGTTAGGTGGCTCTATGGTTGGGTGGATGGATGGCTGGTTAGATGTGATCTAATTAATTAACTCAATTATAAAGTAACCCTTTTTGTTATGCGAATTATGAAGTAATCTTATTGTTTACCTATTTTTCGCTTTTGTTTTATTTGTTAAAGAATTTTTCTGATTAAAACTAGACACATTAAAATAAATTTTCAATTCCGTGAATGAGTCGATGATATCTTTCTTTTTAAACGGCAAAACCGACGTTTGCAGTTTTTATTACTTTATGAAAGTCTATTTAGTGCACTTTATTAAATGCACATTTTAAGACTTCGACGAAAAAACAAATTAAACAAAATCAAAACAAGAAACATTTGTATTCTTTGTTGCAGTTATTTTACTATCTGATAACATAAAAACGCCATACCTTTAGAATAAAAAAATCCTACCAAAATACCAGTTGGCCAACATTATTCCTGGTCTTTACAGTCCTTTTTCATGTATACATGACAGAAAATTTACGTTTTGCGCGGTTGGGGGGAGGAGTGTTAGGGTGTCGGTGTAAGGTGTAAGGGTGTCGGATACCAAAAATGTAGGCCTACCTTGGTCCAGAGCCTTAAAACTTTATTTGCTTATGATCCCCCATACAAGGTAAGATAACTCTGATGAAACCGACACACGGTTTTTTTTTAAGGCTAATAATATCAATATATCGTAATTCTGATAAAACAACAACATGAATTAGTATTCTTTTATTGAAATAAAAGATTTGCATATTCTGCTTTGCCTCTCACATAACAATAATGAAATCTTTTAATACAATCTTCTAACTTAACAAAAGTAATAATCTTTTATACAATTTTGTTACTTAACAATCGAATCATTCCAACCAACAATCGAATCCTCTCAATCAACAATCAAATCCTCTCAATCAACAATCGAATCCTCTCAATCAATCAACAATCGAATCATCTCAAACAACAATCGAATCCTCTCAATCAACAATCGAATCCTCTCAAAAAACAATAGAATCCTCTCAAATAACAATCGAATCATCTCAATCAACAATCGAATCCTCTCAATCAACAATCGAATCCTCTCAATCAACAATCGGATCCTCTTAATCAACAATCGTGCCATCTCCCTAAAAAATCGAATCCTTTTCATTGAATAATCAATTACTAAAATACAATTGTCTATTCCTCGATCTTCAATAGCCTCAGAAATACTTGTTCTAGTGATGTCTGCTGGACGGTGTAATACTGGAACTTGAACTGACCTCTGGCATTTTCCAAAACTTCAAAAATAAATGATAGAGGAATGTTTTCTGGTGTCTGGATGTCTGTGTACGCTTCCTGCTTGGCGAAAATCTAATCAAAAAGATTTGATGAATACATTTCTATGAGCGCTATATATATATGTATATATATATATATATATATATATATATTTATATATATATATATATATATATAAACTGTATACATTAAATCAATGTTTCTTGAATAAAAGGGAATATAATTTGGTGTAGATTTAAATAAATGATATAACACGAATTTAAATTATAACCTACTGAGCATTTTACAAATTGAATACATTGCAAGACAATGTTTGTAGTAGATGGTAAATAAGACGTGGCAAAAAATGCAGACAGTAAAAAGAAACATACATCCTATATAATTAGAAGCTAGTACACGTTACCTTTAATCCGGGGCTACCATCGGTGTGGTTAATACGACATGTATATTCATTAGATCATGTAACCTATAAACTTGTATAACACTATCCAGGTGGTAACCGCCCAGCTGGTTGACAAGGACAAGAAAACAATTTTTATTTTGGGCCCCTAAACTTCCTAGCGTCGTAGGCACCCCAGATCAAAGATCTGAACAAAAATAAATTAGGGGTGCGGCTGAGAGTCCACCCTGCTGCCACTCTACCAACAACAAAACCTGAAGCATACTGACCCCCCTAACCTTCTACCATTCTACCATCAACAAAGCCTGAAGCATTCTGACCCCCCACTATGCTACCACTCTACCATCAACAAAGCCTGAAGCATACTGACCCCCCCCAGCCAATCCACCCTGGACGTGTAAAAGAGGCTTATCATTCTCTAGAGAAATTCTTGGATTACCAGCTCATTACAAACAATGACCATTATATGATGTCGACCCATGTCCATCGTGTCATGCAGTAAACATACAGAAAGATATTCAAAAACAAAGAATAGCTCCCTTCACACCACAATTGAAGCCTACTTTTGAATCGCCTGTGTCCAGCACGTATTTCTCGGCCTCGGACAGAGGGACGGCTCGGCCGTCGGCAACCTTGGCGGCGTGCAGTATTACAGTGTAGCCTTTCCCGTACTTGCTCTTGAGGTGCTGTGAGCTGCCCAGACACAGGACGTAGCCGTGGGCCATTATGGCGATGCGGGTACACAGGGCTTCACACTCTTCCATGCTGAGTAACGGGAATTACAAGAATCACGTTACAGGAGCAATGTTAAGAAGTTCTTATCCTTCCATGCTGAGTGACGGGAATTACAAGAATCACGTTATAGGAGCAATGTTAAGAAGTTCTTATCCTTTCATGCTGAAGGTTGGAATCAGAAGAATGAAGTAATATGGTAGCGATGTCTGAAACTCTTAAGATTTATTAGTTCCCAGTTTATTAGTGAAAAAATTAAATAAACTAAATGTTATTTATTCCGGCTTTTAAGGGGAGGAAATATAATGTGGTTAATAGTATTAAGTGATTGACTTACTTAAGTCTTCAACACATTACTTAAGTCGACTTTCCACATGGGATCAAGCAGATACACCGCGAGGGGGCACAACGCAAACAATTGTCAGGGGCCCTAATCCTTTAGAGGCCCAGTCGGGTTTTTGAATTTTTAACATTTAATTTGCTGTACAAATTCGGGGTTTAATTTGGGGGGGGGGGGGGGGGAGAGTCGTAGTTTAGCATGGAGCCTTAGAAATCTCGGATCAGATCGTCCACGGGAAATTTATGTGATCCCACGACAATCTCAAACCAAGTTGAGGGGGGGGGGGGTAATTCATATTTCGCCCTGGGCTACTTATATCTACGCTTAGGTTACTCCCCCCCTACGCTCCCCCAATTTAAAGATGGTCTTAATGGGATTCAAACAATGGGACAGATCCTAACCATCTCCCTACCCACCACCACGTGTACAGTATTATCGGGGTGATATTCAAAGTCCAACTACAATTAGCCTACTTCTCTTTTGGTCGATTGTACAATCCATAATATTATCAACCAGCTGTACCCTGCTAAAACTTTGAATATAGTTATTTCATCAGAATGCTAGTTTCTATTTTTTTTTTGGTTTCGGACAGATCCGATTCTTTCATGATTTTTATTACTACTATTAAGTTTGACGATTTAAACTGTAACACTGTTGTATTAATTCTTTACTTTTGATTTAACGCAGAACCCACACCGCTATTATTCATAAAGATAGTTTTCCAACCTCTTCCACCGCCCTCAAAATTAACTTTTACTTTTATTGTATGCGTGTAATTCAACGAAATTACAGGTATTGTTTTCACCCCACACCCCAACATTAAAATATTTAACCACTGCTCTGACGACGTAAAAAGTGTACCTGTGTGACGTCAACACCAAGGTCCTGCCAGATGTCCTTATCAGGTGCAGCACATCCCATAACTTTCTCCTGGCGATGGGATCCATGCCGGCCGTGGGCTCGTCCAGCATGATGAAATCAGGGTCTCCGATGATGGAAATACCGACGGAGAGCTTCCGTTTGTTGCCGCCACTGTGGAGATTATAGGAATCAGAAGCTAAGCGAATTCAAAGAACACATACCGTATTAAATGTGAGAATCTATTATCCTCAAATAGGAAAATTACTCAATTATATATATGTGTATATATAAATACAATTTTAGTAAGGACAATTCCGAATAATGCATGAATGAATGAATGGTTTACTATACTAGGTAGCTCCCCTTTTTTTTGAACACCTGGACTAAGCTTTGTTTACTATATTAGGTACTTCCCCTTTTTAAAACACATGGACTAAGCTTTTTTTTTTTATGCTAGGTACTTCCCCTGATGAAACAGTCGGACCATGCTTTGTTTACTAAGCTAGGTACTTCCCCTTTTTTGAAACACCTGGACTAAGCTTTGTTTACTATACTACGTACTGTCGAACCATGCCATGTTTACAATATTAGGTACGTCCACTGATAGTATTGGACTTACAATTTGTTTGAAAAACACAGTTTCTTGCTGTTATAGTGAAAAAAAGGGAATCCATTTTATTGGGAATTTTTTTTTAAAAGAATAAATGTTTTGCAATAAAATTATACAAATTACAATATTCCTGAGTTTTGCTATATAGGACGTGTCCTATCCCTTGTAAGTGCTTGCAGGGTCAGGCATGCATGATGCAATCACCAGTGATGCAATCACCCAGTGATGCAATCACCCCAGTGATGCAATCAGTGATGCAATCACTGCAACGGTATTCAAGTCCATCATTCTGAAGAAACTTTGTTTCATTTTTGTTTATACTTCTGAACATAACAATGGCTAGTACCCCAGAAGAAGAAAAATGGAGACAATACAAAATTAGAGGAGAAGAATTAGGTCTCAAAGGTAAAGAATTGTTGGAATATATAGACAAAAAAGAAAATGAGGATAGAGAAAGAGATGAGAGGATAAAAGAAAGAGAATTAAAAAGAAACTATGAAGAATTAGAAAGAAAAAGAAACTATGAAGAATTAGAAAGAAAAAGAAACTATGAAGAATTAGAAAGAAAAAGAAACCATGAAGAAAACGAATTAGAAAGAAAATTAAATCATGAACTAGAACTAGCAAGAATAGCTGCAACTAAAGATAATAAAACAGCTGTAATAGAAGAGTCAAAAGGAAATTATTCAACTCAACTAAAAATGCAACCTTTCAATGTTAAAACTGAAGATATTGACACATGTTTACAATTTTTTGAACAACAATGTCAGCTACAAAAAATTCCGATCAGTTACTGGAAGTCAGAACTTTTCAAGCTTGTAAAAGATGATGCAAGAAAAGCAATCATGACAATACATAACTATGCTGAGTTGAGTTATGAAGATATAAAGATGAAACTTCTGAAATATTTTAATAAAACAGAAGAACATTATCGTCACCGATTTCATGAACTAAAAATGTCAAATAAAGAACAACCTCAACAGTTCATTGATTTAGTTATGAGTGATTTAAAATCGTGGCTTATGATGGCAGAAGTTGACATAAATAAACCAACTGAGATTTTAGAAATGATGGTAGTCGACAAAGTTCTTAACATGTGCACTAGAGAAGTGTTTTCCTTCATTAAACAAAGGAATGTGAAAACTGTCAAAGACCTAATAAAAGTTCTAAGTGACTATAAAGATTGCTATCCCAATGATGAAATAAGTATATCAGACATTTGTGTATCTATCGATAAATTCAAACCACGGAATGAAACATACAAATTAAAGAATGATATATACAAACCAAGATACATGAGTCAATCTAAAGATAATAATGTTTATTTTGAAAGAAGAATTTGTCATTATTGTAAGAGAAAAGGTCAAATTTTGAAGTTCTGCTACTTAAGAAAGAAAGAATTAGAACAACATAGACCAGAAAAACTTTATTTACGTCAAAATAGAAACAGATCAGAACATTATTCTACTGAAAAGTATGCTGATAGAAAATATCAAAAACAGAAAGTTCAAGATGACGATGAAAAACTTTACTTACGTCAAAACAGAAACAGAGCAGAACTTAATTCTATGCGAAAATATGCTGATAGAGAGTATCCAAAACAGAAAGTTCAAGATAATGGTGAAACAGAACAATGCTGTGCAAATATTATAAATACAAAAGGTCAAATAATATTTCATCCTGCTATCGTCAATGGTCAACAAATAAAATGTCTTAGAGATTCAGGTTGTACTACTGTAGTTGTTAAAAGAAGTCTGGTTAACAAAGATCAGTACATGTCAAAGAAAACACACATCAAGCTAGGAGATGGTACTATAAAGTCGTGTGACGTAGCAAGCATTAAAATAGACTCACCATGGTTGGCTGGTATATGTGAAGCTATTATACTAGATAATCCTGTATGTGATTTGATTATTGGTAATGTGCCAGGAGTATCGAAATATCACACAGAAACAATTGTAAAGAACTGGATACAAAGAAAAAGAAATGAAGCTAGGCAACAAACAAGACATAAAATACGATTCAAGAATAAAGGGAACAAACAATCATATATCAGATCTATTGTCTAGAATGATAATTGGGACATCTACAGACAATTTATGAATGTGTATTACTACTTAAATGGAGAAGTTTTATACTGTCGTCATCGACATTGAGATGTCAACGATTTTGTTACACA
Source organism: Bulinus truncatus (assembly GCA_021962125.1). Lineage (NCBI taxonomy): Eukaryota > Metazoa > Mollusca > Gastropoda > Planorbidae > Bulinus > Bulinus truncatus. The sequence continues at coordinate 1,088,293 of JAGDYQ010000225.1, forward strand.
CAAATGTACGTTGATTGAGTTATTGTTGTTTGCGCTGATGTCACAAGACTGTTTTTATCAACGCAAGTTATCGTTGAGCACACTTTGCTCAACTTTTCGTTGCAGTTAATGGAGCAATTAATCGTTATCGTTGAGCACAGTTTGCTCAATTTTTCGTCGCAGTTAATGAAACAATTCATCGTTACTGTGAGCAGTCGTTGCTCATATTGTCATCCTGACAATGTTTAACGTGAACACTGTGAAAACAATTTCGCCATGGACATTTATTAGTATAGAGACTATTTTGTGTAGAGACTATATGTGAAAAGACAATTATTGATTTTTTTTGTGCTTAACTTTGACCTCACGTCATTGAAGCAAGACAGAGTGTAGTAAGAAAGATGTTGCACATATCTATCGTCGTCCTGATGTTGATGAGATGATGGACTACACATCTACTCAAGGAGAACCATATATATATATATATTTTTTTTTTCTCTAAAGTTTGTTACACATTCGTTTATTATTGACATCTGTCTAGAGATGTAATTGTATTTATATTTTTTTAAGATTAACATGTATTACATTTTGTTTTATTGAAAAGATTGAGAAATAATAGAATAATTAATAATGTAATGCTATAAACAATGGCAAGAAAGTAATGTTAGATGATTTTATTTAAAATTGTTGATATTGCTAAAATTTCATTAGGTAATGAAATTTTTTTGGGGATAATGGGGGTGTCCTATCCCTTGTAAGTGCTTGCAGGGTCAGGCATGCATGATGCAATCACCAGTGATGCAATCAGTGATGCAATCAGTGATGCAATCACCCAGTGATGCAATCGATGATGCAATCACCCCAGTGATGCAATCCTTGATGCAATCAATGATGCAATCACCCCAGTGATGCAATTACACCAATGATGCAATATGAGGGGGTGATATATCCTATAAATAGGGAAGTTACCACGGTTGACAAGAGAGACGGATACACACACACAAGAGAGAGAGACTAGAGACCCATGAAGGGGATACTAGATATAACACGTGGACTAAGTGGACAGTGCAGTCGAGAGTTATAATAGTTATAGACTCGTGTACTGGTTTATAGTGATAGCAGTTACTTGTGATTTATTGCCACATCCGTCATCTAATATTGATCTTAGTATTTATCGTGTGTGATAAAGTATAGAATTATACATGTGTTTTATTGACTCATCTTCTCAAGTGTTTATATTGGATTATCATATTCTCATCTGTATATATCATGCATTAAAAAGTTCAGTTAATTCTTTTACAATACAAGGAGTTGTGTCGTCTGATTTAATTGGAGTACAAGTGGGATACGACAGGACGTCTTCATTGATTACGTAAACACTTTGAAGGAGGTGAGTGAAGGGGGTGGCACGTGCATGTTTCTCGACATGCGTGAATTTTTTTTTTGATAAACATTTAAGTAACTGCTACAGAAATAATCAAAGTGTAAACACTTATTTTTAGTTTTCAAAATTAAATGTTTAAGAAAATACATCGGTTTTCCTCTCTGCAATAGATATATCAAAGATATTTACCAATAATTGGATCAAATATGTTTTTTTTACCACTAATTGATCGAATGTGTTTATCAATAATTGGATCGAATAAGTTTTGACCGATAATTGATCGAATGTGTTTACCAATTATTGATCAAGTATGTTTACCAATAATTGATCGAATGTGTTTACCACTAATTGATCGAATGTGTTTACCAATAATTGATCGAATGTGTTTAGCAATAATTGATTGAATGTGTGGCTGTAGTTCAATGTATTCACCTGTAATACTGCGTGTGTTCACCTGTAATACTGAATGTGTTCACCAGTAATACTGCGTGTGTTCACCTGTAATACTGCGTTTGTTCACTTGTAATACTGCATGTGTTCACCTGTTATACTGCATGTGTTCACCTGTAACACTGCGTGTGTTCACCTGTAATAATGTATGTGTTCACCAGTAATACTGCGTACGTTCACCTGTAATACTGAATGTGTTCACCAGTAATACTGCGTACGTTCACCTGTAATACTGCGTACGTTCACCTGTAATACTGCGTACGTTCACCTGTAATACTGCGTGTGTTCACCTGTAATACTGCGTGTGATCACCAGTAATACTGCTTACGTTCACCTGTAATACTGCGTGTGTTCACCTGTAATACTGCATGTATTCACCTGCAATACTGCGTGTGTTCACCTGTAATAATGTATGTGTTCACCTGTAATACTGCGTGTGTTCACCTGTAATACTGCGTGATCTTGTTATCGTGGGGAGCAAGCGTTACGAGGTCGATGACCGCTTGAACCGCGGCCCCCAGAGAGGTAAAGTAAAGTGTCTCCCTGCCCGTGAGTGTATCGTGCAGGGCGCCTTGTTGGGGGCAGTAGCCCATCATGCTCTTGATCTGTTGAAACAAAGATTGACACAAACTAATACATTACTCACAACTGTGTTTCAACTTAGGTTAGATCATTAAAACGAAAACAGTGTTTGATGAAAAAATATCTCTGTAATTATAAGTCATTTTATCAACTAATGGCTTGGTTCCAATTTCTTCCAAACGTCATTTTATCCACTGAATGGCTTAGTTCCAATATTTTCTAAAAGTCATTTTATCACCTCAATGCCTTCGTTCCAATATCTGCCAAAAGTCATTCTATCAACTGAATGGCTTGGTTAAAATATCTGCCAAAAGTCATTTTATCAACTGAATGGCTTGGTTACAAATACTGCCAAAAGTCATTTTATCAACTGAATGGCCTGATTCTATTAGCTGCCAATTAGTAGAGATGTGACGAAGTTCGAATTCAAATCCGGCGACACTCGAGCTTCGATTTTTTTAGCAAATTCGAATCCGTCGGACTTTTAAAAAAAATCGATTGGATTCGAATTTGAAAAACGCAGTGGCTATAATTAGTCTAGACAGACGCCGTATTATTTTTTTTCGGGGTCCTATAGATGTGCGCATGCGCGCCAATTGAGATTAAGAGTAAAGATGTCCGCATGAACGGCAATTATTCTTTGTTACATTTTTCGAGTCTGTCCAAGCTTAATAAAGTCGTAGGAAAACAATAACATTCAAACTACAAAAATTAACAAATAAAACAAAAAAAATTATGCGCTGAATTAGCATCTATCACACCCCCCCCCCTTTTCCCAGAAACCATATGAAATACACGTTTTTTTTTCTTATACTTGTATTAAATACCAACGAAGTCTTGGGGGGGGGGGCGACACAGTGACAAATTCCTTATTTCTTTTGTGACATTTTTTAAACAAATAAACACTGTATAGTTTTTTCCACTATTAATTGTTTATAAAACTTTTTAAAAGTTGCTGACGTCAGAGAAGTATGTTTCTATTGTAAACAGAATGAATGAGAACTCTAATTATTTAAAGTTACTAGTTATCAAAGGCCCGGTACCCGGACCGGCGAGTAGGAACACGGTTGGAGTTGAAAATGGTGATATATATTTCAGCGCGTTAACAATCAGTCTATATACTTGCAGTGGCCCCAAGGACATGAACAGATTATTGTAGCCAAAATACATTTGAGAATAGGGACACCTAATAATACATCAAATAAAGTTCATATGTTAAATATTTCCTCCCAAAGAAAATAATCCTCACTATGGGTAAACATAAACAACAACTCTTAAAATCATGTTCCTTCATAATATTTTAATGGACTCCTTTCCAAACAGTTATTCATTTAATGTTTTATGATGTTCAACATGGCGTATTTAAAAAAAAAAGAGAAACGTGAGTGAGTGCTTGTGTTATGCAAAACGCTACATGTTTAACAGGTGGTTTATTTACTGTTATACACATCGTAGCATAGTACAATTAACTAAGAAAAATTGCCGACCCGGCAGTGCAGAACCTAGGGAGTTAGGGGCCCGGTGGCTTGGCCTCTTTGGGGGCTGCCCCTGCATTTTGACATGGGATAATTTTTTGACGCTTCTCAAGCTTGGTCCCGAGAAGAAAGAATCGTTGTATAGCTTTTAGCTGACCTTCAATTAAAAACATAGTATTCCATCAATGCAGTTGAGGCCGCAGATGCAGAAAACATTAGGCCTCTTAAAAAAGAAAGACATATCAAAGCTTTCAACATTATAGTTCTGTGAAGCCAATGCCGAACCAAGGGATTTTAGGCATCTTCGGAAGCCGCTACATTTTGACATGAGATAATGTACTTAATATTTAGTTTAAAAAATATGTTGGGGTCCCTCCTCAAACTGGGCCCCCTCCATACACCCTCTGTGTGATGCCCCTATCATAAATGGGTTAGTTTGCATTGTAAACGTTGTGTACGGCGTTACTCAATCTCAACCCTTATTCAATTCACTCATGAGACGTAATAGTCAAAAAAATTTTAAAAAGTGACGTATTTTAGGTTAGTAATAAAGGGAAATAATTGTACATTAGAAATAGACATATTTTAGAAATAAAAACAATTTAAACAATATAAATATTACATTATATTGAGGTATCCATAATTATGGTTTAAAATTTAAATTGTGGAACATAACACAGAATATTAATTGAACGATTTCTGTAAATATTTCTTTTATGATAGCTTCTTATTTAATAACAAATTGAATACCATAAATATATTACGATTCTGCGAGATATACATAGACCTAAGGAACGACGATTCACTTTCGAATTTTTTCGGAGAGTATCACAGAATATTTTGGCATGATTTTGTGTTACCTCTCCTAAGATCGCTTTATTGATCTTTGTTAAAGATTGAGGCGGTCGAAAACAGTATTACATTGTGATTGCCATTTGGCATTCACGATCTTACCTGCCGTATGTTAGTGTGCGGTGTTTTGTCACCTCGGCACTAAACATATGGCTGGTCCAATGTCATTTCTGGCAGCCATGTTGAGACAATTCTTACTCGGCTGGCCAGTTGGTAGCCGGATCATGCATGTTATGAAGAAAACAGTAAATGTTTTTGCCATCTTTGAATTGTTTATGCCGCCATGTTGGATGACAGACGGAAGTAGCGATGACAGACGGAAACCGGAACATATGATGTATAATTTGTATTATAGATTATCGGTGCGTCATTGGAAAAAATTAACTAATACAATTATAGGATTTTTGAGAGAAATGCAGTATACTATTTATATTCATTTTCTTCCTATGAGTTAAGATAAACCAAGGTAGTAAATTACGTTAAAAGATTTATGATGCTGTTTAAAGTCGGCGATCGTTTAAAGAGTTGGAAGTTAATCTCGATTGTCCAGCAACTGCGTTTGAAAAATTTCCGCTTTCAGATCAAACATGGCCGTAGAAATTGTAACTAAAATTTAAAAAAACCTAGAGACTTTCGAAAACCGGAAATAAGGAAAACAGATAAAACTAAACTCCAAGACGTTTTCTCAGCTGTACATAGGTCAGACGTCGTGTTTGATCATGAACGTATTTTAGATATACCCCCCCCCACCTCATTCGCCAAATCCGCCTCCGCATTCGAGTCCAACGGGCTTCATCAGCTCCGTCAGATCCCTACCAATTATTGCACGAATTAGTGGATAATTTTTACGCATGGACTTTTAAAGTTCGCAATACCGGTTAAGGGCGGCCCTTTTTAAAGCACAATTACCTTTTTCATCCGTGTCTTCACGTTCAGACCGTCCATGTAGGCGTTGCCCGAGCTTATCATCTCGTCCCCGGTCAGCATCTTGAAGGTCGTGGACTTGCCTGCCCCGTTCTGGCCAAGCAGCCCCAGGCACTCGTTGTGCGGGACACAGATGCTGGTGCCGTGAACAGCCACGAAGAAGCTGCACCTGGTCAGGTATTGCTTTCTGAGGTCTTGCAGGACGATGGCGTCTGTGAGGAGGAAGAACGAAAAAAATACGATGACTAGGTGGCACGGGCGTGTCCGAGATGAAAAGGGGACGTCGGGACCACACCATGAGACTCCCTTCATGATCTCCTTGGAGGACTGACCTTTCACGTACCCCTCCCCACAAAGTCATGTGATCCTTGACCGATCGCAAACACGCTCCGCTGGTTAGACCTTTCACACAAAGAATGCTTAACCCCTTACCAAAACAACAGATCACAATCCACCAGCACTCTTACACCCAACCAAAGGGGAATAATGCAAATAACATTTCAAAGGGCAATAACCAGGGATAGGAAATGATTTATTTGTACTTCATGTTAAACCGTGCCATTAGACGCGATGCTGTACCGATAGTTGAATCTTTTGCCTATGGAGACTCCTATTTGATTGCATTGTTCACGTATGCTTAAATATTTCACTGCCTTTGTAAGTCACTGTTCGGTCAAGTCTCATTAATAGCTAAAAATATTTAACTTAAAGGGCATCTTTCTTTTCAAGATAAAATTTGTTGGTAACCGAAATGCGTCATAAACTAAAGCTAAATGAAAATAAACTGTAACTAAAAGTAAATTCACATTTATTCTTAACTATTTCCTCAAAACAAAACTTTCTAGCCCCTCCTCCGCCTTTTTTAGTTTACGATTCAAATGTAAACAATGGAGTGTATTTGTATGATCTTGTTAAGAAGTTGCTAGAAATCCGAGTTATCCCTGCTTGCGTTGAGAAATGCGATAAATCAAGCTCTCGCATAGACCCGTGAAAGGTAATAATAGTCCATGGAATTGATTCAAGTTTGGTCAGGGCAGGTAAGCTGATACCTGTTTGTGTTTTTTTTTTTTTAATATTTTTTTTTGTTTTTTTTAATTTCCAAAATGTTAATTTTCAATTTTTGTAATTCTTGTTAGGTCGTGTGTGTGTGTGTGTGTGATCTATTTTAAACTAAGACACACCCACTTGCGCTCAGCAGCTGATCTAAGGGGGTCGTGCTGATTCTGATCCTCTCACTGCTAACGTCTTCATCCTCGTGAGTCGAGATCCGACGGTCCGTGACACGGGTTCCACATACACCCTCGGGCCATAAAGTGTACCTTTAGTTTAGGAGTTTTTGGTAGTGGGGGTGAGGGGGGGGAAGTTGCATTTAAAGTAAAAAGAAGTCTGTGACATACGGGTTGAATGTAATCCCTCACACGGTAACTATCAAAAGTACACCAGGTAACGTATACCAGTTTCATGTATTTGGTCAATTAATACGAAACGTCAAACCAAATGAACAAAACTCTGAGTATTATTTCAGGTAAAATTGCTATTTTACAGGTAAAGAGAATGCTAATATTCAGTTGTCAAAAGTTCCATATCGGAAATTTCACATCTAGCGATGATAAGTATGATAATGAATCTAAAAAATAATAGCCATTTGGGTTCTGCGTTAAATCGAAAGTAAAGAATTAATACAACAGCAGTCCAATCATGAAAAAAAAATCGGATCTGCCCGAAACCATAAAAAGAACTTAGCTACCGATCAAGCCTAAGGGGATATAACTCTATGCAAATGTTTTGCATGGTACAGCTAGTTTATAATAAAAGCCGTGATTTTGATATTAAATCATTGGCTGTGATATAATTCCGACAGAGATGAAAGTATCGCAAGTGTGATGATAATTGTAATACACAATGTGGAGTACATAAAAAGGAAGTTACCATAGTAGTTTGCCCACTCTGTATTCGACCAGAGCCACGATGACCCATGACATCGCCATTACTGCGGCCAAACTGACCAGGTTCTCATAAAAGTAAAGTTTGTGTAGCTTGAATTCAAAATATTCTTTCATGGTGGGTGTATGGACTTGAGTCAGTGGTAAAGTGATTGTTGAAAACCGACACAATTCAATAACAAACCAGCACACACACGAACAATGAGAAATAAAACCGAAAAGAAATAACAAAATTAATTAATTTTTCAAAAAAAAATTTTGTTCGTCTTATTCTGTATTTACATAATATAAAACGCTGAGACCGCAAATAACCCGCCAAACCGCCATTCAGATAAAGCTCCCGCAAGTGATCCCCAAAAGTCACCGAAAACTGGCGACGAGACCCGGCAATTTAGCTAAGCCGCAACCACCAGATCTGAATTCCCTCCCCCTCAACTCCCCTTTTCGCCCCGCCTAATTCCCCCCCACCCAAATGTTTTCACATAAGACCCCCCCCCGGCACAAAAAATAATCCCCCACATTTGGGGCTTGGAAAAGCCAAGCTGGGCGCCATCAAATCTGGGTGCTCCGCATCTCTCAAGGCGCCATGTGTTAAATCTAAGACTACCTTCAACTCTGTTGTGCAACTCACCCAATCTTTGAAGGTGGAACCTGAAGGCCATATGTACGAAGAAGAAGAAGGTCGTGGTAAGCGAGTAGTTGGGACAGACCAGGGAGAACACCAGGTGAAGCCAGTAGAAGACACCTTCAAAAGGAATGTTCACTCTCATCACGGTCATGTTATAAGACGCCAAAACACCTAAATTGGTAAAAATACAAAAATAGGGAAGAAATTTGGAAGAAAAAGATATGGGACGGTAAAAATAATAACAATAATATAGTTTGAAATGAAAATACCGTCTCGGGGAAAATGAAAGTAAAAAAAAAAAAAGATTAAAAATAAATTGATGAAAAATTATTCAAAAGTAAAACAAAAACCGATATCAGGCAATATGCTTAGTCATTATGTGTAGCCAATATGTTTAGTCAATAGATATAGTCTTATAAAACGGCATTTAGAAGCTGAATTCACACATTGTATGTGCGTTGTTCCTTTTCTTGTCCTTTCACAATTTCCAAACACACAGAATAAGGTTTGGATCTTACTCAGATCAAAGACGGCCCACAGTCTGGGGCTGTGTTGATTACTGGCCTACGAACGCGGCAATACTAGAACTAGACTAGGTTCATCACTGTCCTACGATTGCGGCAGTTGCAGTCAGACTGAATCTTGGAGGCGTTACTGTGGTAGCGTGTCTCTTATTCTTAACACAAACAATTCTTGAATTAATACTCAACTCAATGTTGCTGATTCATTGGTACATTTATTTACGAAGACATTAACATAGCAAACATGTTGAATCATAAAGGCACATCTTCAAAAGATCAAATAATATATATATGAGTTGCCATATGAAAGCGAATAAATTGACTTCTTCTGGAGTTAAATAATAATACGTCTTGTATGTTCAAGAACTAGAAAGCAACTGCCGTTATCACCAAGGCTTGTTTCTACGCAAAATCTTAAATGACGTCAAACTATAAAAAACTACGTCACATAACAATATAAAAATTAATACTCTCTAGAGTTACTTAAAAAGTGTGATTAACACATATGCACAAACTAAATCAATTAATGGATATTTAAATCAACTTTAACTCCTCGACACCTCCCCTCCCTTCAAAAATGTGCAACATTTCTTTATAAATATAATCCATCATAAATAACAACTCATCAGTATTTCAATATCAACCTACTATTCAATAATATTCAACCATATTCAATAATAATCAATGATATTCAATAATATCCAACCATATTCAATAATAATCAATGATATTCAATAATATCCAACCATATTCAATAATAATCAATGATATTCAATAATATCCAACCATATTCAATAATAATCAATGATAATCAATAATATCCAACCATATTCAATAATAATCAATGATATTCAATGATATCCAACCATATTCAATAATAATCAATGATAATCAATAATATCCAACCATATTCAATAATAATTAAAGATATTCAATAATATCCAACCATATTCAATAATAAACAATGATATTCAATAATATCCAACCATATTCAATAATAATCAATGATAATCAATAATATCCAACCCTATTCAATAATAATCAATGATATTCAATGATATTCAACCATATTCAATAATAATCAATGATAATCAATAATATCCAACCATATTCAATAATAATTAAAGATATTCATATCCAACCATATATTCAATAATATCCAACCATATTCAATAATAAACAATGATATTCAATAATAGGTATACTGCTGGACTATTTTTAATGAATCAAATATAGGCTACAGTGGATTAAAAGGCAGGAGTCCCTTTCCCCCTGGACTACTAAAAAAAAATACCTAACACCTGTCATTTTATTTCCCTGCCTCTGTCTTTTGAATGATCATATTTTCTTTTGCCCAATTGGAACCAACTGACCTAAATCCGCTACTGTGTACAGCTATATCCTTATACATGTAATACTTCACTAGCCTATACATTTCAATCCTCATTTTCTTGGTTCAAATTTATGGAGTTTCACTTTAAGTTTCATTTAGTGCACGATAAGACATAATGAGAAAGTGATTAACTCTCAGGTGGCATCAAGGATTGGTCAATTTCTTGCACATGTGAGCTAGATTTATTGCACGATCAGCAAGGAGTTATTAATAGCCTATAGCATGTGTCAGTGCTGTAAAATCGTTGACCTAATGTGCTTAGAGAAATATTCTATAATTGCAGTGAGAGAGAGATAGAAAGAGAGGGAGGAGAGAGGGGGATCATAGATAGATAGATAGATAGATAGATGACAGTATGAAGCGGACTAATCTAAAGATTAACAACAAAATTTAAGTTTTTACCAAAACAGGATTCTTGCAATGTTGGTATGTTCTCATGCCCCTGTTTATAAATCATGCGCTTGGTTTTATTTATAGCTAAACGATGTATGCAGATCGATCGAACAGTTTTTAAATGAGAGCATGAAATATACTTTTACGATTATATCAAGGGCAGTGACTCTCAACCAAAAGCAGTGGCGCAACCAGCAAAAAGTGCTGGGGGGGCTCACATATTGAAAAAAGACAGTTTTACAGTCTTATTAGTAACTTTATATAGTGAAATATGTATTGATGATTTGGTCTGGGGGAGGTCTGAAGCTCCCCCCGGTCGCGCCACTGACCAAAGTATTTTTTTAACAGTTGTATTTGTTTTTAATCAACTTCTAAATGTGGTTCTCATGATACTGTGTGACATTTTGATGATGTGACACACAATAGACTTCTATACTGTGTGACAGTCTGATGATGTGACGACACACAATAGAATTCTAAACTGTGTGACAGTCTGATGATGTGATAGAATTCTATACCATGTGATATTTTGAAGATGTGACACATCTGGTAGTCTAGAAACAGTCTCAGCCAGTATCATACTTTATTGAATGCCAAAAATTTTGCTTGTTCAGAATCATAAACCCAAGAGATGAGTATGTTCAACAAATGATTGTAAACCAAAATTATTCATGATGGCTATATAATAAGTAAATGTCATCAAATTTCCACCATATAGTTTTCGTTTGTAGAAAAAAAATTACTTTTCATGTAAGTGAATTTTTTTCATTCACTTTACATTGTTTATCAATATACTGAAACTTTACCAGACAAAGCTATCAAGGATGGCTTTCTGTTAAATTAATTGTATTGTTATCTGAATATTTTCAGTTTAATTAGGTGACTCTGATACAATCATTCCTATTAGATTGGGTGAAATATGATACAATCATTGCTACAATCATTCCTAATGATTTCGTGATCCCTTCAACAATCATTCCAAATAGACTGGGTGATCCCTCCTACAATCATTCCTAAAGATTGGGTGATCTTTGTTACAATCAATCATAATTAATTGGGTGATTCTGATACAATAAATCATAATTAATTGGGTGATCTCTGATACAATAAATCATAATTTATTGGGTGATCTCTGATACAATCAATCATAATTAATCTGGTGATTCTGATACAATAAATCATAATTAATTGGGTGATCTCTGATACAATCAATCATAATTAATTGGGTGATCTCTGATACAATAAATAATCGGGTGATCTCTGATACAATAAATCATAATTAATCGGGTGATCTCTGATACAATAATCATAATTAATTAGGTGATCTTTGCTACAATCAGTCATAATTAATTGGGTGATCCAATCATTCCTAGACCTCCTCATGTGTATAGTCAGGCTCATGTTGTAAATATACTGAATTATACATCAGTAAACAAATTGAAATGTACAGAAGTGAAAACATTGAAGTTGTTGTTATCAACTGTTATTGTTACTTTATGCTGAAGAAGTTATTTAAATGTTGTTTTTTTATAAATTGTTTGAGTTTAAAATGTATTCATGCTGAGATTTTCTATTGACTTGGATAAAGATTTAAATAATAGTACAATTTTAAAAATGAACACTAAAAGTAGTTTAACACATTTATTTTAAGAAAAATTAAGCAAGTTTATGAAAATATATTTGTTAGTATTGGGGGCATTAATTAACCAGGGAGCACAACCCTATAAACCCTGATGGCTGTTTAGCCCCTACAGATGCATGCAGCCATATGACTAACCCCTGATGGCTGTTTACCTCCCTACAGATGCATGCAGCCATGACTAACCCCTGATGGCTGTTTACCTCCCTACAGATGCATGCAGCCATATGACTAACCCTGATGGCTGTTTACCTCCCTACAGATGCATGCAGCCATATGACTAACCCCTGATGGCTGTTTATCCTACAGATGCATGCAGCCATATGACTAACCCCTGATGGCTGTTTACCTCCCCTACAGATGCATGCAGCCATATGACTTCTTGTTCTGCACCCCTGCTTTTGACTGAAAGCCATGAATTTATATTATTCAAATGAAATAAAAAAAATTAAATTGTATCCAATGTGTTTCAAAAGAATAATTTAGAGGTTATCACAAATTAAAAAAAGTTTTGTTTTTCACACCAGGTCATGTAGTTAAAAAACAACAACAATAAAACAATAATGGTACTTAATAATGAATGCACAATTCTAAATAAGTAGAATTTAAATCCTCAAAACAAATAGTATATAGTCAATTCTTGCAATGAATAATAAGTCTCCAATGTGATAATGCTACTATTCATGTGTATTACTATAATTATATTTTGTCTGTTTATGAAAGTGCTATTCATGAGTATTACTATTTTGTCTGTTTAATGAAAGTACTATTCCATTTCAGCTCCATAAATTTGTCAAGTAGAAACTTTTTGACAATTTTGTATTTTTTAGCTAAGCTTCAATAAAAAGTAGTTATGTGGTTAAAGTATTCTAATAGTGATGGGAATTTATTGTCATTATTTTTAAGTATTTATAGATAAATATATGAACTGTAATGTATACTAATTGTATGTATTTATAAATTAATGTACGTAATGTATATAAACATAAGTAAGTTTTGTACAGCTGGTTGTAAACTTCGTCAAGTGATATTGTAAATTATCAATAAAACTGTTGAGTAGTTTTGTAAATCAGATATTATCATTAAAAAAGTCCATCTGTCATTAGACTTATTGTTAAATATTTAAAAAACACTGGTAAACAGTGAATTCGTTGCCAGTGATATTTGAATCATTTTATACACAGTCAACGATGCTGATTTAGAATATGTAAGTGCTTTTGCTAGGTTGGCTCTATTTTACGAGATAATTAAAATTAATTAAAAAATGTATGCACCGTATTTGGAATTTGTCAAGAATTGCATGAAGTATAATAGTATACTAACAAATAGTAGTGAAAATGTTAATAGTCACTCAGAAATTTGTTCAAAAATATGTGTAATAATGTTATAGAAGAAAACATTTTCATTTGAAAAACGAATTATGTCTAATTAATTAATTAATTAATTTGTTAATTGTCTATGGTAATGCATTAGCAAATCGCTGTTTGCTCGACTTCCTTTTGTATGTGTCGTTGGTGCAATTGCGTTGGAGGCTCCAACAGTAGTCAGCCATCATATGTATGTCACATCTTCCTTAATATCTCTCCTCCATCACCCTCACATCCTGATGGAACCTCTCGCCTTGTTCCTCACTGAAGTCCCCAAGGTTACCTGGAAATTTGTCTAAATGACTGTGCAGGTAATGTACCTTGATGCTCATATTTGTTCCAATGTTTCTGAAGTTAGCGAGCACATCTTGCACCAGTTCTTCGTAATTCTCTGTTCTGTTATTACCTAAGAAGTTCCTGACAACTGAAACAAAATTGTTCCATGAAGAAGCTTCAACGTGATCCATGAAATTAGTAAAATTTTGATCATTGATGAGTTTTCGAATCTGAGGACCGTCAAAAATACCTGGTTTCAGCTTCTCCATGCTCAGTCCGGGGAATGATCTGCAAATATACCTGAAGCAATTGCCAGATTTGTCCAAAACCTTAACAAATTGTTTTATTAAAACTCATTTGATATGAAGCGGTGGGAGAATGATCTTATTTTCTTTACCTACATTCATGGTTTCCCCTTGCAGGCCATGTCACTCTTGTCCAAAGATCTTGCCTTGCCCTGCTATCCCAAAGGCACATGAAGCATGGGTATTTTGTGTATCCTGACTGCTGTCCAAGCAAGAAGTTTACTATTTTTAGATCAACACAAATTGACCACTGATGCTCATAATAACGGACTTTCTGCAATACTGTTTTGATATTCTCATACTCTTCTTTAAGTGTTGTTGAGTGAGCGATGGGAAGAGATGCATAACGGTTACCATTGTGTAACAGAACACATTTCAAGCTTCTGATGGAACTGTCCCATTTGGAGCAGAAGTCCAGGGATGTCATTACAGTAAACAAGATCTTCCTCTTGGCTGAAATATGGAAGAAGAAATGTTATTTTAACTTCTGGTTTAAGAAAATTTCATTGAGTCTGGACGCTAAAAACTCAGATGCTTGCTTGGACAGATTTAGGTCTCGTATTAGGTCATTGGGTTCTTCTTGGCTGAATGGTTGAGGTGTTGAAGAACTTCCTTCATAATCGCTTCCACTGTTCTCACCTGCCTAAAACTCCAGATCTTGCCCTTCGTCGGAGTCTGATGGTAAAAGCTCTAATAATCCAGTAAACACTGGTATAGGAACTTCACTGCTATGTGGAATTGGTCTCCTTGCAGATCAGGATAATCCCACTTAGATTTCTTGTGGCGATTGAAGCCTTTAACATTCACAATACAAAAATAAAAATCACCAAAATGGTCTTTCGGCTCTCGCCATACCATTGGTACACCCAAACTTAGACTTTTCTTCTCACCATTTGTCCACTGCTGTAGGCTCTCCACACAGTTTTTTCAGACCTTATGGGAAGCTCAAGACTTGTCTTGGTTTCCCAGCTTCACACCGAAATAAGCCAAATATGCCTGCTGCACAAAGTCGGTTATATTTCTTCTTTGCTTTTCAATCAAGTATTCTCCACAGATGTAACAGAATACCTTCGGATTATTTTTTGCAGCATCTTCGTGATGAACTCGTGATGTCTTTAGAAAGCAGCAATAAAAGAGAAAAAAATAAACCAAGTTATAACTTGGTATATTTAAATTAAACAACAGAAATCAAACTTATTGCATTTGTTTTACACAATAGGTAAAATCATATTTTTAAGGGTGTCCAATATCTCAGAAGCTAGAGCCAATTCAGCAAAAGCAATGGCAGTTTTGAAATCAGCACTCATGAATTGCTATAAATTCATTCAAACATTCTCGGCAATTCGCAAAAATATTTTTTTTGTTGGGCTGTGTTATTTTACAATCTTTTATGTCCATTACTTAGCTCTTTTTGATGTACGATAAAATGAACTGATATCAATTCTAGCTATATAAGTACTGATATCAATTCTAGCTATATAAGTACTGATATCAGTTCTAGCTATATAAATACTAATATCAGGTCTATCTATATGAGTACTGATCAGTTCTAGCTATATAAATACTGATATAAATACTGATAATAATTTCAGGCTAATTCACTTAGATCCAGTAGGACCGTATTAAGATAACTGCAGGCTTAAGGCGATAAATGGTGGTCTGATCTTTCGCAAACAAATTGATAAAACGTATCACGAACATATTGTTAAACACATCACGAGCATATTGATAAAACATATCACAAACATATTGCTAAACATATCACGAACATATTGATAAAACATATCACGAACATATTGTTAAACATATCACGAACATATTGATAAAAAGTATCACGAACATATTGATAAAACTTCCCACGAACATATTGATAAAACGTATCACGAACGAATTAATAAAACGTATCACGAACATATTGATAAAACGTATCACGAACGAATTAATACTCCATCTGTATTACATCTGAGGCTGTAGATGCTATGACTGGTACTTTTATTTAAAGCCCCTAAATTAGGATAATAAATCTGTCTAGAGACCTAAAAATCCTAACAAAACCTCTTATTATCACTATAAAATATTACCTGATCGCCAACACACAATAATATAAAACTTATGGCCATCGTATTTGTGCTTCGACTATAGCCGTAGCTTGATACTTTAATTAATTATGCTGATCGATGTGGGTCAGACCACCGGTCAAGCTAAACATTAAGGAAAATAAATTGAAAAAAAAAGCATTGAAAAGATCCAACGATTTATACCAGTCATTTTTCAGGTTGCTGTAGTCTTAAACTTCGTCTTTTATTCTACACGGGGCTAGAAATAGTTAATCATGACAGTTTGCCAATAAATGTGATGGTCTAGATGATCTATAATACTAATTTTACATCATGTGTTCCGGTTTCCGTCTGTCATCGCTACTTCCGTCTGTCGTCCAACATGGCGGCTTAAACAATTCATCCAAGATGGCGGCATAAACAATTCAAAGATGGCAGAAACATTTACTGTTTTCTTCTTAACATGCATGATCCGGCTACCAACTGGCCAGCCGAGTAAGAATTGTCTCCTACATGGCTGCCAGTGGTGACATTGGACCAGCCATATCAGTGTTTAAGTACCGAGGTGACAAAACACCGTAAACTAACATACGGCAGGTAAGATCCGTGAATGCCAAATGGCAATCGCAATGTCAATTCTGTTTTCGACCGCCTCAATCATTACCAAAGGGCAATTAAGCGATCTTAGGAGAGGTAAGCTTACAAAATCATGCCAAAATATTTTGTGATACTCTACTCGACAGAAATTTCAAACCAAAAAGTGGTTCCATAGGCCTATGTATATCTCACAGTAATGTAATAAATCTATGGTGTTCAATTTGTTATTAAATGAGAAGCGATCATAAAAGAAATATTTACAGAAATCGTTTCAATTAATATTCTGTGTTATGTTCACAATGTAGATTTTAAACAAAATTATGGATACCTCAATACCTTAATGTAATATTTATATTTGTTTAAATTGTTATTATTTCTAAAATATGTCTATTTCTAATGTACAATTATTTCCCCTTTATTACTATTACCTAAAATACGTCACTTTTCATTTCTTTATTTGACTATTACATCACATGAATGAATGGATAGGAGGTTAGCGAGTTTGAGTAGCGCCGCGTACACAATGTTTTTGTGCAAACTAACTTGTTTTATGATGGGGGCTTCACAGAGAGGGTGTATGGAGAGGGCCCGGATTTGAGGAGAGCCCCCAAAATATATTTTAAACTATTTATTAAGCACATTATCTCATGTCAAAATATGGTAGGCTTCACGAAGATGCCTAAAATCCCTTGGTTTGGCAGTGATGACTCCACAGAAGGCTATAATATTTTAGCTTTGATATGTCTTTCTTAGAGCCCTAGTATTTTTTCCTTCAATGGCCTCAACTACATTGATGGAATACTATGTTTTTAATCGAAGGTCAGCTATAAAGCCACACAACGATTCGCTCTTCTCGGGACAGAAAGCACGAGGAAGCGTCAAAAAGATTATCTCATGTCAAAATCCAGGGGCGGCCTTTAAAGAGGCCAAGCCCGCGGGCCCCTAAATCCCCTAGATTCTGCACTGCTGGGTCGGCAATTTCTTTCTTGGAGTTAATTGTACTATGCTACAATGTAATTGTATAACAGTAAATAAACCACCTGTTAAACATGTAGCGTTTTGCTTAACACAAGCACTCACTCACGTCTCTCTTTTTTTTTTAAATACGCCATGTTGAACATCATAAAACATTAAATGAATAACTGTTTGGAAAGGAGTCCATTAGAATATTATGAAGGAATATGATTTTTAGAGTTGTTGTTTATGTTTACCCGCATAAGTGAAAGGATTATTTTCTTTGGAGAGGAACTATTTTAACATATATGAACTTTATTTGATGCTTTATTATTAGGTGTCCCTGTTCTCAAATGTATTTTTGGCTACAATAATCTGTTCATGTCCTTGGGACCACTGCAAGTATATAGACTGATGGTTAGCGCGCTAAAATATATATCACCATTTTCAACTCCAACTGTGTGCCTACTCGCCGGTCCGGGTACCGGGCCTTTGATAACTAGTTATTATATAAAAAGTGTTAGTACTGTTAGTGAATATTTCAAATTTTACTCACCGGAAATTCTGAAACACTAAAAAAGCGAAAGGATAACTCATCAGTATGTGAGTGGCTGACCCACTTACCAGGTATCAGAAATTCTGGGGTTACTGACAAACTTTGACTCTGAACTCATCCACCCCCTTAGAATTGGGAGCTTTGACAAGTGTTGAAATTGTCCCTCCTGACATGTGGTGAAATCGTCTCCCCCCGACATGTGTTTAAATTCTCCCCTTCCTGACATGTGTTTAACTTGTCCCCCTGACATGTGTTTAAATAATCCCTCCCCGACATATGATTTATTTGTCCCCCTGACATGTGTTTAAATTGTCCCCCCACACCAGATATGTGTTTAAATTGTCCCCCGACATGTGTTTAAAATGTCCCCCCTGACATGTGGTGAAATTGTCCCCCCACACCAGACATGTGTTTAAATTGTCCCCCTGACATGTGTTTAAATTGTCCCCCCACACCAGACATGTGTTTAAATTGTCCCCCTGACATGTGGTGAAATTGTCCCCCCACACCAGACATGTGTTTGAATTGTCCCCCGACATGTGTTTATATTGTCCCCCCACACCAGACATGTGTTTAAATTGTCCCCCGACATGTGTTTAAAATGTCCCCCCGACATGTGGTGAAATTGTCCCCCCACACCAGACATGTGTTTAAATTGTCCCCCGACATGTGTTTAAATTGTCCTCCCACACCAGACATGTGTTTAAATTGTCCCCCGACATGTGTTTAAAATGTCCCCCCGACATGTGGTGAAATTGTCCCCCCACACCAGACATGTGTTTAAATTGTCCCCCTGACATGTGGTGAAATTGTCCTCCCGCACCAGACATGTGTTTAAATTGTCCCCCTGACATGTGGTGAAATTGTCCCCCCACACCAGACATGTGTTTAAATTGTCCCCCTGACATGTGTTTAAATTGTCCCCCCACACCAGACATGTGTTTAAATTGTCCTCCCCCCGACATGTGTTTGAATTGTCCCCCCTCATTTTTATGGCCATATGGACATGATGTAAATCCATTAAAAATATTTTTACTATACCATAATATCACAATATGTCTCGTTCAAACATATTTGAATACCTCACAGTATCAAGTCAGGGTCTACATCAAGGACAGGGGAACCCTTGTGTTCATCAATTTCCGACCCCCTATGCTAACGAAGCCCATGGCTGGAGTTTTATGGTTCAAAAAATAACATTTTTTAATTTTAATGTTTTATTTTCTACCCCATTTTTCATAGCGGACATTAGTCTTACAGGTAAGCGACGGAAAGAAGAATAGATGTCCAACAGGGAAACGAATGGGTCATTAGCCTTTTCAAAATCAGCGTTTTGATAAATAAGAAGTTGATTAATCACGTCGGGTGTTTGATATGTATAAGAAAGTTGATTAATCACGTCGGGTGTTTAATATATATTAGGAAACTGATTAATCACGTCGGGTGTTTAATATATATAAGAAAGTTGATTAATCACGTCGGGTGTTTAATATGTATTAAATATTAATATGTATAAGAAAGTTGATTAATCACGTCGGGTGTTTAATATATATTAGGAAACTGATTAATCACGTCGGGTGTTTAATATGTATTAGGAAACTGATTAATCACGTCGGGTGTTTAATATGTATAAGAAAGTTGATTAATCACGTCGGGTGTTTAATATGTATTAGGAAACTGATTAATCACGTCGGGTGTTTAATATATATTAGGAAACTGATTAATCACGTCGGGTGTTTAATATGTATTAGGAAACTGATTAATCACGTCGGGTGATTAATATGTATACGAAAGTTGATTAATCACGTCGGGTGTTTAATATATATTAGGAAACTGATTAATCACGTCGGGTGTTTAATATGTATTAGGAAACTGATTAATCGCGTCGGGTGTTTAATATGTATAAGAAAGTTGATTAATCGCGTCGGGTGTTTAATATGTATAAGAAAGTTGATTAATCACGTCGGGTGTTTAATATATATTAGGAAACTGATTAATCACGTCCGGTGTTTAATATGTATAAGGAAACTGATTAATTACGTCGGGTGTTTAATATGTATTAGGAAACTGATTAATAGCGTCGGGTGTTTAATATGTATAAGAAAGTTGATTAATTACGTCGGGTGTTTAATATGTATAAGAAAGTTGATTAATCACGTCGGGTGTTTAATATGTATTAGGAAACTGATTAATCACGTCCGGTGTTTAATATGTATTAGGAAACTGATTAATCACGTCGGGTGTTTAATATGTATTAAATATTAATATGTATAAAAAAGTTGATTAATCACGTCGGGTGTTTAATATGTGTTAGGAAACTGATTAATCACGTCGGGTGTTTAATATATATTAGGAAACTGATTAATCACGTCGGGTGTTTAATATGTATTAGGAAACTGATTAATCACGTCGGGTGTTTAATATGTATTAGGAAACTGATTAATCACGTCGGGTGTTTAATATGTATAAGAAAGTTGATTAATCACGTCGGGTGTTTAATATGTATTAGGAAACTGATTAATCACGTCGGGTGTTTAATATGTATTAGGAAACTGATTAATCACGTCGGGTGTTTAATATGTATAAGAAAATTGATTAATCACGTCGGGTGTTTAATATGTATAAGAAAGTTGATTAATCACGTCGGGTGTTTAATATATATTAGGAAACTGATTAATCACGTCGGGTGTTTAATATGTATTAGGAAACTGATTAATCGCGTCGGGTGTTTAATATGTAAAAGAAAGTTGATTAATCACGTCGGGTGTTTAATATGTATAAGAAAGTTGATTAATCACGTCGGGTGTTTAATATGTATTAGGAATCTGATTAATCACGTCGGGTGTTTAATATGTATAAGAAAGTTGTTTAATCACGTCGGGTGTTTAATATGTATTAGGAAACTGATTAATCACGTCGGGTGTTTAATATGTATTAGGAAACTGATTAATCACGTCGGGTGTTTAATATATATAAGAAAGTTGATTAATCACGTCGGGTGTTTAATATGTATTAAATATTAATATGTATAAGAAAGTTGATTAATCACGTCGGGTGTTTAATATGTATTAGGAAACTGATTAATCACGTCGGGTGTTTAATATGTATTAGGAAACTGATTAATCACATCGGGTGTTTAATATGTATAAGAAAGTTGATTAATCACGTCGGGTGTTTAATATATATTAGGAAACTGATTAATCACGTCGGGTGTTTAATATGTATTAGGAAACTGATTAATTACGTCGGGTGTTTAATATGTATTAGGAAACTGATTAATCGCGTCGGGTGTTTAATATGTATAAGAAAGTTGATTAATTACGTCGGGTGTTTAATATGTATAAGAAAGTTGATTAATCACGTCGGGTGTTTAATATGTATTAGGAAACTGATTAATCACGTCGGGTGTTTAATATGTATTAGGAAACTGATTAATCACGTCGGGTGTTTAATATGTATTAGGAAACTGATTAATCACGTCGGGTGTTTAATATGTATAAGAAAGTTGATTAATCACGTCGGGTGTTTAATATATATTAGGAAACTGATTAATCACGTCGGGTGTTTAATATGTATTAGGAAACTGATTAATCGCGTCGGGTGTTTAATATGTATAAGAAAGTTGATTAATCGCGTCGGGTGTTTAATATGTATAAGAAAGTTGATTAATCACGTCGGGTGTTTAATATGTATAAGAAAGTTGATTAATCACGTCGGGTGTTTAATATGTATAAGAAAGTTGATTAATCACGTCGGGTGTTTAATATGTATTAGGAAACTGATTAATCACGTCGGGTGTTTAATATGTATTAGGAAACTGATTAATCACGTCGGATGTTTAATATGTATCAGGAAACTGATTAATCACGTCGGGTGTTTAATATGTATAAGAAAGTTGATTAATTACGTCGGGTGTTTAATATGTATAAGAAAGTTGATTAATCACGTCGGGTGTTTAATATATATTAGGAAACTGATTAATCACGTCGGGTGTTTAATATATATTAGGAAACTGATTAATCACGTCGGGTATTTAATATGTATTAGGAAACTGATTAATCACGTTGGGTGTTTAATATGTATTAGGAAACTGATTAATCGCGTCGGGTGTTTAATATGTATAAGAAAGTTGATTAATCACGACGGGTGTTTAATATGTATAAGAAAATTGATTAATCACGTCGGGTGTTTAATATGTATAAGAAAGTTGATTAATCACGTCGGGTGTTTAATATATATTAGGAAACTGATTAATCACGTCCGGTGTTTAATATGTATAAGGAAACTGATTAATTACGTCGGGTGTTTAATATGTATTAGGAAACTGATTAATAGCGTCGGGTGTTTAATATGTATAAGAAAGTTGATTAATTACGTCGGGTGTTTAATATGTATAAGAAAGTTGATTAATCACGTCGGGTGTTTAATATGTATTAGGAAACTGATTAATCACGTCGGGTGTTTAATATGTATAAGAAAGTTGATTAATCACGTCGGGTGTTTAATATGTATAAGAAAATTGATTAATCACGTCGGGTGTTTAATATGTATAAGAAAGTTGATTAATCACGTCGGGTGTTTAATATATATATAAGGAAACTGATTAATCACGTCCGGTGTTTAATATGTATTAGGAAACTGATTAATCACGTCGGGTGTTTAATATGTATTAAATATTAATATGTATAAGAAAGTTGATTAATCACGTCGGGTGTTTAATATGTGTTAGGAAACTGATTAATCACGTCGGGTGTTTAATATATATTAGGAAACTGATTAATCACGTCGGGTGTTTAATATGTATTAGGAAACTGATTAATCACGTCGGGTGTTTAATATGTATTAGGAAACTGATTAATCACGTCGGGTGTTTAATATGTATAAGAAAGTTGATTAATCACGTCGGGTGTTTAATATGTATTAGGAAACTGATTAATCACGTCGGGTGTTTAATATGTATTAGGAAACTGATTAATCACGTCGGGTGTTTAATATGTATAAGAAAATTGATTAATCACGTCGGGTGTTTAATATGTATAAGAAAGTTGATTAATCACGTCGGGTGTTTAATATATATTAGGAAACTGATTAATCACGTCGGGTGTTTAATATGTATTAGGAAACTGATTAATCGCGTCGGGTGTTTAATATGTAAAGAAAGTTTGATTAATCACGGTGTTTAATATGTATAAGTTGATTAATCACGTCGGGTGTTTAATATGTATTGGGAATCTGATTAATCACGTCGGGTGTTTAATATGTATAAGAAAGTTGATTAATCACGTCGGGTGTTTAATATGTATTAGGAAACTGATTAATCACGTCGGGTGTTTAATATGTATTAGGAAACTGATTAATCACGTCGGGTGTTTAATATATATAAGAAAGTTGATTAATCACGTCGGGTGTTTAATATGTATTAAATATTAATATGTATAAGAAAGTTGATTAATCACGTCGGGTGTTTAATATGTATTAGGAAACTGATTAATCACGTCGGGTGTTTAATATGTATTAGGAAACTGATTAATCACGTCGGGTGTTTAATATGTATAAGAAAGTTGATTAATCACGTCGGGTGTTTAATATATATTAGGAAACTGATTAATCACGTCGGGTGTTTAATATGTATTAGGAAACTGATTAATTACGTCGGGTGTTTAATATGTATTAGGAAACTGATTAATCGCGTCGGGTGTTTAATATGTATAAGAAAGTTGATTAATTACGTCGGGTGTTTAATATGTATAAGAAAGTTGATTAATCACGTCGGGTGTTTAATATGTATTAGGAAACTGATTAATCACGTCGGGTGTTTAATATGTATTAGGAAACTGATTAATCACGTCGGGTGTTTAATATGTATTAGGAAACTGATTAATCACGTCGGGTGTTTAATATGTATAAGAAAGTTGATTAATCACGTCGGGTGTTTAATATATATTAGGAAACTGATTAATCACGTCGGGTGTTTAATATGTATTAGGAAACTGATTAATCGCGTCGGGTGTTTAATATGTATAAGAATATTGATTAATCGCGTCGGGTGTTTAATATGTATAAGAAAAATGATTAATCACGTCGGGTGTTTAATATGTATAAGAAAGTTGATTAATCACGTCGAGTGTTTAATATGTATAAGAAAGTTGATTAATCACGTCGGGTGTTTAATATATATTAGGAAACTGATTAATCACGTCCGGTGTTTAATATGTATAAGGAAACTGATTAATTACGTCGGGTGTTTAATATGTATTAGGAAACTGATTAATAGCGTCGGGTGTTTAATATGTATAAGAAAGTTGATTAATTACGTCGGGTGTTTAATATGTATAAGAAAGTTGATTAATCACGTCGGGTGTTTAATATGTATTAGGAAACTGATTAATCACGTCGGGTGTTTAATATGTATAAGAAAGTTGATTAATCACGTCGGGTGTTTAATATGTGTTAGGAAACTGATTAATCACGTCGGGTGTTTAATATATATTAGGAAACTGATTAATCACGTCGGGTGTTTAATATGTATTAGGAAACTGATTAATCACGTCGGGTGTTTAATATGTATTAGGGAACTGATTAATCGCGTCGGGTGTTCAATATGTATAAGAAAGTTGATTAATCGCGTCGGGTGTTTAATATGTATAAGAAAGTTGATTAATCACGTCGGGTGTTTAATATGTATAAGAAAGTTGATTAATCACGTCGGGTGTTTAATATGTATAAGAAAGTTGATTAATCACGTCGGGTATTTAATATGTATTAGGAAACTGATTAATCACGTTGGGTGTTTAATATGTATTAGGAAACTGATTAATCGCGTCGGGTGTTTAATATGTATAAGAAAGTTGATTAATCACGTCGGGTGTTTAATATGTATTAGGAAACTGATTAATCACGTCGGGTGTTTAATATGTATTAGGAAACTGATTAATCACGTCGGGTGTTTAATATGTATTAGGAAACTGATTAATCACGTCGGGTGTTTAATATGTATAAGAAAGTTGATTAATCACGTCGGGTGTTTAATATATATTAGGAAACTGATTAATCACGTCGGGTGTTTAATATGTATTAGGAAACTGATTAATCGCGTCGGGTGTTTAATATGTATAAGAAAGTTGATTAATCGCGTCGGGTGTTTAATATGTATAAGAAAGTTGATTAATCACGTCGGGTGTTTAATATGTATAAGAAAGTTGATTAATCACGTCGGGTGTTTAATATGTATAAGAAAATTGATTAATCACGTCGGGTGTTTAATATGTATAAAAAAGTTGATTAATCACGTCGGGTGTTTAATATTTATTAGGAAACTGATTAATCACGTCCGGTGTTTAATATGTATTAGGAAACTGATTAATCACGTCGGGTGTTTAATATGTATTAGGAAACTGATTAATCACGTCGGGTGTTTAATATGTATAAGAAAGTTGATTAATCACGTCGGGTGTTTAATATGTATTAGGAAACTGATTAATCACGTCGGGTGTTTAATATATATTAGGAAACTGATTAATCACGTCGGGTGTTTAATATGTATTAGGAAACTGATTAATCACGTCGGGTGTTTAATATGTATTAGGAAACTGATTAATCACGTCGGGTGTTTAATATGTATAAGAAAGTTGATTAATTACGTCGGGTGTTTAATATGTATAAGAAAGATGATTAATCACGTCGGGTGTTTAATATGTATTAGGAAACTGATTAATCACGTCGGGTGTTTAATATGTATTAGGAAACTGATTAATCACGTCGGGTGTTTAATATATATTAGGAAACTGATTAATCACGTCGGGTGTTTAATATGTATAAGAAAGTTGATTAATCACGTCGGGTGTTTAATATATATTAGGAAACTGATTAATCACGTCGGGTGTTTAATATGTATTAGGAAACTGATTAATCGCGTCGGGTGTTCAATATGTATAAGAAAGTTGATTAATCGCGTCGGGTGTTTAATATGTATAAGAAAGTTGATTAATCACGTCGGGTGTTTAATATGTATAAGAAAGTTGATTAATCACGTCGGGTGTTTAATATGTATAAGAAAGTTGATTAATCACGTCGGGTGTTTAATATATATTAGGAAACTAATTAATCACGTCCGGTGTTTAATATGTATTAGGAAACTGATTAATCACGTCGGGTGTTTAATATATATTAGGAAACTGATTAATCACGTCGGGTGTTTAATATGTATTAGGAAACTGATTAATCGCGTCGGGTGTTTAATATGTATAAGAAAGTTGATTAATCGCGTCGGGTGTTTAATATGTATTAGGAAACTGATTAATCACGTCGGGTGTTTAATATGTATTAGGAAACTGATTAATCACGTCGGTAGTTTAATATGTATAAGAAAGTTGATTAATCACGTCGGGTGTTTAATATGTATTAGGAAACTGATTAATCACGTCGGGTGTTTAATATGTATTAGGAAACTGATTAATCACGTCGGGTGTTTAATATGTATTAGGAAACTGATTAATCACGTCGGGTGTTTAATATGTATAAGAAAGTTGATTAATCACGTCGGGTGTTTAATATATATTAGGAAACTGATTATCACGTCGGGTGTTTAATATGTATTAGGAAACTGATTAATCGCGTCGGGTGTTTAATATGTATAAGAAAGTTGATTAATCGCGTCGGGTGTTTAATATGTATAAGAAAGTTGATTAATCACGTCGGGTGTTTAATATGTATAAGAAAGTTGATTAATCGCGTCGGGTGTTTAATATGTATAAGAAAGTTGATTAATCACGTCGGTTGTTTAATATGTATAAGAAAGTTGATTAATCACGTCGGGTGTTTAATATGTATAAGAAAGTTGATTAATCACGTCGGGTGTTTAATATGTATTAGGAAACTGATTAATCACGTCGGGTGTTTAATATGTATTAGGAAACTGATTAATCACGTCGGGTGTTTAATATATATTAGGAAACTGATTAATCACGTCGGGTGTTTAATATGTATTAGGAAACTGATTAATCGCGTCGGGTGTTTAATATGTATAAGAAAGTTGATTAATCGCGTCGGTTGTTTAATATGTATAAGAAAGTTGATTAATCACGTCGGGTGTTTAATATGTATAAGAAAGTTGATTAATCGCGTCGGGTGTTTAATATGTATAAGAAAGTTGATTAATCACGTCGGGTGTTTAATATGTATAAGAAAGTTGATTAATCACGTCGGGTGTTTAATATGTATTAGGAAACTGATTAATCACGTCGGGTGTTTAATATGTATAAGAAAGTTGATTAATCACGTCGGGTGTTTAATATGTATTAGGAAACTGATTAATCACGTCGGGTGTTTAATATGTATAAGAAAGTTGATTAATCACATCGGGTGTTTAATATATATTAGGAAACTGATTAATCACGTCGGGTGTTTAATATGTATTAGGAAACTGATTAATTACGTCGGGTGTTTAATATGTATTAGGAAACTGATTAATCGCGTCGGGTGTTTAATATGTATTAGGAAACTGATTAATCACGTCGGGTGTTTAATATGTATTAGGAAACTGATTAATCACGTCGGGTGTTTAATATGTATAAGAAAGTTGATTAATCACGTCGGGTGTTTAATATATATTAGGAAACTGATTAATCACGTCGGGTGTTTAATATGTATTAGGAAACTGATTAATCGCGTCGGGTGTTTAATATGTATAAGAAAGTTGATTAATCACGTCGGGTGTTTAATATATATTAGGAAACTGATTAATCACGTCGGGTGTTTAATATGTATTAGGAAACTGATTAATTACGTCGGGTGTTTAATATGTATTAGGAAACTGATTAATCACGTCGGGTGTTTAATATGTATAAGAAAGTTGATTAATCACGTCGGGTGTTTAATATGTATTAGGAAACTGATTAATCACGTCGGGTGTTTAATATGTATTAGGAAACTGATTAATCACGTCGGGTGTTTAATATGTATTAGGAAACTGATTAATCACGTCGGGTGTTTAATATGTATAAGAAAGTTGATTAATCACGTCGGGTGTTTAATATATATTAGGAAACTGATTAATCACGTCGGGTGTTTAATATATATTAGGAAACTGATTAATCACGTCGGGTGTTTAAAATGTATTAGGAAACTGATTAATCACGTCGGGTGTTTAATATGTATAAGAAAGTTGATTAATCACGTCGGGTGTTTAATATATATTAGGAAACTAATTAATCACGTCGGGTGTTTAATATGTATTAGGAAACTGATTAATTACGTCGGGTGTTTAGTATGTATTAGGAAACTGATTAATCACGTCGGGTGTTTAATATGTATAAGAAAGTTGATTAATCACGTCGGGTGTTTAATATGTATTAGGAAACTGATTAATCACGTCCGGTGTTTAATATGTATAAGAAAGTTGATTAATCACGTCGGGTGTTTAATATGTATAAGAAAATTGATTAATCACGTCGGGTGTTTAATATATATAAGAAAGTTGATTAATCACGTCGGGTGTTTAATATGTATAAGAAAGTTGATTAATCACGTCGGGTGTTTAATATATATTTGGAAACTGATTAATCACGTCGGGTGTTTAATATGTATTAGGAAACTGATTAATCACGTCCGGTGTTTACTATGTATTAGGAAACTGATTAATCACGTCGGGTGTTTAATATGTATTAGGAAACTGATTAATCACGTCGGGTGTTTAATATGTATTAGGAAACTGACTAATCACGTCCGGTGTTTAATATGTATTAGGAAACTGATTAATCACGTCGGGTGTTTAATATGTATTAGGAAACTGATTAATCGCGTGGGGTGTTTAATATGTATAAGAAAGTTGATTAATCACGTCCGGTGTTTAATATGTATAAGAAAGTTGATTAATCACGTCGGGTGTTTAATATGTATAAGAAAATTGATTAATCACGTCGGGTGTTTAATATGTATAAGAAAGTTGATTAATCACGTCGGGTGTTTAATATGTATAAGAAAGTTGATTAATCACGTCG
The DNA here is from genome assembly GCA_021962125.1 of Bulinus truncatus. Lineage (NCBI taxonomy): Eukaryota > Metazoa > Mollusca > Gastropoda > Planorbidae > Bulinus > Bulinus truncatus. The sequence continues at coordinate 1,117,565 of JAGDYQ010000225.1, forward strand.
GGTGTTTAATATGTATAAGAAAGTTGATTAATCACGTCGGGTGTTTAATATTATTAGGAAACTGATTAATCACGTCGGTTGTTTAATATGTATAAGAAAGTTGATTAATCACGTCGGGTGTTTAATATGTATTAGGAAGCTGATTAATCACGTCGGATGTTTAATATGTATTAGGAAACTGATTAATCACGTCGGGTGTTTAATATGTATTAGGAAACTGATTAATCACGTCGGGTATTTAATATTATTAGGAAACTGATTAATCACGTCGGATGTTTAATATGTATAAGAAAGTTGATTAATCACTTCGGGTGTTTAATATGTATTAGGAAACTGATTAATCACGTCGGGTGTTTAATATGTATTAGGAAACTGATTAATCACGTCGGGTGTTTAATATGTATTAGGAAACTGATTAATCACGTCGGGTGTTTAATATGTATTAGGAAACTGATTAATCACGTTGGGTGTTTAATATGTATTAGGAAACTGATTAATCACGTCGGGTGTTTAATATGTATAAGAAAGTTGATTAATCACCTCGGGTGTTTAATATGTATTAGGAAACTGATTAATCACGTCGGGTGTTTAATATGTATTAGGAAACTGACTAATCACGTCCGGTGTTTAATATGTATTAGGAAACTGATTAATTACGTCGGGTGTTTAATATGTATTAGGAAACTGATTAATCGCGTGGGGTGTTTAATATGTATAAGAAAGTTGATTAATCATGTCCGGTGTTTAATATGTATAAGAAAGTTGATTAATCACGTCGGGTGTTTAATATGTATTAGGAAACTGATTAATCACGTCAGGTGTTTAATATGTATTAGGAAACTGATTAATCGCGTCGGGTGTTTAATAAGTATTAGGAAACTGATTAATCACGTCGGGTGTTTAATATGTATTAGGAAACTGACTAATCACGTCCGGTGTTTAATATGTATTAGGAAACTGATTAATCACGTCGGGTGTTTAATATGTATTAGGAAACTGATTAATCGCGTGGGGTGTTTAATATGTATAAGAAAGTTGATTAATCACGTCCGGTGTTTAATATGTATAAGAAAGTTGATTAATCACGTCGGGTGTTTAATATGTATAAGAAAATTGATTAATCACGTCGGTTGTTTAATATGTATAAGAAAGTTGATTAATCACGTCGGGTGTTTAATATGTATAAGAAAGTTGATTAATTACGTCGGGTGTTTAATATATATTAGGAAACTGATTAATCACGTCGGGTGTTTAATATGTATTAGGAAACTGATTAATCACGTCCGGTGTTTACTATGTATTAGGAAACTGATTAATCACGTCGGGTGTTTAATATGTATTAGGAAACTGATTAATCACGTCGGGTGTTTAATATGTATTAGGAAACTGACTAATCACGTCCGGTGTTTAATATGTATTAGGAAACTGATTAATCACGTCGGGTGTTTAATATGTATTAGGAAACTGATTAATCGCGTGGGGTGTTTAATATGTATAAGAAAGTTGATTAATCACGTCCGGTGTTTAATATGTATAAGAAAGTTGATTAATCACGTCGGGTGTTTAATATGTATAAGAAAATTGATTAATCACGTCGGGTGTTTAATATGTATAAGAAAGTTGATTAATCACGTCGGGTGTTTAATATGTATAAGAAAGTTGATTAATCACGTCGGGTGTTTAATATGTATAAGAAAGTTGATTAATCACGTCGGATGTTTAATATGTATTAGGAAACTGATTAATCACGTCGGGTGTTTAATATTATTAGGAAACTGATTAATCACGTCGGTTGTTTAATATGTATAAGAAAGTTGATTAATCACGTCGGGTGTTTAATATGTATTAGGAAGCTGATTAATCACGTCGGGTGTTTAATATGTATTAGGAAACTGATTAATCACGTCGGGTGTTTAATATGTATTAGGAAACTGATTAATCACGTCGGGTGTTTAATATGTATTAGGAAACTGATTAATCACGTCGGGTGTTTAATATGTATAAGAAAGTTGATTAATCACCTCGGGTGTTTAATATGTATTAGGAAACTGATTAATCACGTCGGGTGTTTAATATGTATTAGGAAACTGATTAATCACGTCGGGTGTTTAATATGTATTAGGAAACTGATTAATCGCGTCGGGTGTTTAATATGTATAAGAAAGTTGATTAATCACGTCGGGTGTTTAATATGTATAAGAAAGTTGATTAATCACGTCGGGTGTTTAATATGTATAAGAAAATTGATTAATCACGTCGGGTGTTTAATACGTATAAGAAAGTTGATTAATCACGTCGGGTGTTTAATATGTATAAGAAAGTTGATTAATCACGTCGGGTGTTTAATATGTATTGGTTGAGGTGGTGGGTAGAAGGGGGATCGTTTTGTTTATTTCAGACAATAATATCCATTCAGTTATTTCCTTAGTAACTCTCTCTCTCTCTCTCTCTCTCTCTCCCTCCCTCTCTATCTCTCTCCCTCCCTTTCTTTACAGACAACATTGTTGTTACTCAACAAGATGTCAAGTAGCTGATGTAGTGAGCTCAGCTGACACAAAAACCCGCCCATCATCCGTAGGTCAAAGGTGTTGTCAGGGTAAACAACATTGACCAAATAACAGCAACAGCTGACCAGTTGCTAACACGTTATTGCAAAACCAGTCATCGACAAAAGGAATAACGCCAACACGCATATTGTTATCTAATCTAATCCATGCACATAGATGACCATGATGATTTGGTTTGACACAGATACAGATGTAGTCTTTGATCTAGTATTAATATAAAAATAAAAAAAAAAACTAGTACAAACTAGTTCTCTCACGGAGGATGGAATAGTTTCAATAGTTTTAAAGGTATGTTTTTCTAGGTATATGGCACACTAATATTTTAAGTTTCCCGGTATTTTACTATTTTTATTAGGGCCAAGGAACGGAACTCCGTATTTTTTTTTCGGGGACCAAGGATAGATGTGCGCATGCGAGACTTTCGGGTCTGTCTATAGATATTTATAGTTCAGTCCAAGTTTACAGAAACAACTAAAAATTAACGGAACGCGTATATTTGTTTACATTCGGCCTATTCGGGATATATGTCTAAGACTAAGAGTAAAGATGTGCGCATGCACGGCAGTTATTCTTTATTACTTTTTTTCGGGTCTGTCTAAGCCTTATAAAGTCGGGGGAAAACAATATCATTCAAACTACAAAAATTAACGAATAAAACAAACAAATTATCCGCTAAATTAGTATCTATCGTACCCCCCCCCCTCAGAAACCTAACACTCGTTAATTCGTCTCCGTCAGTATTTGGTTCAATTCTCGGATATAAATGCTTCCCTACCCCCTCTATTTTCGTTTCTTAATCTTATTATTATTTAGTAAATTTGAAATATGTAGGCTACTCTGATTTTTTTAAAGTGTGGCGCAAAAATGATGGTAAGGAAAAGTTAGGTAATATATAGGACTAGCTGTACCCTGCAAAGCCTTTCCAGGAAGATAGAGTATTGTAAAGCCATTGCCGAACCTAGGATTTGGGGACCTTGCATTTTGACATTCGATACCGAAACATGAGATTATGTACTTAATATTTAATGTAAAAATAATTTTGGGGCCTCCCCTCAAGCTGGAGCTCGGCTGAATTTTCGATTTTGGACCCCCCCCCCTTTGTTACGCCTCTGTGTTCAGCTTTGATTTATTTTTTCAAAATTATTATTTTTTTTTTAAGTTATGAAAAAGTTAAAAACCTAATTAGTTGTTTTTTTTTCTTACAACATCCTAAAAGATACATTATTTAAATTTTAAAAAAACTGTCAAAGAGATTTAATTAGTTAATTTTCATTAAAACAACTAAAAGGATACATTCTGAAAAAAAAAAACAATAAAAAATTGAAAAATTGAACCTGGATATAGTCAGCATAAAAGTGAGTAATGTCCAAACTTCTTATCCATTCTGCCACCAAGTTACACAAACTAAGCTACAATTTTAATGTACTATTACAAAAAATTGCTCGATTATTTTGTTCACTTCCTTTTGACCTAGTTGTAGGCCTATATTCTTATTTTAATTTAAAATAATTCAAAGCCGTGTTTATTTTAAAAAAATAAATATTATAAAAGCTGACAATTTGTATAGAAATTTGCAGAATTTCTTTTTTTTTTCACATTATTTCGCCTTTTAAAAAAGAACTTTTTTTACGAAAAAAAATACGAAGTCCCGTTCCTTGGTCCCCGAAAAAAAAATACGGAGTCCTTGTCCTTGGTCTCGTAGCCACTGCGTTTTTATTAATATCTATTCACCTGTAATGTAATGATTATACGGTAAGACCCGGACTAACGCGGGGTATACTTTTCATCATAGTAGAGCGCAATGTGAAACAACGTTTAACGAGGTTATCTCAAATGTAAATAATGGTGCAGGGGAAGATGGATAGAAAATTGGTCAGATATTTTGAAATTGAATTTATTATTTATGTTTTTTTACAACGATAAAATAAAAAATCATTTCTTACGAATATAGAAACGTAACAAAGGAATATAATATAAAAATGAATAAAAATTAAAAGTATGTTTACATTTCACATCATTCATTCTTCTTTATTTCCAATTTTCTGTCTTTTTGATCAAGATGTAATCTTCGTTTTCCTTTTGTGTTCATATTCGTTAGAATTGTTCTTATTGTTGAAGTTGCCAAATTCAATACAGCACTAAAGTGAGATTGGCGTTCACCAGTATATAATGTTATAATTACTTGTATTTTAGTTTCTAGTGAAATGTTTTTCTTTTTGCTTGTTTTCGGTGTGTTTATTTAAAAAATCATAATATTTGTCACTATATCAATAATTATATTATATAAATGTATACAATATTTACAATAACGGCAACAATAGCTTGAAACAATAAAAATACGTCCTTATAACATCGAAGGAAAGAAGAAACAAATATTAACTTGTATCCTTATACAATTCATTTATTTGACGTAGAATAAAAAAAATCAATTTCGACGTAAGATTCTATGGTTTAAGGGAGCTAATTGTACATTTTTGGCAGGATATAGACATTTTATAGAAATAATAACAAAATGAACACTATAAATACTACATTATCATAGGATATATAAATAAAGATGTTTTATTTTACTACGCCTGCCTCACAGTTTTCCACATCAAAGTGGTTTTCAAACCATTTCTGACAAAAATCTTAAAGTATGTTTGAGTTTGCTTTTGCGATGCAGCTCTTTGATCAGGATTCAATCTCTAGTAAGATTCTCTAATTATCTCGGATTATGGTGAGTCACGTCTCCCTCAATACCTCTACAGTATGTGCTTCCACGGCCATGGTGGAGATGAAAGAAGATCACTGCACAGTTTCACTTTATATAAATGCTAAAGTAAATGTCCATGCACGACTCTTGAGTTATATTGTATAGGATAATTTTTAAATTCCGTCATTTTGGTTGACAGACTTTACAGAGACAGACGACCGACAGACAGACCGAGTATGACTTTATTTTTTTGTATTATAGACAGAAAAAGGTTTATTTACAGCTTCCATATGATAGTAATATGTTATAGTAACATAGTTTAAAAAGTAGTGGTGTATGATAGTAATATGTTATAGTAACATAGTTTAAAAAGTAGTGGTATATGATAGTAATATGTTATAGTAACATAGTTTAAAAAGTAGTGGTATATGATAGTAATATGTTATAGTTACATAGTTTAAAAAGTAGTGGTATATGATAGTAATATGTTATAGTAACATAGTTTAAAAAGTAGTGGTATATGATAGTAATATGTTATAGTAACATAGTTTAAAAAGTAGTGGTATATGATAGTTGGACCAGAGATGCATGACAGTGCATCTATAATATACATCTTGTATTAACAACGACCTGACCATAATTTGTATTGTCTGTCAATAAACAAACAAATTATCGATGCTAACATTATCTTGATGTGTTATAGACTGTAGGCAGTCTTTATAGGGCACACTTTGGCTGTTAATATGTATTTGACCTTTTTGTTTTTTTTTTGGATAACACGGATTTGACCTGCAAACTAGACCTATCTGATCTGTATTGTATTAACCTGTAACGGCTTGACTATGATTAAACTTTCATTTCTTTACCATATCGCAAGTCAGCTAGCTAACGCCGTTGGGGGGGGGGGGGGGACAGTACTAGTTTCGCCTTTTCTAAATAAACTTTCCTTGAATCAAATTAAGGATACCAGATTTTACTGGAGCTCAAACTCGAATTGAGTGAAGGGGTTGACATTGTGGTGAGGTGCTTTACTGTCATCTAGGGAGTTCTAGAAGATCGAACAAGGGAGATTCAGGTCGACAGGCAAGCACATTACCGCACAACCTCACAAATCTCTTTGGAGGCGGTCCATAATGCTGTACGGATACATGTGTCAAATGTTCTAAAAACTTTCATATACATAATCTTTAAGTCTAATTGTCATATTATTCTGATGATGTAATATCTTCATAAATCTCAACATATTTAAATATTAACGATTTATATTTATTTATAACTCAGTCAGATTGCAAATAAAAATAAATAATATAAAGATATTAAATAAAGCTAAATTATAATACATTTGTAACGTCTTAAAAAATAAATAGAATTTAATTAGTCTATTTTGTTGTCATATTTTATTTATCTCCCGTGTTTCATTAGCGGCGAAGCAAAAAAGCATTGAAACCCTGGTTCCCGTATAAGAAAAGTTTTTGAACACATCCTTTCTGTTACAATATATCCTATGAGCCACATAGACACAATGTCCCTCCACCAAAGAGGAGTAGACTTCCATTGAAAAGAAAGTCTTGTTTTAAAGATGTCCTTACATTAAGATAAAAAGTAAAACTAGGATGTACTGAAACCTCATCATCTAAAGACTAACTCCGGTGACAGAGCAACATAGAGATTTTACTTAACACAATGGACACTGTCCATTTAAGACTTGTCAGGGGGCGGGGTGTGGGGGGCGGTCCGGTGGGGGGCGAGGGGCGTTGGACAGAAACAGTCAAACGATCATTTCTCGCAGCAAACAATTTTCTCTCATCATTGACAAGTTATGGTCCATTGACCAATTCAGTTCCGCCGGACTGTTCAATCTGGTCCGCCACTTGTTTTAGAGTGAAGAAGAGCACACGACCTATTTTATTTATCAGCATTTACTAAGGGGCCCCACAGTATATAGTTAAACCTATTTTACGTGTCAACCTTTACTAAGGACCCAACCTAACTTAAAGCCGTATCAAAACTTGAGTTATAGATAGACTATAAATGTCAATGCTAGATTATAAAACATGTCGAGTGTGAAAGTTAACTGAATAACATATTTATGATGTTGAGAAAAAAAGATTGTGCTCGTTTTCGTTTCTATGAATATGGAATAAAACTCGATGTAATCAGACATATGGGGGGGGGGAGTATCATTTTCAGTCAACATATTACAATAACTGTCCAATTCTGGTTGATCGTATTTTAAATGCTTTGTAGTTTTGTTATTATGCGAAAAATCTCAACAAGTACACGTCTGAATTTAGAATAGTTTGTGGTGTATTAAACATTGTTTCATGTCAAGTGCACGTCTGAATTTAGAATAGCTTTTGGTGTATTAAACATTGTTACATGTCAAGGGCACATCTGAATTTAGAATAGTTTGTGGTGTATTTAACATTGTTACATGTTTGCAAAATGTCGCACAAAGGTATGACATTTCCCATATAACGAATTTCAGAACTCATTCTCTCTCTCTCTCTCTCTCTCTCTTTTATTTGAGCTCTCTAATTCTATCTGCAGTCTGTTACCTAGTCTCTTAGAGCCCGTGAAATCAAACTCGCAGAGGTCTGCAACATGTGGGAATCGCCATATAGGGCAATGAAAAGCAAGCTACCCGACTCATCTATCCCCTGGTCCGCCAATCCCCCCGGAGGGGGTACTCAAATATCACAAGTTCCATCTGTCCCCCATTAAAATGTTTACGTTTTTGTAAACAATGCACACCGATGTGATTCAACTAATTTGATATGAGACGACCGGGTTAGCAATGTGTTACATTTTAGACTACGATTGATTCAAACCCTGTTGACTAAATGTGAAAGAACAAAAATAAAGATACGATTAAAATCAGTGGCAGCCCCGGGGGAGGGGAGGTGATTAAAACAATGATGACATAGATCGTTACCCGTACGTCACTAGCTGACTGTCGTCTGCTAGTGGATTATATAATGTAAAAGATACACAAGGGATGTGATCCATAAATCCTTCAGCCAATTACACAGTGATGTAGAAAGCACGTATCCCCCGATTTACACGGTAGATACGTTCCTGAGAAAAACGTGTTAATAGAAAAGTTAAAATTTTCAAGTTAAAACCGTGTAAATCGAAAAGCTTGCACAAAATGCATAATTTTGCTGTTTAACAGTTGTGATTTTTTTCAATATTTTTAGGTGCACACAGAAATAAAAATAAAATGCATTGACAGGTTAAAATATCTATCATATATAATAATACTCATTTCCAGTGTGCGTTAAATCGAAAGTAAAGAATGAATACAACAGTATTCCAGTTTAAAATACAACCAAGAAAAAAATCGGATCTCCCCGAAACCAAAAAATAACCTAGCCTACCGATCAAGCCTAAGGGGATATAACTCTATGCAAAGGTTTTGCAGAGTACAGCTAGTATATATATATTTCTCTTCTTCGCAAAACCTTGCGAGGCGACGGCGGCAGCCTGCGAGAATTCCCGAATATACGTCACAGATTTCTTGCGTTTGTACAATATTCCCGAATACGTCACATAAAGCAAGACGCGTTCAACAACTCGCATTGTTTACTGATTTCTTTTATACTACTAGATTATTTTAATTTTTCAATCATACCCAGTCGCGGTAAATCCTGTAGCCGTTTAACCCCGGAAAATGATGAAATGCTGTACATAAAATAGAATCTGTCAACTGATTATTGTAAAAAAAAAAATAAAAAAAAAAATAATAACACATGTAATAATACAATTTTGTGTGAAGAATAAAGTAATATTGAACTAATTTCCAATTTTAGAATTCATAAATGTGAAAATGCTGTGGCTGGGCCGGCGCTAACATTATGCTACAAAATGGGTCCAGACAACACATTCAACGCTGATTTGTAGACAATAAAATAGTTGGTATGGTGAAATATTTTTTTTTATATCTTTGTGCTGCTGTTTAGGGGAAAATCCCGATTAAGAAAATTATAAATATGTATGGCGCATTACAAATAAATGTTAACTGGTTCAGAATATGTATCCATGACAAAAAAAAATATTAACTTACATTTATCTGTACTGAATAGTGTAGGATGAAGGTTATATTAAAAGAATCTTAAGCTGTGTTGAGCAAGTCTAAAAAGAATTATAAAAGACGGGTAATATGGAGACTGGCATGGCCTGAATGAAAAAAAAAATGTTACATCAAAATAACATTGTAGTGTGCTGGGGAAAGGGTTGTGTGTGTGTGTGTGTGTGTGTGTGAAGTCCCTGTAAGGATGAGATGAAATCTTAAACCACTAGTGGGACGGTTTTTATGGTGCCCTTCTTTCATCCCCACCAGAGCCGATAATGCTATGGCCATGGAGGCACCACGGGAGATATATCGGGAACTTGATAATTTCGTTGGTCCTCGGAGATCGAACCAGGTACTTTCGGGTCGACGGTCGAGCGCTTGACCGCACGACCATCCGTCCCCTCATGTGTGGATTTTAGAAAACCGACACCGGTGTCGGTGTCGGTGTCGGCAAATATTTTGGCCGACACCCCACACCTGGACGCAACCATTTGGAGGGAAAACAATACTATTGGGTGGAGATTTCCGACAAATACTCCCCGTCATTCTGCTTGGCTCCCGAGCACTCACTGTCGCCAGTTGCATTCACAATCAACCTTTGTGGCGTCACATGCATGTACTTACACCTACGAAAAATATGATAGCTTTTCTGACGAACAACATTCGCGACAAATGGATCACATGTAACATTACCTTCACATTGTTTTCCTGTTCATGCAGATCCCGTTCAACAACTATATGGCGACCTCGACTTCTCAACTGTCACTTCGGAACAACTCAGTACGCGAGCTATATTAAGTGTCACGATCGAAGATTCCCTGCACCTGAATGAACAAGTATTGTAACGTATCCCAACCGACGAAGTAACTTTTACCAGCTTTGACTCCATCGTCACAGACGATCCCGCAGATCAAGTTTCATTTTCAGAAGAATTCCATAACAATCTTACACCTACTGGCATGCCTCCGCATAAACTCTAAATCAAAGGTGGTTCAGTCGTCATGCTTCTTAGAAACCTCATGCCAGCAAGAGGTCTCTGTAATGGCACTAGACTGAATGTTACCAGCATTCACCGCAACGTACTGAAGTGTAAAACTATCGCAGCTGCTTCATCACAAACTGTTCTTATTCCCCGGATATCCCTGACTCCATCAAATTCACATTTGCTTTTTACCTTTACACCCATCTAATTCCCTGTTATATTAGCCTTTGCCATGACAATTAATAAAGCACAGGGCCAAACGTTCAAAAGATATGCCTGTATCTTCCAAAACCTGTTTTCAGTCATGGACATTTGTATGTTGCTCTCTCCAGAGTTCCTTCTTCTCATTCACTCGCAGTTGTTTGCCCAGACCCACCCCATTTGGACAACTGTGTCTCTCAGAAAGTCTTCACTTGTCGGCTATAGATGTTTAAATTGTTTCAAAATAAATTTCGCTTTACATAAAAACTTACTTCGCTTTGTTTGTCATTGTGTCAGTATCAAAGATTGTGTCAGTATCTTTCCCACTTTCTTTGCGGCGTATGCTACGCCGCGAGTCGACTAGTGTAATATATTAAGCAAACATTTTTTTTTAAATTACAATACATTAAACAGAAGAACAAAAAATAAAATTACTCTAATTCTTTTTTTCGGAATCGATGGTTCGAATTCACTTTCATCACTTGAAGTTATTTGCGCCGATCCGATGTATGAAGCAGAAATATTTACATTCTGAGAGCTGGTAATATAATCGGTTATTAACTATTGCTTCAAATTTTTTGTAAGATCTTTGTCAACTTCTTCATATTGTGCCAAGCAGCGATTTATGTCACGCTGGAATCGTAAAGCCCTTTAAACGTTTGTGTCATTTGGTATAAAATGATTATCCAGCTTTCTTCCCAATGTGAGTCTTTCGCGGATGACTTTAGCCATTTTGTATGTAGACAAAAGTTTAATTTTATGCGAAGAAATACAGACACAGTGTGCGTGTGCAGCAAGTCAGCACATAAGCTCGGGATTCCCCGTGAGATGTGTTCACAGCGCACGTGTTCAATCACAGTAGCATTTAGTAGAGTGCGATAAAAACAAAAAAAAAACTTATTTGGAAAACAGTTTATAAGCGAAAGCGTGTAAAACAAGTACCGTGTAAATAGGGGGATAGCTGTTGTCGTATCCCACTTGTGCTCTAATTAAATCAGACGACACAACTCCTTGTATTGTAAAAGAATTAACTGAACTTTTTAATGCATGATATTTACAGATGAGAATATGATAATCCAATATAAACACTTGAGAAGATGAATCAATAAATCACATGTATAATTCTATAATTTAACACACACGATAAATACTAATATCAATATTCGATGAGAGATGTGGCAATAAATCACAAGTAACTGATATCACTATAAACCAGTACACGAATCTATAACTATTATAACTCTCGACTGCACTGTCCACTTAGTCCTTGTATCCCTTTCCTGGGTCTCTAGTCTCTCTCTCTTGTGTGTGTCTCCGTCTCTTAAACAACCGTGGTAACTTCCCTATTTATAGGATATATCACCCCTGCATATTGCATCATTGGTGTGATTGCATCACTGGGGTGATTGCATCATTGATTGCATCATTGGGGTGATTGCATCACTGGGCGGTTGCATCACTGGTGTGATTGCATCATTGATTGCATCATTGGGCTAATTGCATCACTGATTGCATCATTGGGGTGATTGCATCATTGGGGTGATTGCATCATTGGGGTGATTGCATTACTGATTGCATCATTGGGGGGATTGCATCATGCATGCCCGACCCTGCAAGCACTTACCATACCATATAAGTAAATACGCCATGACCAACAGTGTGTGGTAGCAAGGGATGGAACAATACCAAATAAGGCAATAACATGAAACGTAATTAAAGCTTAATCACAAAGGATATGACAGGTGTATTGAAGTTAAATAATTAACTTTCAGATTTCAAAGCATGGCTAAGATAACGATGTTGTCATACCTTCATGTAAATAATTCGCAAGGTCTGATAGTGATAATATTTTCATTATATATTATCTTCATAAAATCTCAACATATTTAAATAATAAATATTTTATTATGTATTTATAACAGTCCGCTTTAAAAAAAATATACAAATATAAAAAAAAATATAAAAACGAATACATTTATAACCCCATGAATAATAAATTGAATAAAATTATCACAACATCTTGTACTATTTTTATCTCCCCTGCTCCATCAGCGTAAGTAAATATGTTTTGAAACTCTGTGATTTCCTGATCCCTGTACAAGCAATGCTTTCAACCACATCCTGTCTATTAGTGTCTATATAGATAGACACAGGAGTAGACTTTTAGTTAGAATTGTAAATTAAAGAAAGGCGGGTTCAAAGGATTAATCATTAAGTTTTAAATTTAAAAAAAAAAACCTTAACTGAATCAACATCGATTGGGGACAGAACAACGTAATGATCTTATGTAACACATTCGGCATTGTTCCCTTGGGGTGGGGGTGAACGGTTGTTGGACAATACTGACCATCGCCTCCCACCAGTCTATCTCATCATTGGCAATCTACGGCCCATGGGCCAAATACATCCCCCAGGGCTGTTTCATCCACCCCGCCCCTCGTTCCAGGGTGAGGTCCGGCACCAGACACCAGATTTCAAACGGTGGTCAGCGTTCTTCAAGTTTTTTTGTTTTTTTTTTAAGTTTGAATCTGTTGCTGTTTACTAGTAGCACAAATCTTCTGAACTTTTCAACTACCCAAGAACTGTTTACTCGTTTTTAAAAGAAATGATATTCTCATATTATTTAAGGACTTCATTGCTTACAGTCTGGTCCCCAGAACAGAAGGAATATCTGAGAATTTAACGATTGGTAAAAGTTCAGATGGGCCCGAGATAAGAAGGGATATCTAAGAATGTAACGATTGGTAAGTTCAGATGTGCCCAAGTATCAAAGACTTGTAATAAATTATGTTCATAGCTTTTGTTATTGTTTTCATAGTGACTCAAATTAACTTCGTTCAGGGCCTCTAAACGTATGTATCCAATAGCCCCCAATTATACTTGCAAAAGCCCGAATTGTACTTTATTATGTTTAAACTTGTTCCCATACAGGAACTTATCAAAGAAATGCAAAAAATATTAACAAAGTAAATTGTAATCATACACACACAACTATTCGTGATTTAGGAATTGTTCAAATGTTTAGAGAAACGCATGAAGTTTAGTTTGAGGTCAAATCACTTGTCTCCTGATCTTACGTCACACTGTCATTGACTGCAGGGAGAGATTTATAAAATCACATTTATTTACAAGCAACCAGCCAATTTGTAGTTAAGGACCGAAAGCTTGGTATAATGGTTAACATGTTTTGACAATGAAAGGTTTTAATTTTCTAAATAGTGTTTTAATGGTAAAGCTAATGCTGATTAAATTCAGACAATAACGAGGTCTTACAAGAGTCAAACTGTAATATTTAATTTATCCACAACAGATGTATTACATTGTAATTGAGGTTTATGTGGTTTTCATTTTGAAAATAACATAAACAAAAATGAAACAATATCTGTATCTAAATTCTCAAACGGTTTAATATGTACAAATGTAAACATGGGCGTATTCATGGGGGACAAGGGGGGAGGCATTTGCCCCCCCCCCTACATTTTGAAAAAATGTCATATAAGAGGGGAGCATTTGCTATCCCCCCCTTTCATTTAAAAAATGTCATAAAGTTGTTATTTGCCCCCCCCCCCCTGGAAAGATTTTCTTGCGACGCCCATGAATGTAAATCTAAATAAATGTGAGAACTTAATTTTTTTTAAACTAATAAACTGCAAATAAAAGTAATTGGTATACAACAAAATATTAGTAAATATGTTGTACAAGTTGCAGGCGCAATTAAAAATAATGTATTATATTTTGTTGTGAATTTCTTTCATCCTCAAAGTAGACGAACGAATGACGTATCAAAGTCGTAACAAAGAAGGTGCAGATGGATGCTTCAGAGCGTAGAGCCCTTGAATCTCGACCTGATAGTCGAGGGTTAGATCTCAGCTAAGAATCAAGTTAATTTTCCCCAGGAACCTTTGGTCGAAAATGGAGTGCTTTACCGCACGACCATTCGTCCCCTGTATGATAAGGTCTGTATGAGCTGTTGTTGTTTTAGTACAAGGACAGATTAGATAGGCTTGCCATTAAAACCTTAATTCTATCAGCGTAGTACTCGTTATTATTATTTTTTTTTTGAGACTTTGTTAGAATTTTGGGGTTGAGGGATTGGGACTGACTGAACAACCGGGTGGTCTGAAAGCAGTAAAAGCTTGAACTGAAAGAGAAGTGTCATGCAATGCCATTACCTTGTTCAGGCCTGCTTAATTATAGTTATTCTCTTCTTAATTTTATTTTTGCAAACAAGTTTGAGCGGCCAGGGGAGGTAATAATTGTTTTTATTAATAATGTTTTGAATAGCGGACGATTGAATTAGATTAAATAGAACTAATCTCATCTATCACATTGTTTGCCCCTTGCGTTCTTAAGGACTGGCTTACGTTCATCCACGCCCTATCCATCTGTATCATATATGTGGTTGTAGATGCTACGATAGGTATTTTTATTTAAAAACCCCTAATTTACGGTAACAAATCTGTCTATGTTCCTAAAAATCCCAAAAAAAGCTCTGATTGTCACTATAAAATATTACCTGATCGCCAACACACAATAATATACAACTTATGGCCATCGTTTTGGTGCTTCGAAAAGAGCCGTAGCTTGATATCGTTTGCTTTAATGAATTCTGCTGATCGATGTGGGTCAGACCACCGTTCAAGCTAAACATGAAAGAAAAAATATTGAAAACAAATATTGAAAAGTTCCAACGATTTCTGCCAGTCATTTTTCAGGTTAATGTAATCTTAGTCTATTATTCTACACGGGGACAGAAAGCGTTAAAATCACACATTGTACCAAAGTTGTCTGCCCCTTACCAAAGTCTCCTGCCTGATTATCTTTCTTGGAGAAAGATTGAGGACATAAGACCAAGATGACCTGGGTCGATTAGATTGACACTTACTTGGGTTGGGAGTTGGGGGGGGGGCGTTGAGTGGAGCAAGTGGAAGAGCGTGTGGAGCTTAAAGATATATTGATAGATAGATAGATATATTGATAGATAGATAGATAGATAG